>CM038797.1:58003654-58500595 GCA_021764765.1 Vicia sativa | reverse complement strand
ACTATGATAATGGCCAATACTCTGATGAGGATGACAAGTACAAGAAACTTGAAGACCGTCTGAATGCTGTGGAAAACCTGAAGATGTCGGGCTGAATTTTGATGATCTGAGTCTTGTCCCTGGTGTTGTGATTCCTCCCAAGTTCAAAGTTCCTACTTTTGCTAAGTATGATGGCATGTCTTGCCCTAAGCTGCATTTGAAGTCCTATGTTCAGAAGATCAATCCCCACACTGATGACAGAAAGTTGTGGATGCACTATTTTCAAGAGAGTTTGTCCGGAACTCAGTTGGAGTGGTATTATCAGCTAGAGAATGACCGTATCCGTACTTGGAGTGACTTAGCTGATGCTTTCTCAGAGCTGATATAATGTCTTGAATTGACACCCACTCGCATGCAACTACAAAGCATGTCTATGGGTCGTGATGAGAAGTTCAAGGAGTATGCTCAGAAGTGGAGAGATCTAGCAGGCAGAGTTCAGCCACCCTTGTCCAATAGGGAGTTGGTTGATATGTTCATGGGGACACTAACAGGCCCATTCTTCAATCATCTGATTGGAAATTCTTCAGCCGGATTCACCGAGTTGATATTGACAGGCGAGCGTATTGAAGCTGGTATCAAGAGTGGAAAGATTCAGGTAGAGACATCTTCAAATGCTGCGAAGAGATCTTTTGGTGCTAAGAAAGAAGCTAATGTTGTGTATGGTCAGAAAAGCCGAGCCAAGACCGACCGCGCTCAATCTGTGGGGGCAGTTGTGATCTCCAATCCTACATCAGCACAACCTCAGCGAGACAACGCGCTTGTAGAACGCCGAATGGACGAAGATCAACATGCCTTTGTCGCAAGCCTTGCAACACATGTTGAAAGCGAGTGATTACTTTGAGGATCCTCCTCGGAATGTCAACACTTCCTCTCCGAGATACAATCCTAATGCTAAGTGTGCTTACCATTCCAATAGCCCTGGACATAGTACTGATGATTGTTGGGCTCTGAAGAACAAGATTCAAGATATGATTGAAGCTAAGCAGATTGAGTTTGATCCTCTGTTGAGACTCGAATGTGATCAACGCCTATGCCTAACCATGACAAGAGTTCCAATGCTGTTGGTGACGATACTATGTTTTCAACATAGATGACTTGACCATTCCTCGATGACTGTAAAGAATTTGTTGCAAGCCGGTGTCAACCCGGATGCCCAGAGCTGGTGGTGCCCATCCGCACGATGGTTGTGCTTGGTTGAGAAGACGTGTTCAGTGCATGATGGATAACCGTGAGATACTATTTCTGAAACCACCTGTGCAGAAGCTGTGTGAAGAAATGTCTAAGTTGAAGATTGACAATGCGATGAAACAACACCATCTGTGTGGGATACCTTGGGCAGCCGAGTGGAAAGTATGATTACATGGTGAAGTACACTGTTCCTGAGAGCTACAAGATTCCTATTGAAGATGTTAAGGCGACCGGATGGGGTGACGATTTCCCAGAAGACTATGCTGATGTTAACACCATAAGGATTTCCTCTGCTGATCTGTGCCTAGTGGCTCTCATTATTACTTCTCCAAGACCAGTTCCATATTCCTCCGACAAAGCTATCCCTATGGAGCTGATGTTTACTATCATGGCGTCAAGCAAGACCCTCTGACCATTGAAGATCTTACTATTGAAGCTACCATTCCTGACATTGACAACATCACCGGATCTAGTAAGGTGACCAGAACTGGAAGGGTATTCTCTCCAGATATCTCTCCTCCAAAAGACACCGCGACTCCAACTCGCATTCCAGCTATTCAATCCATTCCCCAAGCTAGAGGGAAAGAACCAGTGACTCATCCCTGCAACCGAAGTACCAAAGGAAGTTACTGAAGACACCTCCAAACAAGAAATGGAGGAAATTCTGAAGATTATCAAGAAGAGTGACTACAATGTTGTGGAACAGTTGGGACAGACTCCGTCCAAGATCCATGCTTGCTCTGCTCTTTGTGCTCTGAGGCTCATGCTAATGCCTTGGTGAAGTTTCTGAAGAATGCTCACGTACCGCATTACGAACTACCACGACCAATTTGAAGTTTGTATTGCTAGCCTGGCTGCCAACAACGGCCTAGGCTTCTCTGATGCTGATTTGACTCCTGCCGGAAAGAAACAACAAAGCCTTACATCTCATTGATGCAAGGGCACACTATCTCATGTTTGGTGGATACCGGTTCTCCCTGAATATCCTTCGAAGATGCTTTTGATCGACTTGATGTCGAAGGGTTGGTTCGAGACCCAGTGACATTATCGTGAGAGCTTTTGATGGTTCTAAGCGAGCAATTGGAGAGCTCACTCTGCTGTTAAAGTCGGTTCCGGACTTTTGACTCCACTTTGTCATGGACATCCGTCCGCTTATTCTTGCCTACTTGGACGCCCTTGGATACATAGGGCAGGCGCTGTTACCTCTACCTTACATCAGAAATTGAAGTACCCGGTAAAAGGGAAGGTTGTTACAGTGTGCGGTGAAGAAGAATATATGGTCAGTCATCTGCAGTCGTTCCGTTACCTCGAGATGGAAGGTGAATTCTTTGAGACTCCCTGTCAAGCCCCAGAGTCATGCCTGTTGACTCTTCCACCACTCCTGAAGTTACACAAGTTCCGCCTAGGATGGCCTCGCTTAAAGATGCTCAAGCTGCTGTTGAAGAAGGTAGTACTATTTGGGGTCGGCTCGATCTTCCTTTCAAATTTGACAAGACTGGTTTAGGCTTCACCATCAAGGGTCAGAAGATGATACGCCGCGAACGTGCCGGCCAACTTCCTTTCCGCATCAGCCAGAGTGGAATCCATGCTATAGAAGACGACGACAACGACTTCGACATCAGCAAGTGGATCTTCCCAACTCCAGATCATGGGCTCAGCAATTGGAAGACCGAAGACGTCATACCAATCTCCTTTAGTCAGGAGTAATTGCTCTTGTTTTGTTTTGCTTTTCGTATTTCTTTATGTTTTGAACAATAAACTTTGAAAGCCTAGTGCCTTGCCCGGGGCATCATGGCTCGTTGCAGGTTATTATCATCATTTGCGTATTTTCATTCAATAAATTCGTTGGACTTTTGCATTCAATTGTTTGTTTTCTTTCTTTACTTTATCACCTTCAAAAGCTATGTTTCTTACACACACCCACGTGATAACTGCAGAATCACTCGAATCTCGTTAATAGCCATGCTATTGCTAAATATGACTTGATAATCCGATCTACCAAGCCGAAGATGAAAGTGAGGAAGATTGTGAAGTGCCGGAGAACTTGCCAACTGCTACAACAAGAAGAGCGAGTTATACAACCACACGAAGAGCAAGTTGAGGTTGTGAATTTGGGTCTTGTGAAGACGAAAAGAGATCAAGATAGGAGCGGTCTTGAGCAGTGTTAAAGAAAGGTTGGTTCAGATGCTACGAGACTACATTGAGGTTTTGCTTGGTCATACGAAGACATGCAGGTTTGGACATTGATATTGTGGTACCGATTGCCAGACAAAGAAGGTTTTCTCCCAGTGAAACAGAAGGTTCGTCGCATGCGTCCTGAGATGTCAGAGAAAATCAAAGCCGAAGTTATGAAACAGTTCAACGCCGGTTTCTTAGCTGTCACCTCTTATCCCCAGTGGGTTGCAAATGTGGTACCCGTACCAAAGAAGGATGGCAAAGTACGAATGTGTGTGGATTACAGAGATCTGAACAAAGCAAGTCCGAAAGATGATTTCCCACTTCCTCATATTGATGTTTTGGTTGACAACACCGCTCAGCATAAGGTTTTCTCCTTCATGGATGGTTTCTCCGGTTACAATCAGATCAAAATGGCTCCTGAAGACATGGAGAAGACTACTTTTGTTACATTGGGGCACTTCGCTACAAGGTTATGCCGTTCGGAAGAAAGCGCCACTTATCAGCGTGCTATGGTGACATTGTTTCATGACATGATTCATCACGAGATAGAGGTCTACGTCGACGACATGATAGCTCGATCACAGACTGAAGAAGAACATCTTGATCATTTGCATAAACTATTTGACAGATTGAAGAAGTACATACTGAGACTTAATCCTAACAAGTGCACCTTTGGAGTCAGATCCGGAAAACTCCTTGGGTTTGTTGTCAGTGGTAAAGGTATTGAGGTTGACCCCGCCAAGGTTAAAGCTATTCAAGAGATGCCAGCTCCCCACACAGAGAAGGAAGTCAGAGGTTTCTTGGGCCGATTAAATTACATTGCCAGATTCATTGCACACCTAACTGCTACTTGTGAGCCAATCTTCAAGTTACTTAAGAAAGATCAAGTAGTGGAATGGAACGACGATTGCCAGATCGCTTTTGACAAAATCAAGGAGTACCTACAGAATCCTCCTATCCTGATGCCGCCTGCCGAAGGAAGACCTCTTATCATGTACTTGACAGTGTTAGAGAATTCAATGGGGTGTGTGTTGGGGCAACATGACGAGTCTGGTCGAAAAGAGCATGCAATATACTACCTTAGCAAAAAGTTTACCGACTGTGAAACAAGATACTCACAGCTTGAGAAAACTTGCAACGCTTTGGCTTGGGCTGCTCGCCGACTAAGACAGTATATGTTGACTCACACTACCTTGTTGATTTCCAAGATGGATCCGATAAAATACATATTTGAGAAACCAGCTCTCTCCGGAAGAATAGCAAGATGGCAAATGATCTTGACCGAATATGACATCCAGTACACTTCTCAGAAAGCGATCAAAGGAAGTGTGGTAGCCGATCATTTGGCTCATCAAGCCGTAGATGACTATCAGTCTATGCAGTTCGAATTTCCAGATGAAGATGTTTTACTAGTTACAGATTCGAAGAACGGTGCACGAAGGACCTGAACAAGGATCCCGATGGACCATGGTCTTTGATGGAGCCTCAAACGCACTTGGCAATGGCATTGGCGCCATCATTACATCTCCTACAGGCGGACACGCCTTTCACCGCCAGATTATGTTTCAGTTGCACTAACAACATGGCCGAGTACGAAGCGTGCATCATGGGTCTTAAAGTTGCTATTGACTTAAGAATCAAGTTCTTACAAGTGTATGGACTCAGCTTTGTGATCGTCAGATAAAGGCGAGTGGGATACGAAGCATCCGAATCTCATTCCGTATCGAGAGCATGTTTTGAGTTTGATCCCCTACTTCGAAGAGATCACTTTCAATCACATTCCACGAGAAGAGAATCAGTTGGCAGACGCATTAGCTACTATGTCATCTATGTTCAAGGTTAGATGGGACAACGAGGCTCCCCAGATCATCATTGAGAAGTTTGACGAACCAGCATATTGTTATGAGCTTGATACAGAAGAGAAACCTTGGTACTATGACGTGAAGAGGTATCTTGAGACTCAGAATATCCGCAGGGCATCATCAATATAAGTTCATGAGAAGATTTGCATCCAAATTCTTCCTCAGCAGCATCTTATAGCACAACCGATCTGTGCTTACTCTGCTGTAGACCAGAAAACAGCGATGCGTATCATGGAAGAGTTACACGAAGGCGCATTTGGTACCCACTCCAGTGGACACACCATGGCTAAGAAGATTTTGAGAACAGGTTACTATTGGTCCACCATGGAAGCTGATTGTCACCGCTATGCTCGATCTTGTCACAAATGCCAGATTTATGCCGATAAAGTACACGTACCTCCAGTACCTCTGAATGTTTTAACTTCTCCTTGGCCTTTTGCAATGTGGGGCATTGACATGATCGGAGAAATCAAGCCCACTGCTTCCAATGGACATCGTTTCATCCTTGTGGCAATCGATTACTTTACCAAGTGGGTAGAAGCGACCTCGTATGCATCATTACCAAGAATGTTGTTCGATTCATCAAACATAATCTTATCGTCGGTATGGCACTCCGAAAGGATTATCAGTAATGGTTCCAATCTCAACAATAAGATGATCACCGAACTCTGCCGCAGCTTCAAGATCAAGCATCACAACTTCTTCTCCTTATCGGCCTAAGATGAATGGCGCAGTGGAAGCCGCCAACAAGAACATTAAGAAGATTATACAGAAGATGACAGTGACTTACAAGGATTGGCATGAGATGTTACCATTTGCTCTTCATGGTTATCGCACCACGGCACGAACATCCACAGGGGCAACCCCCTTCTCTCTCGTATACGGTATGGAAGCCGTCTTACCCATCGAGGTTCAGATACCCTCAACGAGTCCTCCGAGGAAGGAGTTAAGCGAAGGCGATTGGGTCGGACTACTTGACGTTCTTGATTGATGAGAAACGACTCGCGTCCATCTGCCATGGACAGATTTATCAGAAACGAATGATCAGAGCATTTAACAAGAAGGTCAAGCACCGAGTCTACCAAGTCGGTGATCTAGTAGTCAAGCGCATCATTCTTCCACAAGGTGATCCCAGGGGCAAATGGACTCCCACCTATGAGGGACCATTTGTAGTCAAGAACAGTATTTTCCGGCGGAGCTATGATACTTAGCACCATGGATGGTGAAGACTTCACCACACCGAGCGTGAGACATAGTCAAAAATACTACGCATGAAATAGACCCGCTAGGTTGGTGACCTAGGCAAAAATAAGGGCATCTGGCGAACCAAAGGTTCGGGCAAAAGTTAAGGATATATACAAAACATGTACACCGCAAGTCGAAAACAGAAAAGGCGGCTTGGGCAAAAATATCGGTGGTGAAAACCGAAAAGGCGGTCTAGGCAAATTAGGGATTTAAGCGTACAACTATGTCTCTTCGGATCACTGCTTCAGACTACTATCAATTCAAGATTCAAATGGAAAGATCAGTCTACTCACTTTCTGACAGCAAGGAGATGAGATAGTTGAAATATATAGTACTAGCATATAGTTGGAACTTAGAGATTGTTTCCGATAGCTTTTACCTTTCTTGTGTACAAACTACTTGGCCATCGCCACATTTCAAATAAACGCAAATTCTTTCTCTTTACAATTTTGTTGTTGTCGTTTGCAATAAGTCCAACGTTTGCTTTGAATGATTATATGCATTTGACAATAAAAATCTAATCACAAACATCAAAATTGAACATAAAAGTACACTCTGAGCTCGGGGAATTGGGACGACGACGAAAGTCACCAAAAACATTCCCCCGTAGAGCATGATCCCTACAAAGGTATCACTCACAACACAACTTCCCCAGCAGAGCAAAAGGGAATCCACGAGCAGCAATTCCACTCAACTAAGTAAAGTTACATCAGTCTCCAAGCAGTAACACCTCACCCCCAGTCAAGGTATTTATCCCCAGCGGATATCTCTCAGTCTTTTCCCTTTCTCCCCAACAGCAGTATCCAGACCTGAGACTTGGTCAGATAGTGCATCGGAGGAACCTACATCTTCATTCCCCAGCCAGAGATTACAACGGGTTCCTGACTCTTCCAACCCGGTCTCCCGGCAACTATCAAATGCTCTCCAGCGAGATCTACACTCAGAATCCCCCAGTAGAGCGCCTCCTAAATTTCCTCAGCAGGATCTACATACAGAATCCCCAACAGATCGCCTCCCAGACTCTCCTCAGCAGGGTCTATATATGAGATCTCCAACAACGAGCCTCTCAAATCTCTACCTTCCTCAACAATATCTAGGCCCAAGACTTGGTCAGATAGTGCATCGGAGGAATCCAGGGTATCTTTCTTCTCCTTCAAAAGCAGGGACTTCCACCTACTCAATTCCCCAAGCAGGAGTCAGAAATCCTCAAACAGAACATCCGCATCTTCTTCAAGATGGATATGTTTTGAAATACCACAACATCTATCATTCATACATTACTCATAAAGTCATAATTCATGCATATGTCATTCATATACACTGTCATGCATCATACTTTGCATAAAACTAACCAATATTCTATCAAAGTTCCTCTTGTTTTCCAAATCAGGAAGTATGATCCTTCGAAGCAAAACAGGTCGAGTTAAGCGAATCGATGGGAAAACTATCTGAAAGACTGCCCTTGGTTTTCCTCCTCCGACTGGTCCAGGATTAAGCCCCGAATCGACGGGAAAACTATCTGAAAGACCGCCCTTGGTTGTCCTCCGACGAGTAGTCCAGGATTAAGCCCCAAATCGACGGGAAAACTATCCGAAAGACCGCCTCTGGTTATCCTCCGATAACAGGCAATGGATCAACACCCGATGCACAACAGGGAAGCTATCCACATTTTTGCCAATTACTATTTCCCTCAGAGTAATCAGCACGAAGAGTTATTCTGATTCCTTATTATCAACAGCAACTACAGAGTCTAGCGTACGACTCAGTTGCCTTGGATGGCATCTTAAGCCCATCTCCGACTACTTGTCAACATTTCTTCATTCTAGAATACCATATTTGGTTAAAAATCAATACAAACCAATAACTTCATTCAAAGGTGAACACAAAGTCTAACGTCGACTCCCCTCGGATGGCATCTTAAGCCCATCTCCACGCTCTTCCTATCAAAAACGACTACAAGCCTAGCGTCTGACTCCTCCCATCGATCTTTCCAGATGGCATCTTAAGCCCATCCCGTAATTCCCCTATCGACATTCTCAGTCTAGGTACGACTCATCCCCGGCGAAGTATCAACTTCTCCAAATGGCATCGTAAGCCCATTCCGCATCATCGATAACCGCGGTGCAAATTTTCAGGTGTACTCGGTGTTCAATCTTCTACCTCCAGGTCACGAAGATAAGCGTGTCAATCTAACCCTCCAGTACAAGAAGATTGAACAGGGGCAGCTGTCATACCCCAAAATTTTCCCTCCATCCACTCAAGAGATTTCATACATTTATACTCAAAGATTCCTCAAGAGTTGATCAGACAAACTCTCTCCTAGACAATCAACCCAAACTAGGGTTTGGTATCCCTCAGGTCAAGATGGACTTCCAACATCTCCAATGGTCTTCATGCCTCCTCATATGTTTCAAAGATTCTCCATGTCAAGTTTCAAGCCTCACAAGTCAAGTTTCCTCAGACAATTGCTCAGATGGTTGAAAATGGTTGTATGGACAAAAGTCAACTATGGTCAACATACAGTCAAACTTCATAATTTTGGTCAACATCCTCATTTTGAAGTTACATTCATCATTTGATCAAGGGTTGATCATGATTCATCAAGAAAACTCAAGATTTGCTCAAAGTCAAACTTTCTAAATTAGGGTTTCTAGGTGAAAAGTCAACTGAACTTTGGTGATCATAACTTTCTCATACTTTCTCAGAAATTTTCCAACACCTCTTGTTTTGAAGGAAATTAAATTCTCTACAACTTCATGTCTCACAGAATGCCCAAAAATGCTTCATTTGAGAGGTATGGCTCAAAACATTCTGAGTCATTTTCAAAGTCAACAAAAGTCAACTTTTTGTTTTGAGATATATTGAGCATGGAAACTCAATTGAGATGAGACCAAAAGGTTGGTTAGAGGACTCTTAGAGATTTCCAAAAAGTCCAATAACACTCAAAAATGTGGAAAATTGAGCAAGATGCACCATTCACAAGTTGGGCAATGTTGAAGGAATGCAAAAGAGAGATACTTCTAAAATCAAATTTTTGCAAATGGGCTTGCTTTTCTTCATCCAAACTTATTCCTCATACAATTAGGAATATCCAAGCCCAATGCCACGAATTTTGATTTATTTTCTATTTAATTGGAATTTATTCATTTAAATACAAATTAAATTTAAAAATAAAGTATAAAATCAAAATTAATTGAAAGATTGATTTTTATTCTTTCCTTGAGGCTCAAGTAACTCACAAAGGCCAGCAATTTTCGAAAATTGATCAATATGGCAAGATTGGATTGGAAATTAATCAAATTTTGAAAATTTGATTTTGTACAAAAATCAATTTTGATTTACATTGAATGTTGATTGATTCTTTCCAAAAACCATGCCAAATTCATCCAGTATAAATGTGTGATGCATACCTATCAAGAGAGAACAGAAAAATTGCTCTAAGAACCTAACCTAAAGCAAAAATCCGTGACCTTCAAGCAATCCAACCTTGGTTCTAGTGGTTTCAATCGATTTGAGCATTCCATCGTGTTCCTTGGATTGTTTAAGTCGATCCGGACCTTTACAAGTTGCAAAACCATCAAGAATCAAGAATCCAGTTTGGTTTGTTCTTCCTTTTCCAAAATCGATTTCTAATTCTCATGCATTTTAACATGTTTCGTGGTTTGTTTGTGTTTAGATGGAGTTTGCAAGCTTTACGCATAGTTTGATTGAGTTTTCATGGCGAGAATCGATGTTTACCATAGCTAGGGTTTCCTTGCACGAATTGGGAACTCACAGAATACGTAAAATTGGAACATGAGACCACCACCATTGTGTTTAGAATCCAATTTGCAATCGATTCATGTACTCACAACAAATTTATATTATGTGTATGAGATTTTTGGAAATGCGGGGTTTATAGTATTAGAGGACGCTATGTTTTTAAAAATTCAAAGGTTGAAGATGAAGTTCATGGCGAGCTGAGGCAATCGATTGGTGGCGTGCATGTATTCACTCGCCGTTTTCAAACATCAGATGCAACGTGGCCTAGTGGTTAAGGCGTTCACTATTCCTGGATCCTCTCCCATGTCCTGAGTTCGATCCCTATGGGCACCGGTTTTCCTTCTTTTTTCCAAACTTGCAATATTTTCATATTTTCTAATTTTCTAATATTTTTGCTTTGTTTTAATTCTTTTCATAATTTTATTTATGCATTAAAAAATTGTCAAAAATTATTTTCTTTTTGCATTTGTTTTCATAAAATCTTTATTTAATTTAATAAATTAAAAAATACAATTTTGCATGCATATTTATTTTTATTCATATTTTTGCATTTAAATCACATTTAATTAGTTTTTAATTATTAAATTGCATCCAAAAAATCCCAAAAATTTATTTTATCACATTTATATTATTTCCAGCATGTAATAATTTTCTCATATAAAAATTCGCATTTTTCTAACATTTTTTATCTTATTCGATTCATCTCGTATTTTCCGATTTCTCGTTCTTTTACAGGTTGATCCGATTCAGACGATTCTTTCTTTATCATTTTATTTTTTCAATAATGTAACTGTCTATTGGATGTAATAGTTTAAATTAGGACTTTATTTTCCGCATTTTTAAATTATGTATCTGCCCCAAAGCCTTGTAATAGCGTAGGACATTTACCTTTCCGCACTTTACTTTCTGCAATTTACTTTCTGCACCTATAAACTGCTAGTAACTAGGCGTGTATGGCAAGATAAAAATGAACGTAGATCATTTCTAATTCCAAGATAAAATATCTGAAATCAACACACTTCTTTCACACTGTCATACCCCAAAATTTGCCCTCCATCTACTCAAGAGATTTCATACATCCATACTCAAGGATTCCTCAAGAGTTGATCAGACAAACTCTCTCCTAGACAATCAACCCAAACTAGGGTTTGGTATCTCTCAAGTCAAGATGGATTTCCAACATCTCCAATGTTCTTCATGCCTCCTCATATGTTTCAAAGATTCTCCATGTCAAGTTTCAAGCTTCACAAGTCAAGTTTCCTCAGACAATTGCTCAGATGGTTGAAAATCAGTTGTATTGGACAAAAAGTCAACTGTGGTCAACATACAGTCAAACTTCATAATTTTTGGTCAACATCCTCATTTTGAAGTTACATTCATCATTTGATCAAGGGTTGATCATGATTCATCAAGAAAACTCAAGATTTGCTCAAAAGTCAAACTTTCTAAATTAGGGTTTCTAGGTGAAAAGTTAACTGAACTTTGACTGATCATAACTTTCTCATACTTTCTCAGAAATTTTTCCACCACCTCTTGTTTTGAAGTAAATTCAATTCTCTACAACTTCATGTCTCACAAGAATGTCCAAAAAATGCTTCATTTGAGAGGTATAGCTCAAAACATTACAGGTCATTTTCAAAGTCAACAAAAAGTCAACTTTTTGATTTGAAGATATATTGAGCATGATAACTCCAATTGAGATGAGACCAAAGACATTGTTTAGAGGACTCTTAGAGCTTTCCAAAAAGTCCAAGAACACTCAAAAATGTGGAAAATTGAGCAAGATACACCATCCACAAGTTGGGCAATTTTGAAAGAATGCACAAGGAGAGATACTTCAAAAAATCAAATCTTTTGCAAATGGGCCTACTTTTTCTTCATCCTAACTTATTCTTCATGCAAGTAGGAATGTCCAAGCCCAATGCCACGATTTTACTTTATTTTCCTATTTAATTTGGAATTTATTCATTTAAATACAAATTAATTTGAAAAATAAAATATAAAATCAAAATTAATTGAAAGATTGATTTTTATTGCTTGCTTGTGATCCAATTAACCCATAAATGCCAGCAATTTCAAAATTGAATCAAATATGGGAAGATTTGATTGGAATTGGACAAGTTTTGAAAATTTGATTTTCATGGAAATATCAAAATTGATTTTCATTGATTATTGATCAAATCTTTCCAAAAACAATGCCAAATCCATCCAGCATATATACTTGATGCATACCAATTGCAAGGGAACGAAAAAATTGCTCTACAAACCCTATTCCAAAGTTCAAAATCCGTGTGTTTGAAACAACTGGTAACCCTAGTTTTGCCTTGATTCAACCCATTCAAGCCGTCCATTACATTCCTTGAGGTCTTTAGAGTCGATCGACTCTTACATCGTTCAAAACCATCAGAATCAAGCAATCCAGTTCGGTTTGTTCTTATTTTCCAAATTCGATTATCAATATTCATGCATTATTAACTTGTTTTGATTGTTTGTTTGTGTTTAGAATCGAGTTTGCAAACTTTCGGGCAAGCCAATTGGATTTCTATGGCGGAAACGTGTTTCACCATGATTAGGGTTTGTGACCGATTAGGGTTTCACGAAATACATAAATTGGACAATAAGACCTATGCCATTGAATTCGTAACGGCGTCTGAATCGAACCATGGCCTTGGTTTCATTTATATTATGTATCTTGTTTTCCATTTGCGGGGCTTGTAGCGTCGAAGGAAGGCCGACGCAAGCTTTTGAATATTTGAAACGAAGAAGACGATGAATTGGCGCGAGCGGGAGGAAGCTGATGAGCGACGCGTGTTATTTTCAAATCGTTCCGTTTCTAAACAGTAAGGCATGCCAGCTCAGTTGGTCAGCGCGTTGGTTTTCAAAGTCTGAAGTCAGGGTCCCGAGTTCGATCCCTATGGGCACCAGTTTGCATTCTTTTTTTCAAAACTTGCATATTTTCTATATTTTCCATATTTTTTATATTTTGCATATTATTTAATTCTTTTCTATACTTTTATTTATGCATTAAAAAATTACAAAAAAATATTTTCTTTTTAAATTTATATTCTGAAAATCTTTATTTAATTTAATAAATTAAAAAACATATTTTTGCATGCATATTTATTTTTATTTATATTTTTGCATTTAATTCACTTTTAATTGCATTTTAATTATTAAATCTTTTTCCAAATATCCCAAAAAATTATTTTAATATATTTATCTTATTTCCAGCATGTATTAATTTTTTCACATTAAAAATTGCATTTTTTCTAACATTTTATCTTATTTCGATTTCATCATATTTTCCGATCTCTTATTCTTTCACAGGTTGCTCCGATTCGGACGTTTTCTTTTTATCATTCTATTTTTTCCAATAATGTAATTGCTCATGGGTTGTAATAGTTTAATTTAGGATTTTATTTTCCGCATTTTAAATTATGTATCTGCCCCAAAGCCATGTAATAGCGTAGGTTTATCTTTCCGCACCTTTACATTCCCGCTTTACATTCCGCATTTTAATTTCCGCACCCTTATCAATTGCTAGTAATTAGGCGTGTATGGCAAGATAACAATGAACATAGCCCACTAATCTTCAAGATAACATATTCTGAATTCAATACACTTCTTCACACATGCACCCCTTAGGGTAATTCTCTCTCGATGCCTTTCGAATTCAAATGGTCATGTCCCTCGAACGTAGAGGTATTCTAGCACCGTTGCCTTCTAAACAAATCATCACAGTCCCTTCGATACAAAGATCATAAGACCCACGATGTCGCCTCCGAATACATGATCTTGACCCTCGATTGTCGCCTCGAAAATGATGATAGTCCTTGAATGTGCTAGGATACTTCCTACAAGTTGCCTTCATGACCATCCGATGTCCCTTGAATGTCCGCTTACATCCAGCGAATGGAGCTACCTACTAACTAATGGTATGGCTAGCGCTATTCTAAAGGAGCGTAAGTATAACACAAGCGACCAATTAAAGGTGGGTAAATAAGTCTTTTAGTTGCTTGCTCTATCAAAATGCTTTTCACACCTTACACTTTTTCAAAGTTCAAATTCTTCTCAAAACAAAACATTTCGAACACTTTGTATACACTCCTACATGAGTCATTACAACGTCAAAGCGAAATGCCTTTTTCAAAACATTTTTGTCAAACACAGAGCAATTTTAAAAAGTGATCTAGAGCAACTAAGAGCCGTAGATAACTACGGATGGAAAGGGTGCTAATACCTTCCCTTTTCATAACCATTCTCGAACTTCGAGAATCTAACGAAGGTCTTTTCGTACTTTTACCTTCCCTAATTGGATAAAATAAAAGTCGGTGGCGACTCTTGCTATCCGCATTTGGATACAAAATCCTACAAAGTCGAGTTCACCGTATCACGAGCTGGCGACTCTGCTGAGGACACACCTAAAGAGAATTGCCTTAGGGATTTCTAATCACCTTTATTGCTTTTTGTTTGACTTGCTTTATCTTTAAGGGTTGCTTGGGTATTATATTGTTGGGATCCTACACCGGATCCGGGTTTCCTTTTAGGTAAGTAGCATTAGATCATCGCGACCGCTAGGCGATATAACTAAGCGGTCAACATGATGGCTACGTTAGCGTGACACTTTGGTTGTCGATACTCTTCATTCCCAAGTTGAGGATAGTATTTGGCTTCTGCGTGGTGTCATCAAGCGCTAACTAAACTTTTAGAACCTTAATTGACCCATCTTGGCCATTAGAAGGTAGTGAGATGGCGGCTTTGTCTTGGGTTGGTTGATACTGATGCTACGCTCATTGAGATTAGACTTTTGGGACATTTTCGATCGACCACTTGGCGTCGTATTGAAATAAGCGCTCTGAGAAAGATCTATGATATGAGATTCCTAGAACCGGTTACTATTATAGGACGGATGAACCAACTCAAACTTTTGGTGGGTAATCACCTATACCTCATGGCCTTATAGGCTCATTGTGTGAATTGTTTGTGTGTAAACATGACATCATGACATCATTTGCATTGCATATCATTTCTAACTATTTCAAGGACCTAGGGTTTATCTTTGCTCTGTTTTGTAGGGATTATGGCTTCTAGAAAGACTATCCGAATCAACTTCATGGGTATCCCTTCTCAACTCAAAGAATTGGTTTCAGAAATTCCCGACCATGCTCAGTTCATCAAAAGACATGGTTATCTGCTTGATTTGGTTATCTCCGGTTTTGAAGAAGATATGATGCATGTCCTATTCCAGTTCTTTGATCCGAAACACCATTGCTTTACATTTCCAGATTATCAGTTGGTTCCTACCTTGGAAGAATTCTCTAAGCTACTTGGGGTACCTATTCTTGACCAAATGCCATTCACCGGTCTATAAAAGGTTCCTAAGTTCGAAGACATCGCATCAGCCTTACATCTTAAGCGCTCAGATATTGAAGCCAATTGGGAAACTAGAAGTGGAGTTAAGGGTTTACTTTCCAAGTTCTTAATCAAGAAAGCCCGAGAATTCCTCAAAGTTATGAGTTTCCATGCATTTGAAAATATTGTAACCTTGCTAATTTATGGTTTGGTTCTATTTCCTAACTCGGATCAATTCATAGATGTCAATGCCATCAAGTTGTTTCTTACCCGCAATCCAGTGCCTACTTTACTTGGAGACATCTTGCATTCTCTCCACACTCGTACTAATAAGCGACAAGGAACTCTCGTGTGTTGTATACCGTTACTTTCTAGGTGGTTTATTTCGCACCTTCCTCCATCAGTTTTGAAGAACGAACAAAGGTTGAGATGGTCTCAAAGGTTGATGTCACTCTCTCATTCCGATATCCGTTGGAATCTTTTCTCTCAAAAAGACTTCACCTTCATTGAGCGTTGTGGAGAATTCCCTAATGTACCACTCCTTGGTATAAGGGGAGGTATTACTTACAACCCTTCTCTAGCTTTACGTCAGTTTGGTTTTGCCCGAAGAGATGGTCCACATGATATGCTTCTCCAAGATGTTGTGTTCGACTACTATCACGATCTCGATTACCGGCGAAGGTTTATACATGCTTGGGGCATGGTAAAGAAGCGATACCAAGACTTTGGGGCACCGAACTCCATTCCTTGGGAACCTTACCTCAAATGGGTGCGAGCTCGAGCTCAAAACCTCATGATGCCATTCACGTCTGTTTACCGGTAATTATGGAACTGTTGCTATAGGTGGCGTACCCTATCTATTCTCCATCCGCATGCCTCTTGATTTTGAAGACTTGAAGCGATCACGGATTCGACTTAAAGAAGAGGGATACCTTTGAAGCTCGTGTTATGCAAGTGAGAAGAAAGTGCTAAAGTTGACCAAGCTACTTCACGAGGCGAAGCATCAGCATACATCGGCACCAAGAGGAAGCGCCATGGGAGACTTAGAGCTTTAGGATGCTTATGTTCTCTTTTATTGTTTTGAACTATCTCTTGTACTTAAAAGAAAAAGAATAATGAGAAGTACTAATAAATGTTTGTTCATTGCTTGTAACAAATTTAAATCTCTTAGGTCCTTGAAAACATTGCATTGCATTAGCATAAACATCATAGCATAGCATAACATTGCATCACAGGTACATTGGAGATTGGTTTTCTCATTTGCTCGCTATTTATTTTAGCAGAAATGGCTCTTGAACAGACTGTCAAAAACTCCAGGCTCAGAATGCTCAGTTTCAGCGGATGTTCACCAACTTGGTCCAAGGCCAAGAAGATCTGAAGAAGCTCATCAACAAGAAGAAGAAGGTTGTTGGTCTCCTCAACATGGGTAGAGCGTTTCAAAGGGGTCCAAAGTGGTCGGGATCGAGCTCTCGAAGGAAGTGTCCATACCGAAGGGAGTACCAAGGGTGATGAAGGTGATCAGCGTGAGCCAAAGAAAGGAGGAGAGGACTACTCTGATTATAGCCAGTACTCTGAGGAAGATGACAAGTACAAGCAACTTGAAGATCGTCTGAATGCTGTGGAAAACCTGAAGATGTCCGGGCTGAACTTTGATGATCTGAGTCTTGTTCCTGGTGTTGTGATTCCTCCCAAGTTCAAAGTTCCTACTTTTGCCAAATATGATGGCATGTCTTGCCCTAAGCTGCATTTGAAGTCCCATGTCCAGAGAGTTTGTCCGGAACCCAGTTGGAATGGTACTATCAGCTAGAGAATGACCGTATCCGTACTTGGAGTGACTTAGCGATGCTTTCTGAGACGTATGAGTACAATCTGAATTGACACCCACTCGCATGCAACTACAAAGCATGTCTATGGGTCGTGACGAGAAGTTCAAGGGTATGCTCGAAATGGAGAGACCTAGCGAGCGAGTTCGACCACCCTTGTCCAATAGGGAGTTGGTTGATATGTTTATGGGAACAACGACAGGCCCATTCTTCAATCATCGATTGGAAATTCTTCATCCGGATTCACCGGTGATATTGACGAGTGACGCATTGAAGCTGGTATCAAAGTGGGAAGATCCATGTAGAGTCATCTTCAAATCTTTGCGAAGAGATCTTTTGGTGGTAGAAAAGCCAATCTTGTGTATGGTCGAAAAAGCGGGCCAAGACCGACCCGCTCAATCTGTGGGGGCGGTTGTGATCTCGATCCTACATCGGCCAACCTCGGTGAGACAGCGCGTAGCGAGTGCGCCACGAAGCAGTTTCTGAAGATCAACATGCCTTTGTCCATGACCTTGCAACACATGTTGAGCGAGGTGACAACCTTGAGGATCCGCCTCGAATGTCAACACTTCCTCTCCAGTACAATCCTAATGCTAAGTGTGCTTATCATTCCAACAGCCAGCACGACACGACAATTGTTGGGCTCACGAAGAACAAATTCAAGATATGATTGAAGCTAAGCGATTGAGTTTGATCCTCTGTTGAGACTCGAATGTGATCAACGCTCTATGCCTAACCATGACAAGAGTTCCAATCTTTGTTGGGGATGATACTTATGTCTTCAACATAGATGACTTGACCATTCCTCGATGGTGTTAAGAAGAATTTGTTGCAAGCGGTGTCAATCCGGATGCCCGAAGAATGTCGTTGGTGCCCATCCGCTGATGGTTGTGCTTGGTTGAGAAGGCGTGTTCGTGTATGATGGACAACTGAGATACTATTTACGAAACCACCTGTGCGGAAGCTGTGTGAAGAAATGTCTAAGTTGAAGATTGACATGTGAGAGCAATGTACCATCTGTGTGGGATACCTTGGGGCAGCCAAGTGGAAAATACGATTACATGGTGAAGTACAACGTCACGATAGTTACAAGATTCCTATTGAAGATGTTAAAGCAACGGATGGGGTGGCGATTTCCCGAGAGACTATCTGATGTTAACACTATAAGGTTTCCTCTGCTGATCTTGTGCCTAGGTGGCACCTCTCATCATTACTTCTCCAAGACCCGTTCCATATTCCTCGACAAGGCTATCACTTGGAATTATGGGCTGATGTTTACTATCATGGCGTCAAGCAAGACCTCGACCATTGAAGATCTTACGATTGAAGCTACCATTCCTGACATTGACAACATCACCGGATCCAGTAAGGTGACCAGAACCGGAAGGGTATTCTCTCCAGAGATCTCTCCTCCAAAAGACACTGCGACTCCAGCTCGCATTCCGTCAACTCAATCAATATCCCGGCTAGAGGAAAGAATCGGTGGCTCATCTGCTCAACGAAGTACCAAAAGTTCACGAAGACACCTCCAAACAAGAAATGGAGGAAATTCTGAAGATCATCAGCCAGAGTGGAATCCATGCTATAGAAGACAACGACAACGACTTCGACATCAGCAAGTGGATCTTCCCAACTCCAGATCATGGGCTCAGCAATTGGAAGGCCGAAGCGTTATACCAATCTCCTTTAGTCGGGGTAATTGCTCTTGTTTTGTTTTGCTTTTCGTATTTCTTTATGTTTTGAACAATAAACTTTGAAAGCCTAGTGCCTTGCAGGCATCATGGCTCGTTGCGAGGTTATTATCTATCGTTTGCGTATTTTCATTCAATAATTTCGTTGGACTTTTGCATTCAATTGTTTGTTTCTTTCTTTACTTTATCACCCCTTCAAAAGCTATGTGTTTCTTACACACACCACGTGATACACTGCGGAATCACTCCGAATCTCGTTAATATGACTATGCTAGTGCTAAATATGACTTGATAATCCGATCTACCAAGGCGAAAGTGAGGAAGATTGTGAAGTGCCGGAGAACTTGCAGTTGCTAGCAAGGAAGCGAGTTATCTGACCACGAAGAGCAAGTTGAGGTTGTGAATTTGGAGTGTGAAGACAGAAAAGAGATCAAGATTGGGCGGGTCTTGAGCGATGTTAAAGAAAGGTTGGTTCAGATGCTACGAGACTACATTGAGGTTTTGCTTGGTCATACGAAGACATGCGGTTTAGACATTGATATTGTGGTGCGATTTCCAACAAAAGGTTTTCTCGGTGAAGCAGAAGGTTAAATCGCATCGTCTGAGATGTCGAGAAAATCAAAGTAGAAGTTATGAAGCAGTTCAACGCTGGTTTCTTAGGCATCACCTCTTATCCCTAGTGGGTTGCTAATGTGGTACCCGTGCCTAAGAAGGATGGTAAGCGAATGTGTGTGGATTGAGATCTGAACAAAGCGAGTCGAAAGATGATTTCCCTTCCTCATATTGATGTTTTGGTTGACAACCTCGCCATAAGGTTTTCTCCTTCATGGATGGTTTCTCCGGTTACAATCAGATAAAATGGCTCGAAGACATGGAAGACTACTTTTGTTACGGTGGGGCACTTTCTATTACAAGGTTATGCCGTTTGAATTTGAAGAACGGGCGCCACTTATCGTGCTATGGTGGCATTGTTTCATGACATGATTCATCACGAGATAGAGGTCTATGTTGGCGACATGATAGCTCGATCATGGGAAGAAGAACATCTTGATCATTTGCGAAACTATTTGATGATTGAAGAAGTCAGTTGAGTGAATCCCAACAAGTGCACCTTTGGAGTCGGATCCGGAAAACTCTAGGGTTTGTTGTCGTTGAAAGAGGTATTGAGGTTGACCTACGAAGGTTAAAGCTATTCAAGAGATGCCAACTCCTTACGAGAGAAGGTTAGAGGTTTCTTGGGCGATTAAACTACATTGCGATTCATTGCACACTAACGCTACTTGTGAGCCAATCTTCAAGTTACTTAAGAAAGATCAAGTAGTGGAATGGAGCAGCGATTGCGGATCGCTTTTGACAAAATCAAGGAGTACCTACGAATCCTCTATCACGATGCCTCACCAAAGGAAGACCTCTTATCATGTACTTGACAGTGTTAGAGAACTCAATGGGGTGTGTGTTGGGGCAACATGACGAGTCTGGTCGAAAAGAGTATGCAATATACTACCTTAGCAAAAAGTTTACCGACTATGAAACAAGATACTCACAGCTCGAGAAAACTTGCAGCGCTTTGGCTTGGGCTGCTCGCCGGCTAAGACAGTATATGTTGACTCACACTACCTTGTTGATTTCCAAGATGGATCCGATAAAATACATATTTGAGAAACCAGCTCTCTCCGGAAGAATAGCAAGATGGCAAATGATCTTGACCGAATATGACATCAGTACACTTCTCGAGCGATCAAAGGAAGTGTAGTAGCCGATCATTTGGCTCATCAAGCCGTAGATGACTATCGGTTTATGCGATTCAATTTCGATGAAGATGTTTTGCTAATTCTGATGCGAAGAACCGGGCCAGACGAAGGACACGAACAAGGATCCCGATGGATTATGGTCTTTGATGGAGCCTCAAATGCCTTGGCAATGGCATTGGCGCCATCATCACATCCCTGACGGACATCGCCTTTCACCGCGGATTATGTTTCGATTGCACGAACAACATGGCGGTACGGCGTGCATCATGGGTCTTAAAGCCGCTATTGACCTAAGAATCAAGTTCTTGCAAGTGTATGGAGACTCAGCTTTAGTGATCAGTCAGATTAAGGGCGAGTAGGATACGAAACATCCGGATCTCATTCCATATCGAGAGCATGTTCTGAGTTTGATTCCCTACTTTGAAGAGATCACTTTCAATCATATTCCACGAGAAGAGAATCAGTTGGCAGACGCATTGGCTACTATGTCGTCTATGTTCAAGGTTAGATGGGACAACGAGGCTCCCCAGATCATCATTGAGAAGTTCGACGAACCAGCGTATTGTTATGAGCTTGATACAGAAGAGAAACCTTGGTACTATGACGTGAAGAGGTATCTTGAGACTCAGGAATATCCCGCAGGGGCATCTGTCAATGATAAGAAATTCATGAGAAGATTCGCATCCAAATTCTTCCTCAGCAACGACATCTTATACAAGCGCAACCACGACTTGTGCTTACTCCGCTGTGTAGACCAGAAAACAGCAATGCGTATCATGGAAGAGTTACAGCGAATTTGGTACCCATTCGGTGGACACACCATGGCTAAGAAGATTTTGAGAACGAGGTTACTATTGGTCTACCATGGAAGTGATTGTCACGCTATCTATCTTGTCACAAATGCGGTTATGCCGATAAAGTACCGTACCTCGGTACCTCTGAATGTTTTAACTTCTCCTTGGCCTTTTGCAATGTGGGGCATTGACATGATCGGAGAAATTAAGCCTGACTTCCAATGGACATCGTTTCATCCTTGTGGCAATCGATTACTTTACCAAGTGGGTAGAAGCAGCCTCGTATGCATCTGTTACCAAGAATGTTGTGGCTCGATTCATCAAACATAATCTTATCTGTCGGTATGGCACTCCCGAAAGGATTATCACGGATAACGGCTCTAATCTTAACAACAAAATGATCACGAACTCGCGCGATTCAAGATCAAGCATCACAATTCTTCTCCATATCGGCCTAAGATGAATGGCGCGATGGAAGCCGCCAACAAGAACATTAAGAAGATTATACGAAGATGCGGTGACTTACAAAGATTGGCATGAGATGTTACCATTTGCTCTTCATGGTTATCGCTTTCTGACAACATCCACGGCAACCCATTTCTCTCTTATCACGGTATGGAAGCCGTCTTATTCATCGAGGTTGATTCCCTCAACGAGTCCTCGGGAGGCGAGTTAGGCAAAGACGATTGGGTCGAGACTCGCCTTGACCAGATTAACTTGATTGATGAGAAGCGACTCGCGTCCATACGCCATGGACAGATTTATCGAAGCGAATGATCGAGCATTTAACAAGAAGGTCAAACACCGAGTCTACCAAGTCGGTGATCTAGTAGTCAAGCATCATTCTTCCACAAGGTGATCCAGGGCAAATGGACTCCCACTTATGAAGGACCGTTTGTAGTCAAGGCAGTATTTTCGGCGGACTATGATACTTCCCATCACGTGAGCGCGGATAGTCAAAAATACTACGCATAAAGAGACCCGCTAGGTCGGTGGCCTAGGCAAAAATAAGGGCATCTGGCGAACCAAAGGTTCGGGCAAAGTTAAGGATATATACAAAACATGTACACCGTAAGTCGAAAACACGAAAAGGCGGCTTGGGCAAAAGGTATCGGTGGTGAAAACCGAAAGGCGGTCTAGGCAAAAGTTAGGGATTTAAGCGTACGACTATGTCTCTTCCAGATCACCTGCTTCCAGACTACTATTAGCATTCAAGATTCAAATGGCGAAGATCAGTCACTCACTTTCTACTGACAGCAAGGAGATGAGATAGTCGAAATGTATGAGTACTAGCATAGTTGGAACTTAACGAGATTGTTTCCGCATAACTTTTTACCTTTCTTGTGTACAAAACTACTTGGCCATACGCCACATTTCAAATAAATACAAGTTCTTTCTCTTTACAATTTTCACTGTTGTCGGTTGCAATAAGTCCAACATTTGCTTTGAATGATTATACGCACTCGACAGTAAAAATCTCTTTGCAAACATACGAAAAGTGAACATGCAAAGGTACTTACTACGAGTTCGAGAATTGGGATGGACGAAAGTCACCAAATAGTTCCCATGAGCATAAAGGTGTCACTCACAACACACCTTCCCGGTGAATATATGTTAATCCTGAGCGGTGATTCCACTCAACGAGCAACGTTACATCGTCTCTGCGGTAACACTTCATCCCGTGGATATTTCTCAATCCTCCCCTTCTCCCAGCCGGTGTCGGATACAAGACTTGGTCGAGATAGTGCATCGGAGGAAACATACACCTTTTATTCCCCAGCCAGAGATTACAACGGACTCAGACTCTTCTAGCCCGTCTCTCGGCAACCATCAAATGCTCTCAGTGAGATCTACACTCGAATCCCAGTGGGCGCCTTCTAAATTTCCTCGGCGGGATCTACATACAAGGTCCCCAGCGGATCGCCTCCCGGACTCTCCTCGGCGGGCTCTATGAGATCTCAACAACGAGCTTCTCAAATCTACCTTCCTCAACAATGTCTAGGCCCAAGACTTGGTCAGATAGTGCATCGGAGGATCAGGATATCTTTCTTCTCCTTCAGCGGGGTTCTCACCTACACAATTCCCCAGCGAAGTCAGAAATCTTCAAACAGAATATCCGCATCTTCCTCAAGATGGATATGTTTTGAAATATCACAACATCTATCATCCATACATTTCTCATAAAGTCATAATTCATGCATATGTCATTCATATACACTGTCATGCATCATACTTTGCATAAAACTAACGAATATTCTATCAAGTTTCTCTTGTTTTCTCCAAAGCAGTGTGATAACCGGCGCAAACAGGTCGAGTTAAACCCGAATCGGCGGAAAACTATCGAAAGACCGCCCTTGGTTGTCCTCCGACGGGTCGAGGATTAAGCCCGAACCGACGGAAAACTATCGAAAGACCGCCTTGGTTGTCCTCCGACGGTGATCGAGGATTAAGCCCGAACCGGCGGAAAACTATCGAAAGACCACCTCGGTTATCCTCCGATATGAGGCAATGGAACAAACACGCGATGCACAGGAAGCTATCCACATTTTGCCAACTACAATCTCCCTCGAGTAATCAACACGAAGATTTATTACGATTCCTTATTATCAACGGCAACTCTGATGCGGCGACTCGATTGCCTTGGATGGCATCTTAAGCCCATCTCCGACTATTTGTCAACATCTCTTCACTTTCGAATGCTGCATATATGGTTAAAAATCAATACGGACCAATAACTTCATTCAAAGTGAACACGAAGTCTAACGTCGACTCCTTGGATGGCATCTTAAGCCCATCTCCTCTCCTTCGAGAACATCTCTGAGTCTAACATCGACTCACTCCCGGCATCGACCTTTCTAGATGGCATCTTAAGCCCATCTCCGTCAGCTCTCCTATTAACAACCTCGAGTCTAGCGTCGACTCGTTCCCCAGTGAAGTCTCAACTTCTCCAAATGGCATCGTAAGCCCATTCCGCATCGTCGACCAATAGCGAGTGCAAATTTTGGTGTACTCGGTGTTCAATCATCTTCTACCTCCGGTCACGAAGACAAGCGTGTCAATCTAACCCTCGGTACAAGAAGATTGAGCAGGGCAGCTGTACCCCAAAATTTGCCCTCCATCTACTCAAGAGATTTCATACATCCATACTCAAGGATTCCTCGAGAGTTGATCGGACAAACTCTCTCCTAGACAATCAACCCAAACTAGGGTTTGGTATCTCTCAAGTCAAGATGGATTCCAACATCTCCAATGGTCTTCATGCCTCCTCATATGTTTCAAAGATTCTCCATGTCAAGTTTCAAGCTTCACAAGTCAAGTTTCCTCGGACAATTGCTCGGATGGTTGAAAATCGGTTGTATTGGACAAAAAGTCAACTGGTCAACATACAGTCAAACTTCATAATTTTTGGTCAACATCCTCATTTTGAAGTTACATTCATCATTTGATCAAGGGTTGATCATGATTCATCAAGAAAACTCAAGATTTGCTCAAAGTCAAACTTTCTAAATTAGGGTTTCTAGATGAAAAGTCAATGAACTTTGGTGATCATAACTTCTTCATACTTTCTCGAAATTTTCCACCACCTCTTGTTTTGAAGGAAATTCAATTCTCTACAACTTCATGTCTCACAAGAATGTCCAAAAATGCTTCATTTGAGAGGTATAGCTCAAAACATTCGAGTCATTTTCAAAGTCAACAAAAAGTCAACTTTTTGATTTGAAGATATATTGAGCATGATAACTCCAATTGAGATGAGACCAAAGACATTGTTTAGAGGACTCTTAGAGCTTTCCAAAAAGTCCAAGAACACTCAAAAATGTGGGAAATTGAGCAAGATACACCATCCACAAGTTGGGCAATTTTGAAAGAATGCACAAGGAGAGATACTTCAAAAAATCAAATCTTTTGCAAATGGGCCTGCTTTTTCTTCATCCTAACTTATTCCTCATGCAAGTAGGAATGTCCAAGCCCAATGCCACAATTTTCTACTTTATTTTCCTATTTAATTTGGAATTTATTCATTTAAATACAAATTAATTTGAAAAATAAAATATAAAATCAAAATTAATTGAAAGATTGATTTTTATTGCTTGCTTGTGATCAATTAACCCATAAATGCCACAATTTGAAATTGAATCAAATATGGGAAGATTTGATTGGAATTGAACAAGTTTTGAAAATTTGATTTTCATGGAAATATCAAAATTGATTTTCATTGATTATTGATCAAATCTTTCCAAAAACAATGCCAAATCCATCCAGCATATATACTTGATGCATACCAATTGCAAGGGAACGAAAAAATTGCTCTACAAACCCTATTCCAAAGTTCAAAAATCCGTGTGTTTGAAGCAACTGGTAACCCTAGTTTTGCTTCGATTCAACCCATTCAAGCCGTCCATTACATTCCTTGAGGTCTTTAGAGTCGATCCGGACTCTTACATCGTTCAAAACCATCAAGAATCAAGCAATCCATTTGGTTTGTTCTTATTTTTCTAAATTCGATTATCAATATTCATGCATTATTAACTTGTTTTGATTGTTTGTTTGTGTTTAGAATCGAGTTTGCAAACTTTTGGGCAAGCCAATTGGTTTCTATGGCGAGCGTGTTTCACCATGATTAGGGTTTGTGTGACCGATTTAGGGTTTCACGAAATACATAAAATTGGACAATAAGACCTATGCCATTGAATTCGTAACGACGTCCTGAATCGAACCATGGCCTTGGATTTCATTTATATTATGTATACTGTGTTTTCCATTTTTCCAGGGCTTGTAGCGTCGAAGGAAGGCCGACGCAAGCTTTTGAATATTTGAAACGAAGAAGACGATGAATTGGCGCGAGCGGGAGGAAGTTGATGAGCGACGCGTGTTATTTTCAAATCGTTCCGTTTCTAAACAGTAAGGCATGCCAGCTCAGTTGGTCAGCGCGTTGGTTTTCAAAGTCTGAAGTCAGGGTCCCGAGTTCGATCCCTATGGGCACCAGTTTGCATTCTTTTTTTCAAAACTTGCATATTTTCTATATTTTCCATATTTTTTATATTTTTTATATTATTTAATTCTTTTCTATACTTTTATTTATGCATTAAAAAATTACAAAAAAATATTTTCTTTTTACATTTATATTCTGAAAATCTTTATTTAATTTAATAAATTAAAAAACATATTTTTGCATGCATATTTATTTTTATTTATATTTTTGCATTTAATTCACTTTTAATTGCATTTTAATTATTAAATCTTTTTCCAAATATCCCAAAAAATTATTTTAATATATTTATCTTATTTCCAGCATGTATTAATTTTTTCACATTAAAAATTGCATTTTTTCTAACATTTTATCTTATTTTGATTTCATCATATTTTCCGATCTCTTATTCTTTCACAGGTTGCTCCGATTCGGACGTTTCTTTTATCATTCTATTTTTCCAATAATGTAATTGCTCATGGGTTGTAATAGTTTAATTTAGGACTTTATTTTCCGCATTTTAAATTATGTATCGCCCCAAAGCCATGTAATAGCGTAGTTTATCTTTCCGCACATTTACATTCCGCTTTTTAATTTCCGCACCCTTATCAATTGCTAGTAATTAGGCGTGTATGGCAAGATAACAATGAACATAGCCCACTAATCTTCAAGATAACATATTCTGAATTCAATACACTTCTTCACACATGCACCCTTAGGGTAATTCTCTCGATGCCTTCGAATTCAAATGGTCATGTCCCTCGAACGTAGAGGTATTCTAGCACCGTTGCCTTCTAAACAAATCATCACAGTCCCTTCGATACAAAGATCATAAGACCCACGATGTCGCCTCCGAATACATGATCTTGACCCTCGATTGTCGCCTCGAAAATGATGATAGTCCCTTCGATGTGCTAGGATACTTCCTACAAGTTGCCTTCATGACCATCCGATGTCCCTTCGAATGTCCGCTTACATCCAGCGAATGGAGCTACCTACTAACTAATGGTATGGCTAGCGCTATTCTAAAGGAACGTAGAAGTATAACACCAAACGACCAATTCTGAGTGGGTAAATAAGTCTTTTAGTTGCTTGCTCTATCAAAATGCTTTTCACACCTTACACTTTTTTCAAAGTTCAAATTCTTCTCAAAACAAAACATTTCCGAACACTTTGTATACACTCCTACATGAGTCATTACAACGTCAAAGCGAAATGCCTTTTTTCAAAACATTTTTGTCAAACACACAGAAAGCAATTTTAAAAAGTGATCTAGAGCAACTAAGAGCCCGTAGATAACTACGGATGGAAAGGGGTGCTAATACCTTCCCTTTTCATAACCATTCTCCCGAACTCAGAATCTAACGAAGGTCTTTTTCTGTTACTTTTACCTTCCCTTAATTGGATAAAAATAAAAGTCGGTGGCGACTCTTGCTATCCGCACATTTGGATACAAAAATCCTACAAAGTCAGTTCACCGTATCACACACACATGCACCCCTTAGGGTAATTCTCTCTCGTTGCCTTTGCGAATCACAAATGGTCATGTCCCTCGAATGTAGAGGTATCCTAGCACCGTTGCCTTCAAAAAAAATCATCATAGTCCCTTCGATACAAAGATCATAGACCCACGATGTCGCCTACGAATATATGATCTTGACCCTCGATTATCGCCTACGAAAAATGATGATAGTCCCTTCGAATGAGCTAGGACACTTCCTACAAGTTGCTTTCTATGACCATCCGATGTCCCTTCGAATGTCCCGCTTACATCCAACAAATAGAGTTACCTACCAACTAATGGTATGGATAGCGCTATTCTAAAGGAATGTAAAAGTATGAAAACGACCAATTCTGAGTGGGTAAATAAGTCTTTTAGTTGCTTGCTCTAAACCAAATACTTTTCACACCACACACTCTTTTTCAAAGTTCAAACTCTTTTAAAAAAAACCAAACATTTCCGAACACTTTGTATACACTCCTACATGAGGCATTACAAAGTCAAAGCGAAATGCCTTTTCAAAACATTTTTGTCAAACACACGAAAGCAATTTTAAAAAGTGATCTAGAGCAACTAAGAGCCCGTAGAATAAACTGCGGATGGAAAGGGGTGCTAATACCTTCCCTTTTCATAACCTTCTCCCTTACTCAGAATCTAAACGAAGGTCTTTTTCTGTACTTTTACCTTCCCTTAATTGGATAAAAATAAAAGTCGGTGGCGACTCTTGCTATCCGCACATTTGCGATACAAAATCACTAAAAAGTCAGTTCACCGTGTTACAATAGGGTTTGAAAATTCTCAGATCAAGATGGACTTCCAACATCTCCAATGGTCTTCATGCCTCCTCATATGCTTCAAAGATTCTCCATGTCAAGTTTCGAGCCTCACAAGTCAAGTTTCCTCAGACAATTGCTCAGATGGTTGAAAATCAATTGTATTGGACAAAAAGTCAACCTTGGTCAACATACAGTCAAACTTCATAATTTTTAGTCAACACCCTCATTTTGAAGTTACATTCATCATTTGATCAAGGGTTGATCATGATTCATCAAGAAAAGTCAACCAAACTTTGACTGAGCATAACTTTCTCATACTTTCTCAGAAATTTTTCCACCACCTCTTGTTTTGAAGGAAATTCAATTCTCTACAACTTCATGTCTCACAAGAATGTTCAAAAAATGATTCATTTGGAAGGTATGGATCAAAACATTATAGGTCCTTTTCAAAGTCAACAAAAAGTCAACATTTTGTTTTGAAGATATATTGAGCATGGAAACTCCAATTGAGATGAAATCAAAGAGGTTGGTTAGAGGACTCTTAGAGCTTTCCAAAAAGTCCAAGAAAACTCAAATAATGTGGAAAATTGAGCAAGATACACTATTCAGAAGTTGGGCAATTTTGGACAATTACACAAAAGGAGATATTGGTCAAAATGCAAAATTTTCCAAATGGGCCTATAATCTTTTGATCCAAACTTGTTCATGACATTATTTGTGACCCATAAATGCTTGGCCATGGCAATTTTTATTTTATTGATTTATTTTTGAATTTAAAACCATTTAATTCAAATTTAAATTATATAAAATATGAAAATAAGATATTTTTTCAAGAGGATTGGATTTTGATCAAACTTGAGGTCCAAGATAGCCCATAACAATTGCCAAATTCGTGCTAGCCTCTTACATGGAAGGAAAATCAAATTTTTTCCAAAATTTGATTTTATTTGAAAAGAAATAAATGCACATTCAAGATCAAATATTTTTTCACTCTCTTTGCCATCCCAAATCCCTCTATAAATTGCCAGCATAACACACAACAAATGACACGAAACCCTAGCAAAAAACACAACCCTTATTTTGTCAAAAAATTTCAAGAATTGTGAAAAATCGAATTTTATTCTCCAGCCAATTTCAAGCTCTCAAAACCAGTCCATTGTGTTCAGGGGGTAAGATTAAGTAAGGATGCATCATTATTATTGATCAAACCATCCAGAATCGAGCCATATACATGCATACATATTCAATTTTTTCTTGATTTTGCATTTTATTATTCTGCTTGTGTTAAGTGATTCTAATGCTTTCATTGTGTTCATAAGACCCCACATGACCGATCCGGGCAATCGTTCCACAGCTTGAACGTCGGAATTGCATATTGCCATGATTAGGGTTTAGGCACTGTGAAGCTTCGAACTGGATTGTACAGGCATTTTTAACTGAAACTAACATCACCATTGGACTCGGAAGGGTCGATTTAGGGGGATAAGGTCCTCCTTTCTCGTTTATTGCTCGTGTTTTGCAGGTTCAGGGTTTGAGATCGCCGGAGAAGACGACCGGAGCTAGGGCTCCGGCGTCGTTGACTTCATTTGGACCGGCGAGGGATTGCGTGGCACGATGGCGTTCTCTGATTCGCTCCTTCATAAGTTGGTGGGCCGGCTTCTTGTGTGTTCGAATCAAATCGAGGACACGTACACTTAAAACCAATTGCTTTTGTTTTCTCAAACACCAAGTGTCAAGTGGCCTAGTGGTTAAGGCATGGACTGTGCAAAGATGCTCCTCCTGGTCACGAGTTCGAACCATGCCAGGACCAGTTTTGTTTCTTTTTTCACAAACTCAATTTCTTTTCAATTATTTTCAGATTTTCTTTTTATTTAATATTTTGCATTCATTTTAATTTCTTTTCATAATTTTTTATCATGCATTTAAAAATACCAAAAATATTTTCCTTTTTGCATTATTTCCAGAAAATGTTTATTTAATTTATAAAATTAAAAAATATTATTTTGCATGCATATTTAATTTAATTGCTAATTTATCATTTAAATCACTTTTAATTAGTTTTTAATTATTAAATTATCTCCAAGAAATCCCAAAAATTATTTTAGCATATTAATGTTATTTCCAGCATGAAATATTTTTCTCATTTAAAAATTATCATTTTTGCTAACATTTTTCTCTTATTCGATTTCCTCGTATTTTCCGATTTCTCATCTTTTCACAGGTTATCCCGTTTCGGACGATTTCTTTTTATCGTTTCCTTTTTTTTTAAAATTATGTAATTGCTTATGGGATGTAATAGTTTAATTAGGGCTTTTATTTTCCGCACGTTTAAATTATGTATCTGCCCCAAAGCCATGTAATAGCGTAGGATTTATCTTTCCGCACTTTATATTTCCGCAATTTACTTTCCGCACCTTATAAACTGTTAGTAATTAGGCGTGTATGGCAAGATAAAATTGAACATAGACCACTCATAATTTTCAAGATAACATGAATCTGAATCAACACACTCTTTTCACACATGCACCCCTTAGGGTAATTCTCTTGCCTGACCAATTCAAATGGTCATGTTCCTCGAACGTAGAGGTATTCTAGCACCGTTGCCTTCAAAACAAATCATCATAGTCCCTTCGATACAAAGATCATAGACCCACGATGTCGCCTATGAATACATGATCTTGACCCTCGATTGTCGCCTCGAAAATGATGATAGTCCTTCGAATGTGCTAGGATACTTCCTACAAGTTGCTTTCTATGACCATTCGATGTCCTTCGAATGTCCCTTACATCCAACGAATGGAGTGACCTACCAACTAATGGTATGGATAGCACTATTCTAAAGGAACGTAAAATAACACGAAACGACCAATTACGAGTAGGTAATAAGACTTTTAGTTGCTTGCTCTATCAAAATACTTTTCACACCTCACACTTTTGTCAAAGTTCAAACTCTTTTCAAAACGAAACATTTCCGAACACTTTGTATACATTCCTACATGAATCATTAAAAAGTCAAAGCGAAATGCCTTTTCAAAACATTCTTGTCAAACATACAGAAATCACAATTTTTAAAGTGATCTAAGAGCAACTAAGAGCCCGTAGATAACTACGGATGGAAAGGGGTGCTAATACCTTCCCTTTTCATAACCTTCTCCCTTACTCAGAATCTAACGAAGGTCTTTTTCTGTACTTTTTACCTTCCCTTAATTGGATAAAAGAAAAGTCGGTGGCGACTCTTGCTATCCGCACATTTGCGATACCAAAATCTACAAAGTCAGTTCACCGTATTACACTATCCCAAGAAGGAAAAGGGAGAAGCCAGTGCTGTATATGGTGGCAAGACCAAAGCACAAATCATTGCAGTGACTATATCCGCTTCTCAACCACAAGCTCAAAAAGCACCTCGTCAGCAAAATCAAAGGCAACAAGAGAATCATACTCCCAGGAGGTTTGATGTTGTTCCTATGAGTTATGCTGACTTGTTTGTTCGTTTGAATGATCTCAAGCTGGTAGTGCCAAAGCCTGCATTTGCACCACCTCATAGACAAGCGTCCCAGAAACTATGATACCAATGCTAGTTGTGAGTTCCATTCTGGAACATTGGGACATAGTATTAAGAACTGTTACGCTTTCAAATGCAAAGTGCAAGACCTCATTGATTTAAAGACTATTGAATTGGAAGCTCGACCGCAAGTTGCTGGACCCAATGTCACCCAAAACCTGATGCCGCGTCATGGGGTTATTTAAGCCGTAATGGAAGATGGGGAGGTCCTTAATCTGATAATGGATGTTGACCTGGTGAAAACACCACTGCCTTTTGTCAAAGAGTACTTGATCAAGATAGGTGTTTTGCTGGTTGTGAAGCTGGTTGCGAGAGATGCGAGCATTGCTCAAATGGTTGTGCAAATCTGAAAGATGGTGTTCAGTATTTGATTAGTAGCAGTCAGTTTCAATTTGATTGGATCAGGAAGGATAAGAAGGTTGGAACACGTGATGTGTGTGTGATTACTATCCCTTATTCTCCGATTTTCATATCTACACCAACAAAACCTGTTTCGTTGGAAATTACTAAACCCGATACCTTGCCATATGAAAGTGACAAATCTGTGCCATGGCATTATGGGTCAGATGTTTATTATCATGGTGTGAAATAGTAAGATGTCTCCTCCTCTGCTAAGAAGGACGACGTGTTGGACATTGCTAATGCCGATAACATTGCTGGAAGTGGTGGTATGACCAGAAGTGGGAAAATTTTCTCTAATCCGGTAATACAATCTAATGCAGAAGCTGTTGCTAAGGCTAAGGGCAAGCAGCCTGTGAAACAACCGAAATTACAAAACGCCAATCCTGATCTTGAGAAGGATGTAGAGGAGATCATGAAGTTCATCCGTAAGAGTGACTTTCGGGTGATTGATCAGCTCGCCCAGACGCTTGCAAAAAATTTTATTCTCTCCTTGCTATGAGATTCAGAAGCACATAAGAATGCTTTAATGAAGTTGTTGAGCACTGCCTTCGTGCCGCAAGAGATATCTGTGGGGCAGTTTGAGAATGTGTGTGCCAGCATATCGGCTAACGACAGATTGGGGTTTACTGATTGTGATCTTCCACCGGAGGTTCGGAACCATAATAAAGCATTGCATATCTCCATGGAATACCGGGGCACTACTTTGTCTCGTGTGTTGGTGGATATTGGTTCCTCTCTCAACGTAATTCCTAAATCGACGTTGATGAAGATTGACTATGGCGGTCTTGAACTCCGGCCTAGTGATTTAATTGCTAAAGCATTTGATTGTTCTAGGCGATCTATTTTTGGAGAATTGGACCTCCTCATCTAAATTTTCCCTCAGATTTTTGTTACAACATTCTTTATCATGGACATCCAACCTGCTTATTGTTGCCTCTTGGGCCGTCCATGGATTCACAAAGCTGGGGCGATCACATCAACTCTTCACCAGAAGCTGAAATACCCTGTGGAAGGGAAAACAATCATAGTCTATGCTGAAGAAGAATACATTGTGAGCCATCTTGCTTCCTTTCGATATGTTGAGATTGATGGTGATATTCATGAGACTCCGTTTCAAGGCTTTGAAACAGTGCATATGTTGAAGATGCCTCAGCAGAAGGAGGTTAAGAAAGATAAGCCAAAATCTTCCATGGCATCTTTAAGAGATGCAAAAGCGGTTGTTGAGGCTGGACGCCCTGAAGGTTAGGGTAGTGTGGTGGAGGTAACACCCAAATTCAACAAGTTAGGGTTGGGCTTTGACCCTGTTCTGCGCTGTCAGATTCTGAAAGCACCCAACTTGGCTACTCCCGTGAGAATCTCTAGCACTAGCATCAGTCTCAGACAAGCAAATGTTGTGGATGATTCAGATAATGAATTTGATATCTGTCATACCCCAAAATTTTCCCTCCTACTTCTCAAGACATTTCATAACCCTATACTCAAGATTCCACAAGGGTTGATCAGACAAACCCTCTCCTAAGCAATTAACCTCAAACTAGGGTTTGGCAATTCTCAGATCAAGGTGGTTCCCAACATTTCCTGTGGTCATCATGCCTCCTCATATGCTTCAAAGAATCTCCATGTCAAGTTTCGAGCCTTACAAGTCAAGTTTCCTCAGACAATTGCTTAGATGGTTGAAAATCAATTGTATTGGACAAAAAGTCAACTGTGGTCAACATACAGTCAAACTACATGATTTTTGGTCAACATCCATATTTTGAAGTAACATTCATCATTTGATCAAGGGTTGATCATGATTCATCAAGGACACTCAAGATTTGTTCAAAAGTCAAACTTTCCAAATTAGGGTTTTCTAAAGAAAAGTCAACTGAACTTTGACTGAGCATAACTTTCTCATACTTTTTTAGAAATTTTTCCACCACCTCTCATTTTGAAGAGAATTCAATTCTCTACAACTTCATGTCTCACAAGCATGGTCAGAAAATGCTTCATTTTGAAGATATGGATCAAAATATTATAGGTCCTTTTCAAAGTCAATAAAAAGTCAACTTTTTGTAAAGAAGTGTTATTGAGCATGGAAACTTCAATTGAGATGAAACCAAAGAGGTTGCTTAGAGGGCATCTAGAGCTTTCCAAAAAGTCCAAGAAAACTCAAAAATGTTAAAAATTGAGCAAAATACACCTTGCACAAGTTGGACATTTTTGAAGAATTGCACAAAGGAAAATATCTGACAAAATCCAATTTTTTCCAAATGGTCCTATAATTTTATGATCCAAACTTGATCATAATATTATTCAAGACCTCTTGATGCCTTGCCACGACCACTTTCTATTTTTTTGATTTATTTTTGAATTTAAAAGCATTGAATTCAAATTTAAATTAAATAAAATATGAAAACAAAGTATAATTTAAGTTGGGTTGGATTTTTATCAAACTTGAGGACCAAGGAAGCCCACAATACATGTCAAATTCGTGCTAGCTCATGCAAGGAAGAGAAAATTAAATTTTGGAAAGATTTGATCAAAATTGAAAGAGAAAATATTTTGCATTCAAGAGCATATCTTTTTTCATTCTTTTTGCTCCAATCTCTTGCTCTATAAATACCTATTGCATTCACAAAGACCAAGGACGAAACCCTAGCCCCTTGAAGCAACCCTAAATTCCTCAAATTTTTCACAAAGTTGGCAAATTCGAATTTGATTTTTCAACCACTTCCAGCCACTTTCAAGCATCCCATTGTATTCTTGAGGTAAGATTGAGTAAGTATACATCACTATCCATGGCCAAACATGCTTGAATCGGGCTATACATGAACATACATATGCATATTTTTCTTGAATTCGTATTTTTAATATCTGCGTGTTTTAATCGAAACTAACCATTCTAACATGTTCATGAGATGCCATAGGAAGGATCTGGGTCATCGTTCTTAAGGTTTAACGTCTAAAACACAAACTACCATGTTTAGGGTTTCTTGAACTGCTTGCTTTGAAACTCAATTTCCAAGGACTTTCAGGCCAAACGGAGGTCACCATTGGATTCGCAGACCCCGATTTAGGGGGTAGCCTTAACCCTAAGCTTTAATTTTCAGTATTTTGCAGGTTCTAAAATCCAGGTCGCCGGAGAAGATGACCGGAGCTAGGGCTCCGGCGTCGTTGACTGTGCTGAGACTGGCGAGGCTTGCGTGGCACGTTCGTGGTTTCTGATTCGCTCATCCATTCCAAATGGGTCCCACGCGTTTGACTGTGTTTGAAATTCAAAATATGCCACATTTACCACTTATAAACCATTGTTTGCAGGATAATAACACCAAGGGGCCTTGGTTCAGATGGCAACGTGTATGGTGATTTCCCCAGGAGGTCAGGGGTTCGATCATTGGCTTCTCAACTTATTTTTTACAATCTTGAAAACTAACTTTTCTATTTTCTTATTTTTTCTTTTAATATTTTCATTCAATTTAATTAATCTTCAAATATTTTTCTCATACATTTAAAAATCACCAAAAATATTTTCCTTTTGCATTTTAATCAGAAAAATGTTTATTTAATTTTTGACATTAAAATTAATATTTTTGCATGCATATTTTAATTAATTGTTAATAACCATTAAATTGATTTTTAATTGTTTTTTATTATCAAAATCGATCTAGAAAATTCCCAAAAAATTTCTATATTATCTAATTATCATTACTAATCTGAAATATTTTTCCTCATTCAAAAACTTTACTTTTACTAACATTTTTCTCTTATGCGACTTTTCTTATATTTTCCGATTATGTATCTGCTTACAGGTTGTAACGTTTCAGACTATTTTTCTTGCTTTTCTTTTCAATATTATGTAACTGCCTATGGGATGTAATAGATTAATTAGGACTTTTACTTTCCGCACTCCTATAATGTAACTGCCCCAAAGCCATGTAATAGCGTAGGACTTTATTTTTCCGCACTTTACTTTCCGCACCCTATAAACTGTTAGTAATTAGGCGTGTATGGCAAGATAAAAAACAAACATAGATCACCTCTAATTCCAAGATAACATATCTGAATTTGACACACTCTCTTCACACATGCACCCCTTAGGGTAATTCTCTCTCGTTGCCTTTCGATTAAATGGTCAAGTCCCTTGAACGTAGAGGTATCCTAGCACCGTTGCCTACAAAACATATCATCATAGTCCCTTCGAATCAAATATCATGAGTCCTTCGACGTGGCCTAGGAAAACATGATCTCGTCCCTCGATTGTTGCCTACGAAAAGTGATGATCGTCCATTCGAATGTGCTAGGATACTCCTACAAGTTGCCTTCTATGACCACCCGATGTCCCTTCGAATGTCCCTTCTACATCCAAGGAATAAGGTTACCTACCAACTAATGGTATGGATATCACTATTCTAAAGGAACGTAAAACAACACGAAAACGACCATTCTGAGTAGGTAATAAGACTTTTAGTTGCTTGCTCAATCAAATACTTTCCACACCTCACACTTTTGTCAAAGTTCAAACTCTTTTCAAAAAACGAAACATTTCCGAACACTTTGTATACATTCCTACATGAATCATTACAAAGCCAAAGCGAAATGCCTTTTCAAAACATTTTTGTCAAACACACAGAAAGCACTTTTAAAAATGAGCTAGAAGCAACTAAGAGCCCGTAAATAACTACGGATGAAAAGGGGTGCTAATACCTTCCCTTTTCATAACCTTCTCCCTTACTCAAAATCTAAAGAAGGTCTTTTCCTGTTCTTTTCACCTTCCCTTAATTGGATAAAAGAAAAGTCGGTGACGACTCTTGCTATCCACACATTTACGATAAAAAGCAAAACAAATTCTCAAAGTCAGTTCACCGTATTACAATATCAACAAGTGGATCCGCCCCAGTGTCCCTGGCGTGGAGCTAAACAACTGGACCTCAGAAGACTGTGTCCTGGTCACGATGGTCAAAGAGTAATTTTCTTTTGTTTTTGTCATCATGCAAATAATTCCTGTGTTCTGCCCAAGGCATAGTGAATCATATGTAGGGCCACCATGTTTGCATTGCAACTTTTTATCATGAAATAAAAGAACGTCTTTTCATTCAAATGTTTTGTTCCATTTCTTTCCATTTTACATCACAATTTGAAAACTCAAAATGGCAATGCTTTATTTTTCTTTTATCATCTAAAAACTGAAATAGGCATTAAAATCAATCATGTAGATATAATCCCACACTCCAAATGGATCCCTTTGATAACGACTCTACTATCACTCTTTATGACTTCGATAATCCGATCAACCAAGTCGAAGAAGAAGGTGAGGAAGATTGTGTACTCCCTGAAGAGCTCGCAAGAATGTTAAAGCAAGAGGAAAAGGTCATCCAACCATATTAGGAAGAGATTGAGAAAGTGAATCTGGACAATTCCAATGTGATTAGAGAGGTTAAAGTCGGGGCCGCTTTGGAAGACAGTGTAAAACAAAGATTGATTGAACTACTCCGAGAGTATTCAGATATCTTCCTCTGGTCTTATGAAGACATGCCTGGGTTGGATACCGATATCGTTGTGCACAAGCTGCCTTTGAAAGAAGATTGTCCTCCTGTTAAGCAGAAACTTCAAAGAACTCATCTAGAGATGTCTAAGAAGATCAAAGAGGAAGTCCGGAAACAGCTTGATGCAGGCTTTTTGAAAGTCATCTCTTATCCTCCATGGGTTGCCAATATTGTTCTGTGCCCAAGAAAAACGATAATGTTAGAATGTGTGTGGATTATAGGGATTTGAACAGAGCCAGTCCGAAAGACGACTTTCCGCTTCCCCATATCGATATATTGATGGATAATACGAGTCATGCAAAAGTATTTTCGTTCATGGATGGATTTTCTGGGTATAATCAGATCAAGATGGCACCGGAAGACATGGTTAAAACAACTTTCATTACCCCATGGCTAACTTTCTACTACAAGGTGATGCCTTTCAGATTGAAGAATGTCGGGGAAACGTACCAGCGTGCAATGGTAACTCTTTTTCACGACACCATTCATAAAGAGATTGAGGTATATGTCGACGACATGATTGCTAAATCTCAAAATGAAAAAGAGCATCTGGTACACCTGCAGAAGTTGTTTGACAGGCTGAGGAAATTCAGATTGAGGCTGAATCCAAAAAAATGTACGTTTGGCGTACGATCTGGCAAGTTTCTAGGCTTCGTTGTAAGTGAAAGAGGCATCGAGGTTGATCCTGCTAAAGTAAAAGTAATTTAAGAAATTCCTGAACCAAGAACTGAGAAAGAGGTCCGTGGCTTTCTAGGGAGGTTAAACTACATCTCTAGATTCATCTCTCACATGACTGCCACATGCGATCCTATTTTCAAATTACTAAGAAAGGACCAAATGGTCAGGTGGAATGATGATTGTCAAGTCGCATTCGACAAGATAAAAGAGTATCTACAGGAACCTCCAATTCTCATGCCTCCCGTGGAGGGTAGGTCATTGATCATGTATTTGATAGTGCTCGAAGGCTCAATGGGGTGCGTGCTTGGCCAACATGACGAGTTTGGTCGAAAAGAGCATGCAATATACTACCTAAGCAAAAAGTTTACCGACGGCGAAAAAAAAATACTCACTGTTCGAGGAAACTTGTTGTGCTTTAGCGTGGGCTGCTCACCGACTAAGGCAGTATATGTTGACTCACACAACCTTATTGATATCCAAGATGGATCCGATCAAGTAACTATTTGAGAAGCCATCTTTGACAGGCCGGATCGCCAGGTGGAAAATGATCTTAATAGAGTATGACATCTAATATACTACTCAAAAAGCTATCAAGGGTAGTGTGTTGGCGGAATATGTTGCTCACCAGCTTGTGGACGATTATCAGCCAACGAGGTTTGAATTTCCTGACGAGGATATTATGTACATCCGGGATTGTAACATCCCTGGTCCATATGAGGGACGCGAACCAGGATCCAAATGGTCTTTGGTTTTTGACGGAGCCTCCAATGCGTTGGGCAATGGTGTTGGTGCAGTAATTACCACTTCGGACGGTCATCATATTCTGTTCACAACTCGAATCTGCTTTGATTGCACCAATAACATGGTTGAATATGAGGCTTGCATCTTTGGTATCGAGGCGAAGATTTAATTGAGAATTAAGCATCTAAAAGTGTATGGAGACTCTGCACTTGTGATTTTCCAAATTAACAACGATTGGGAGACCCGTCACCCAAATTTGATTCCTTATCGTGAACACGTGATGAAATTGGTTCCTTACTTCGAGGAGATTACTTTTGCCCATATCTCGCGAGAAGAGAAAAATTTGGCCGATGCTTTGGCCACCCTAGCATTCATATTTAAAGTCAAATGGGAAAATGAAGCGCCGTCGATAACCATCCAAAGGTTGGATGATCCAGCTTTTTGTTTTGAGATTTAAGTAGAGAAAGATGGTAATCCTTGGTTTTATGATGTCAAGCAATATCTTGAAACTCAAGAGTATCCAGAATAAGCTTCTATGACAGATAAGAAGTTCTTGAGAAGATTCTCGGCAAAGTTCTTGCTTAACAGCAGTGTGTTATACCATAGACATCACGACGGGATGTTGCTCAGATGTGTTGGTAAAGATGAAGCTGCAAAGATCATCGAAGAGCTGCACGAGGGCTCATTCGGAACTCATTCTAGTGGCCACACTATGGCTAAAAAGATCTTGCGAGCTGGGTATTACTAGTCAACCATGGAGGTCGATTGCTTTAGTCATGCCTGGGTTTGTTACAAATGCCAAGTATATGCTGCAAGGTGCATGTGCCATTATCACCTTTGAATGTTTTAACCTCTCCTTGGCCATTTGCTATGTTGGGAATTGACATGATCGGAAAGATTGAGCCGACAGCGCCCAACGGACATCGCTTCATTCTAGTTGCAATAGATTATTTCAACAAGTGGGTTGAAGCAACATCCTATGCGAGTGTCACCAAACAGGTGGTTTCTCGGTTTATCAGGCATAACATCATTTGTCATTACGGGATTCCTGACAAGATTATCACGGATAATGAGTCGAATCTTAACAACAAGATGATTAAGGAGCTTTATGAGTCCTTCAAGATTAAGCATCATAATTCGTCTCCATACCGCCCGAAGATGAACGGAGCTGTTGAAGCGGCGAATATGAACATTAAGAATATTTTGCAGAAGATGGTAGTAACTTATCGAGATTGGCATGAGATGTTGCCTTTCGCTTTGAATGGTTATAGGACTAATGCTCACACATTGATAGGGGCAACCCCGTTTTCTCTTATTTATGGCGTGGAAGCAGTGCTTTCAATCGAAGTTCAAATCCCTTTATTAAGAATCATGAAGATGCGGAGCTTGATGAAGAAGAGTGGGTGCAGAACCGCTTGGATCAGTTGTGCCTCATTGATGAGAAACGATTGGCAGCTGTCGGCCACAGAAAAGTTTATCAGCAGAGGATGAAAAGAGAATATGACAAGAGGGTGCGACCTCAAAATTACCAGCCTGGTGATCTCGTGCTAAATAGGATAATTTTTCCTCAGGGTGATCCTCGGGGAAAGTGGACACCGAATTATGAAGGGCCGTTTGTTGTGAAGAAGGTTTTCTCAAGAGGCGCCATGATGCTCGCCACGATGGACGAAGAAGATTTTCCACTACCCGTGAACGCGGACGTAGTCAAGAAATATTATACATAGACTTGCTTAGTTGTGAAAGTAATAAGGATCAGTGACTACGTCCCAAATTGGATCAACGGTTGCACCTTGTGGCAACATCTCAAGCTACTCTGAAGGGAACTGATCAAGCCAATCATCTTTTTCAGGAAAAGCCAAGTGATGAGATAATTGGAGTTATAAATGTGATAGCAGGATTGAAAACCGATAAGGATTCATTGTCCCATTGCCATGCGTTTTAGTTTTCCTCTTGTTTTACTTTTGCAATTGGCTGTTTTAGACTAATTACAAAAATTATTCGGATAATAATGATTTAGGCGTGATTATAGATCTTAGGCCCAACTCCTAGAACTATAAATAGATTTTCCCCTTCACAATTCACAACAACACAATCATTTGCTTAATTTTCACTATCAATCACACTCCAATTCTCTCTAAAATTCAAAGCAAAACTCGAAAAAACGAATTTCAAACTTCAACTTTCCCTCCAAGCAACCACCACAGGCTGCCACCGGACCTCTGCTTGACACCTCTCTCCACCACAGACTGCGCTAAGCGTGCCTCCCCGCGCTAAGCGCGCCCTGCGACTTATTTTCCCTCATCCTAGCTTCTCTCCATAGAATCATGATCTTCTACTCGAATCTGACATGGAAGGAATTATTTCATCTTGATTCCTCTTCAATTTCAAGATTCAAGAATTTCTTCTTCATTTTTGTCAATTCTCCATTGAAGATTTCAAGTTTTCCTCAAGAATTCAAGATCAATTTCAAAGATTTTCATCAATTCGTTGTTGATTTGGTATTTTCTTTGAAGAGCACAAGGAATTCCTCTTCAATTTGATTCAAACTTCAAGTTCAAGTAAGTGTTTAGTTCAATTAAGCACTTATTTTAAGCTATTATTGACTTTTGGCTTTTCTTGAAACTGAATACTGAAACTGCGTGCAAATTCAATATAGATTCTGATTCTTGAACTTTTATTCTTGAATTCTTTGATTTGAATTGGATTTCGCAGCCTTATTTGTGTCGGTGTGAGGATTTTTGTACATAGCATGCATATACTCTTGTGCATTTGTATCTACCTTGCATATAGGTGACAAATTTATGCATCTTGCATCATCTATCACATTGTTATACCCCAAAATTTTCCCTCCTATTTCTCAAGACAATTCACATCTCAATTCTCAAGGATTTCACAAGGGTTGACCAGACAAACCCTCTCCTAAGCAGTCAATCCAAGCTAGGGTTTTGCTATTCTCAAGTCAAGATGGACTTCCAATGCCTCAAGTGGTCATCATACCTCATCATATTCTTTAAGGGATTACCATGCCAAGTGTCATACCCCAATTTTTGACCTAATATACCACCTTACATCTGCATCATTGCACCATTAACAATTCAGAACAGAATTAATCGGGTGTGGATTTCATAGGTCAAAATTAGGGTTTCATCAAATTTTCATCTGATTCAAGAGGCAAGCAATTAGGGTTTCAGTCTTACTCACTTCATTTGATCTATTTTGATCAAATCATCAACCTCTGATCTTCAGATATCAAAATTTTTCTCTTGATCTATCAAGGATCGACCAATTAGGGTTTTCATCGAGCATGAGCAATCTCTGATTCTCTGATCAATGAATGACTTTTTTGAGTAGAGATTGATCATCATATCTTAAATACAACATGTTAACCTAATTTCTGGATTCAAAACATCACAGAAGTTCACAGGATTCATCAGTCAATTTCTGAAACATCTGATGAAATTTCATCTGCATGAAAAAGTCAAACTTTGACTTTTGGTCAACTTTTTCAAGACAAAACTTTTTCAATCATCAAAATACTTCAAATGATCCATCATGATCATAAAAAATCAAGAAATTTGGAAAAGTCAACAAAAAGTCAAAATTTTCAACACTTAGAAAATTTTTCAAGTGTCAAAATTTCTTACTTTTTCCAAACTTCATGGCATTTTTTCACATAGTTCCACTTTGAATTGGAAAAAACTCAAAACATGAAAGTTGTAGCCCTTGAAACAAGCTTTATAAAATGTCCAAGAACTCTCAAATCCATGGAGTCTAGCCATACTTTTGATTTTGAAACTTAGAGCTCCAAAATTCATAATTTTCAAGTACAAACTTTCAAAATTATAGGTCATTTTGAGTTTTTCTTTCTTTCTAGAAGCATGCCACCTTGCCAAGTGAGATAGGACTGATAAATATCAGAGGAAGAGTAATTACATTGAGATAGGATCAAGGTAAGATTTAACCATGGTTAAAAGGAAGCTTCCTTTTGCATTTAATGCAAAAAAGACTTCCTTGCCCTCTAAGGCAAGTTGAAAATACCAAAGCCAAAATTTCTCACTTATCTTTCAGAATTTGTGACCTATAAATAGAGGTCTTATTTTCAATTTCAAACCACACCAAAGCCATGCAAGAACATGCTTTCTCTCTTCTTTCTTAAAAATCAAGAAACATAGTGTTAATTGAGAAAACTTGCATTTTGGAAAACTAGTGAAAAACATTGAGTAATTTGGTGTATAACATGTTTTAATATCAATATGAAACTTGTTTGAAACATAAAATCAACACATGCCAAGCTGAAAATCAGTTTTTGCATTTCATGTTCATAATCTTGCCAAAATTGCCATAACCATCGAATTTGGACTTTGGCTCGAGCAACTTAAGTTCTGATCATCCAAACATCATCAACATACATCATAGACATGATGCAGACCATTAACAACAAACTGTAACACCTCTAACCACGATTTCCAATTTTACTTTGAGCTATATGCAGGTCGACTTGGTCAGAGCTATCCAAGCAAATTCAGAGCAAGCAGACCATTCATACATGATCCTTGAAGGCCGATGGTGCTCTAAGAATCATTAAAACTCAACTGGAAACACTCAAAAGTAGAATTCGATCTCAGCTTGAACAGGTAAGAACACCCACTTCGAACTCTGTGATTTCTTGATTCAAATCAAAAAAACTCTTGGCCATTTTGTTTCCGCACTATCCACGATCATTAACCCTCAATCAATTGATAAAATCATCCACCATACACGATTTCAATTAGATTTTTCAGTTTTAGGGTTCTTTGTGTTCTTCAGAAATTCAATCATGTTAGGCTTAAAATAAATGAAATTAAGTGATGCCATCATGTTCCTGGGCTCAAAATGATCAACTTTCATGTTTACATCTTTTAATTTCATCAAGAAACGAAGATTTGAGGATTGGTTGAAGGATTGGAGATGAAGAACAAGCTTGCGCGCGTTTTTGAATTCAAATATCCAGTTTAAAATATATTTAGTTGGTTTAATCACAATACACGGATGTATTGCCGCCCCAGCGGTTGCCAGCTCACTCTTAAGTCATTTATACCATGCCTTTCCTACAGGTCCCGAGTTCGAGTAGCCTTGGGACCTTTTTGCCAAACTTTTTAATTTTTCATTCATGTTTTTTTACAAACTTTGACTTTTTAAAAACCCAATCAAAACTCCTCATTTTGAGGTGTTTTTTTGTACACTTGTCAATTAATGTATCTATTTTATGGTAGTGCAAAAATTTTCAGAAAAAACTTTCATCCGGTTATATTTTGATTGAGTCGAAAACGACACTTTTGAGTACTTTTAAAAGCACCTTTAAAGGTGATTTTTTCAAACTTTCGAAGCCCGATTCTTTTCAAAACTTTTCACAAGTATATTTCACTTTTCAAAAACATTTTCAAAACATTCTTCAAAATGTTTCATCAAACTTACATCTTTTACCATGATCGATCCGATTAAACGATAAAACCGAATTCGTTTTCTCTCAAATTTTATAACCGATCATGGGCCTCCCTCACGGTATAAGTCCCAAAATTCTTTTATGCACATACATATCCAATTCTTTTATGTACACATCTATTTTACTTGTACATAATACAGATACCTCTGTAAATACTCAAACACAGACAAACTTTGATCGTTCGTTTCCGTTTCGTCTGTATATACACTGAATACCATTGGTATTAAAAGGAGCATTATTCCCGGTGAAACTGCTTTTAAACCAATGGGCCACCCTTATGGTGTAAGTCCCAACTCTCCTATGTACATCCACATCCTCCTGTACATAAATACTAGTTCGTGTAGATATTTACTTTCTTGTACACATTCAAACTTGTAAATAATTAAGTTACGCTCGTTTTAAACGTTCGTTTCACATACACTTGTTTATATTTCCTTCATAAACTCCTGTGAATACATATCACACACACACACACACACTTGTTTATATAATTGTCTAGTTATAACATAACAACTAGTCTAACCAATAGGTTCCCCACAGTATTAGCCTCCTCTTGGGCTTTATACAAGATAACTCATCCCTGCAGAGTTTAGCCTCCTCTTGGGCTTTGTACAAGGTAACTCATTTCATCTGAGTTTAGCCTCCTCTTAGGCTTCATATAAGAAAACTCATTCATCTGAGTTTAGCCTCCGCTTAGGCTTCATATAAGACAACTCTCCCTCCGAGTCACCTCCTCTTGGCTTCGTTCAAAAGAACTCCTCATTGAGTTTAGCCTTCTCTTGGGCATCAAACAAGAAAGAGACTAGGAAATCTCTTAACAGCCTCCTATTGGGCTTCCAATACAAAGAATCACCCCCGTTAGGATAGAACCCAGAGAGTATAATTTCCCGGTGAAATTGCTCTTAATTCCAAAAGGATGGTTTCTCGGTGAAATCCCTTTTAAAGCCAAAGCCAGCCACACCCTATAGCTTCCTCTTGAGCTTGATACAAGGACCCTCGATGACCCTCGATGACCCTCGGAATGCCTCCTCTTGGGCTTACAAAACAAGAACCCATGGGCTTCTTAAAAGCATCCCTTAATCTAATCAATTTCTCCTCGAGATTTAGACATTTATCATCTCTATGGAAGAAGTATCCCATCTATCACATCACATACAATCAAAAACTTTTCAAACTCTTTTCAAACAAAAAACATCTCTTAATTGTAAGTGGTAACGCTTGTACACTCAAGCAAAACACCCAATGCTTACAATTAAAAGATTCAATCATTTTCAAACATCTTTCTTAAACATGTAAGTGGTAACGCTTGTACACTCAAGCAAAACACCTATAACTTACGACGAAAGATTCAGTCAATCAATCCCTTCAAAATGTATTTGATGAAATAGATTGGATACATTTTTTCATTAAGATGACATTTGTCGGTGTCTCTTACTAACATCCCATTGCTTTCCACTAAGCATAAGTGAGAACTATGATTGCTCTGACTTTCTCAACATCCTTTTGAGAATACGTAGGCACAAGGTCTAATCCTTGGCGAGCAAATTTCTTTCTTCCTCAAACCAAACAAACCATAAATCCCTTTAGATCCGAGCTACAAATGCTCTGATTCCCACTAAGGGATATGTATGCAGAAGATCCGAAGATCTTTGCGAGCACAATAATAACAAACATTAGTATCCCTCATAATCTATCCTTCTTGAAATCCCAAAGGAGAAACTTTCCCAATCATAGAAATAACAATTAAAACACACAAACATATCAAACATATTCATATATAAAGCTATAGATAACTATATATATTTAGGGTGCTCCATCTATTCCCTTTATATAACAAACCCCCTTACCCGGAATCTCCCCAATGCGTTGCGTCTAGTTTGCGCTAGTCGTTACGCATATCAAAATCAATTGAGGGTATTAACAGCTTTCCCCTTTTTCATAATCATCAAATCATTTTTTCTTGTGTTGAAAATAATAAAGCTTGATGCTCGCGGCATCTTTATAAACAAATCAAAAAGAGTAAATCGTTTCGAGCCAGAGAATCCGAATTCAGATTCGATTCCCTAGCGCGTCACTTTTTAACGCGGAAAGTAAAAATGGCGACTCTGCTGGGGAGTACGTTGAAAAAAAGGGGTTAAGCTTTCATGTGTTGCATATGTTTGTTTTTCTTTATTGTGTGTTTTCGCGATTTCATCTGATGGAAAGAAATCCTAACCCGGATTTAAGAAACATTTTAAGATCTAGGTGGGGGTATAGTCCTATTAACTTGTGAGAAGTCTCAGGACTTACGGAGTTAATTTGAGATCCTCTCTCTGGAGGTTGTCTTGGGAGTATTTGTGTTTAGCAAGTATTTGCGAAGACATTTTGCTTTCAAGAGAACTTGCGAGTGGTCAGAGAACACATAACCCATCCCGCCATTTAGGATGTAGTGTAGAAATTATTCGGCGTAAGCCTAGAATAATGTCATGCGAGACTACGATCAGCGTGTTTTCTTGAAAATATTATTGGACTTCGAGTATTCAACAAATCCGATAATATTTCAAAGAGAAGCGTTGAGCTGATTATCGATAGAACCCGCTTCACGTATGAATAAGCCCTTAGAACTTACCCACGCTGATTCTTATCGCTGGCTTCATGCTCGTGACTTCAGCGCTTGACCGTGTGTATAACTACTAACCATGTTTGTAGCATTCATGCATTCATTAAAAAAAAACTTCATTTCTCTTCCCATTTCCAAAGAATTTAGAGATTTTTCTTTGTAAATATTTTAGGTTAGAGTGATGGACGTCAGAGGAAGATTCACCAAGAGATACAGTTTTAGAATTCCTGATGTAGGAAAGTTGAAAGAGTTAGCATTCTTGGTAGAAGATCCCTCGGATTTCAGAAAACGCTATGGAACTCTTTTAACTATCCTGAACACTAACGTTGATGAAGGACTTCTCAAAACTTTCGTTCAGTTTTACGATCCAGTCTATCGCTATTTCACTTTCCCTGACTATCAGTTGATGCCTACTTTGGAAGAGTACGCACACATACTAGGTATCTCAGTATCAGACAAAGTTCCTTTCAATGGTTTGGAAGCCATTCACAAGTCACCAGTCATTGCAACGATGACTCATTTAAAGAAATCGGAGATAGACAAAACCTAACTACCAGAGGAAAACTAATGGAGAAGGCTCTTAAATTCTCTGAGGCCAGTAGTATGGTAGCCTTTGAAACTATTTTAGCTTTACTCATCTATGGATTGGTGTTGTTTCCCAACGTCCCAAATTTCGTTGATATCAATGCCATAAGGATCTTTCTGATTGGAAATCCCGTTCCCACTTTGCTTGGTAACACGTACTTCTCCATTCATCATAGGAATCGTCAAGGAGATGGAACTATCGTGTGTTGTGTACCTCTGTTCTTCAAATGGATTGTCTCACACTTGCCTAAATCTCCTATCTTCCGCGAAAACAAAGACGATTGGCATTGGTCAAGAAGACACATGTCTCTTACAAACGACGATATCCATTGGTATACCTTAGCAAACAATGAGATGGAAATCATTGAGAGCTGTGGAGAATTTGCCAACGTACCTCTCATCGGTACAAAAGGAGGAATCAACTACAACCCATTCCTGGCGAGACGTCAACTCGTATACGCAAACTCTAGTAAACCTCTTGGTTTTACAGTAGAGAGTTACTTCTATCATGAAGGACAGGATTCTCAAGGTTTGAAAGCAAGAATGATCAGAGCTTGGCATCACATCCGAAGGAAGGAAAAAGGGAAAGCAAAGAATTGTGTAGCCATGGAAATCTACACTTCTTGGGTAAAGAAAAGAGCGAAGGAATTTCGAATGCCTTATGCTTATGAGGAACCCATGTTCTCAGCAGCTTCCAAATCAACAATTTTTCTCGTCGAGACTATGGGAGAATATCAAGAAGCTTTGGCCAAGATGAGGCTTGAGAAAGAAGCTTTGGAAAACAAGTTCCTTAAGACTGATCTCGAGAATGAAAAGATCAAAAAGCAAGTCAAAGATCATGAAAAGACGCTTTACTTCCAGGATGAATGGCTCATGGAGAAAGATGAGAAGATTCGCCAGAAAGATAACGCGATCAAGCGATACATCAAAGAAAGGAAAAGAAAGCTTGAATAAGTGACAACCAGCGATCCTGCTCCCGACGAGTGGAAGAAAGTCATCAGCAAGCTAAAAGCCGAGAAAGCTGAACTAAAAGCTCACTATGGGAAGGAAATCCTGAAGTTAAAGCTACATCAAGCCTTTGGATCTTCATCCGATGAGGACGATTAGTTAATTTAGTTTGTATTTTTATCATTTATTTTATCATTCGTGTGAGCAATGCTCAAAAACAAAATTGTTGTAATCTTCTTTCAATAATAAATAAAATAAATGTGTATTCCATCCAAATATTTGCCAGAAATTTCTCTTTTAGCGTAAATTCTTTGGAAATCTTTCTTTACATCCATAATCATGCATCATATTTTGCATATTGAGTCTATTGTCTAGAGTTTGATCTTTTGGAATTTTTTCCAGAAAGGGAAAGATCGCCAAGTTGTCGCGTCCTAGAGTTTCTCGACCGCGTCCACAGCCTACTCGAACATACAATACATGTTCAAAAAGAAGGAAAGTAATGGAAGGATTTGAGCAAGAAAATGTTGACCTTCGTAGCACAGTGACAACACTGCAAGAAGAGGTGGAAAGACTCACTTCTTTGGTCAATTCATTGGCAGCAGCGCAAAGTCAGCAAGCAACATCGAGCAGTCAAAATCAAGCAGCGATTTCAGAGGTCACTACTACTCCAGCTTCAACTGTTGCAGCCAGTAGTTCACCCTTTAGTATGCCAGAAGGTTATCCATGGGGCATGCCTTTCAATTTTGGCATCGGATTTCGCCAACCGACTTCTCAGATACAAACAACCACGCTTGAAATGCCAAATTTGCAGAATTCAACATTTACTCCGCAACATGGAGTAACTTTTCCGCAAGTCACTATGATGGTTTCTCAACCGATCATGACGAACTCAGCTTCTGTAGTTCACACTACCGCAGACGAAGAAGCTCACCATAATTCAGGCGATAACATGAATCCTCGTGGTCCGATGGAGACTCTCCAGGAACAGCTCCTCAAATTGCAGCTTGAAATTAAAACGATCCGTGGAAAGGAACTGTTTGGGAAGAACGCCCATGATCTATGCTTAGTTCCTCGCGTAAGGATACCTGCAAAATTCAAAGTCCCTGACTTTGAAAAGTATAAAGGAAATTCCTGCCCACAAAGTCATCTTACGATGTATGCCAGGAAAATGTCTACGTACAACGACAATCACCAGTTGTTAATCCACTACTTCCAAGATAGTCTTACCGGTGCCGCACTGAAGTGGTACATGGGATTAGACAGCGCGAATATCCAAACATTTAATGACTTAGGTGAAGCCTTCGTACAACAATACAAATTCAACTTGGATATGGCTCCCGATCGGGATCAACTCCGCTCCATGTCTCAGAAAGAAAGAGAGACATTCAAAGAATACGCTCAACGTTGGAGGGAAATTGCTGCCCAAGTCAACCCACCATTAGAAGAAAAGGATATGACCAAGGTATTCTTAAACACTCTTGCTACATTCTACTATGAACGAATGATCGCTAGCGCTCCCGGAGATTTCACTGAGATGGTAAGCATGGGAATGAGGCTAGAGGAAGGAGTTCGAACAGGACGCCTGACCAGAGAAATAGGAACTTCTAGTGGAACTAGGAAGGTTGGAACCAGTTTTCCAAAGAAAAAGGAACATGACATAGGAATGGTATCCCGAGGGAAACCGCGAAAGAATGTCAGTCAACAACGACAGGTAGCTGCCATAACGCCCGTTGTTAACACAAATCCAAATACAGGAATTGCTCCACAGTTCCAGCAAACTCAACAAACTCAACAGCCTCGACAACAGGCTCAGCAGTTTAACAATCAAAACCGTGCGCCTCGGGTCTCGCAGTTTGACCTAATTCCGATGACGTACATAGAACTATACCCTGCATTAATAGAAAGGAATCTTGTACAGACAAGGTCACCCCCTCCGGTCCCAGAAAAATTGTCGTGGTGGTACAAAGCGGACGTATCTTGCCCTTTTCATCAAGGGGCACCGGGGCATGATCTTGAGCATTGCATAGCGTTAAAAGCTGAAGTACAGAGATTAGTGAAATATAATCTTCTTTCCTTTAGAAATACAAACCCAAAAGTGCAAGCAAATCCACTTCCCAGTCATAGTGGACATACCGTGAGTTTGATACTAAGGAATACAGATCGGTATCTCGTCACAGACGTGAATTTGATTAGAGGAAACTTGGTACATCTCCATAATACGTACAGTACAATGGGTGCCTTCACTAAACACAATTACGCAGCTTGCAACATCTGCTTCAAGGATCTTCGAGGGTGTCCCACCATAAGAGCAGACATTCAACGATTGCTAGAAATTGCTGACATACAGATCTACAGAAACAGAGATGACTATGACGTGAATATAGTAGGGCATTTTCCGCATGAGCTTTTAGTCTCAGATATCAACTCGGAAAGTCCCGAAGTAAACGTTATTATCCCTTGTTTCAATGTGCCCAAGCATGTGGAGATTGAATATAATGGTTCAAACGTTCCAGGATCTCCTTTGGTGATTTGCTTACCCGGTCCTGTTCCATACAGTTCTAGCAAAGCAATTCCTTATCAATACAATGCAATTGTGACAGAGGATGGAAAGGAGAAACCCATGCCAACTCTTCCAGCTAATGTCAACATAACTGAGATAGGACGAGTAACACGAAGTGGACGAGTACATACTCCATTGCCACCAAGACCGACTGCTGTCCCTGTTGTTAGACAAAATCCAGTTAACATATCTCCCGAGAATCCCACAATGATTCCCGCTGTTAATCCAAGCACAAATGTTGGTCTGCCTGATAGAACCAACGTCAACACAGATTTTGATGAGATACTGAAGTTAATCAAGAAAAGCGAGTACCGAGTCGTGGATCAGCTGATGTAGACTCCCTCCAAGATTTCGATACTATCTCTACTTTTGAACACTGAAGCTCACCGAGAAGCTTTAATGAAGGTGCTAGACCAAGCTTATGTAGATCATGACATGACGTGACTACAGACCAGTTTGGAGGTATTGTGGGCAACATAACATCTTGCAACAATCTAAGTTTCAGTGATGAGGAACTTCCAGAAGAAGGGAAAGATCATAATCTGGCTCTGCATATCTCAATGATTTGTCAATCAGATTCCCTGTCCAATGTGTTAGTAGATACTGGTTCATCTTTGGACGTAATGCCAGAAACGACTCTCGCTCGTTTGGCTTACAAAGGAACACCGATGAAGTTCAATGACATAGTGGTAAGAGCCTTTGACGGGTCAAGGAAGTCTGTTATTGGGGAAGTCGATCTCCCGATGACAATTGGTCCGCATACCTTCCAAATCACCTTCCAGGTCATGGACGTGCCAGCTGCTTACAGTTGCTTGCTAGGAAGACCATGGATCCACGAAGCAGGAGCTGCGCGACATCCACTCTCCATCAGAAACTGAAATTCACAATAAATGGGAAGTTAGTGACCATCATCGGTGAACAAGCGTTACTAATAAGCCATTTATCCAGCTTTTCTTTCATCACAGCTAACGACGTTGAAGGAACACATCTCCCAGGACATCCGTTAGAAGATGAATCTACTAGCAAAAGTAGATCATCTATCTCTTCTTATAAAGAAGCAGCGTAGATAATGAAAGATGGCAATGCTGAAGGTTGGGGACAAGTAATCAAACCTGTCAACAACGAGACAAAAGTCGGACTCGGGTTCGCACCCGTATTCTCCAAAGACAAGCAAAAGGATGAAGCGCTTCGTCCAATCAAAGAAGTATTCAACAGTGGGGGTTTCTTAAACCTTGTTCTTCAAGAGGTTAATGTTATTACCAATGAAGGTGATGAAGACGATCTCTCCGAATCTGAAGAGTGGAGCACTTATCTAAACAGCCCCGAATATGTGTCTCAGGAAGAATCTTATGTGCCATACTATCCTTCAACTGAAAAATTCAAAGGCATGTCCCTACAAAGGAATGAAAATCCGCCTGTCCCTTCCAAAGTTTGGGATACCTTGGGAGAACCAAGTGGCAAGTTTGACTACATGGTGAAATACACTGCGCCAGAAAGCTCAAAATCGATTGAAGACATCCAGCCCACTGGATGGGGTGATTCTTTTGAGTATCCTAGTCAACCGGAAGAGGTGTACCCATCTTCCCGATCTCATCAGCAAATCGAGATCCCCAACGAAGATCTCTGCTTTAACGCGCCTGTGGAGTTTGTTAAAATAGATCTTGATTATCACTGCATCAACGTAATTACCGAAGATCAAGGATACGATTCGGGATACGAACTAGAAAGTGTCGCTGTCAATGAGTCTCTTCACTCAGAAGATTGGAGGGTACATCCTTAGAATTCAGCACAAATGCCAATAGAAAATACATATGCTGTATCCCACGCTTCTCGATATGTTCATCAAGTAGAAGAAGATCGCTTCAGTAGCACAAAAGGCAAGGTCCGTCGTCCAGAATCTTCAAAGTATGCTCAACCAACGACCAAAGTCTACTCAAGGATTAAGCCGAGTGGAAAACTGCCAGAATACCTCGACTTCCAAGGAGTTCGCCACTACTGGAAACCTGTTGAAGTTCGAACAAATGTTCATAGTTCTAAGTAGTTTATCTTTGCTTTTGTTTTGAACTCTCGCTTCGCCCAAAGCGAAGAGATGTTTTATAGGGTTTAGCTTTTAAATAATTTCTCTTTGTCTTGCCCAAGACGAATGAGTTTGTATTTTAGGGCCCTGTTTCATATTGTGAATCATAAATAAAATGCGTTGTTTTGATTCCACACTTTGTGTTTGTTTTCATTTTTACCCTTTTCTTGGAAATGATAATCCTAAAAAACACAATAAAAATCTTCAAAAAAAAAATACACAATCTGCATACACTTTCACATTAACTTTTTCAAAAAAAAAAATGATGAAAAAATTAATTAATCACCATAAATCCAATATGCAGATTAACAGATGGACAAATCCATTGAAAGCAATCACTCTATGCTCTCTCCCAACTTTGAAATCCCCTGTGAAGTTGCCAAGGAAGAAGTTGAAGAAGAGATCCCGGATGAGATTTCTCAACTACTTAAGCATGAAGAAAGAATCATTCAACCTCACAAAGAGCCTTTGGAAGCAATCAACTTAGGATCTGAGGAAGACAAAAAAGAAGTAAATATCGGAGCTTCACTCAACAGCAACATCAAAAGCAAGCTGACAGATCTTCTCAAAGAGTATGTTGATGTGTTCGCTTGGTCCTACCAAGACATGCCGGGTTTAGATACCAGCATCGTGGAGCATCATTTGCCATTAAAGCCAGAGTGTCCACCAGTTAAACAAATACTAAGAAGAGTTCACCCTGAAATGGCCGACAAAATCAAAAAGGAAGTTCAAAAATAGCTCGACGCAGGTTTCCTCGTCACCTCTGAATATCCTCAATGGCTAGCCAACATATTGCATGTCTCCAAGAAAGATGGAAAGGTCAGAATGTGTGTTGACTACCGAGACTTGAACAAAGCTAGTCCAAAAGATGATTTCTCACTACCGCATATCGACATGCTAGTGGATAGCACTGCGAAGTTTAACGTCTTTTCCTTCATGGACGATTTCTCTGGTTACAATCAGATCAGAATGGCTCCCGAAGACATGGAGAAGACATCTTTCATCACGCCATGGGGCACTTTTTGCTACAAAGTAATGTCGTTTGGATTAAAGAATGTCGGCGCAACTTACCAAAGGGCAATGACTACTCTCTTTCATAACATGATGCACAAAGAGATCGAAGTCTACGTAGACGACATGATAGCAAAGTCTGACACTGAAGAAGAGCATATAGAATATCTCTTAAAATTGTTTCAGCGACTAAGGAAATTTCAGCTTCGTCTAAATCCTAACAAATGCACCTTTGGGGTAAGATCTGGAAAGCTCCTAGGTTTCATTGTCAGTCAAAGAGGTACACCAATTCGATTCCCTAGCGCGTCACTTTTTAATGCGAACACCAAGTTTCAAGCCCAACAGACCAAAGTTGCTCATCTAATGGCTCAAATAGCTGAGAATCAACTATGTTAGACAAAAAGTCAACTGTGGTCAACATATAGTCAAACTTCATAATTTTTGGTCAACATCAATATTTTGAAGTAATATTCATCATTTGGTCAAGGGTTGGTCATGATTCCTCAAGAAAAGTCAAGATTTGGATCAAAAGTCAAAGTTTCCAAATTAGGGTTTCTGTAACACCCCATCTAAATAACCCGAATATATTAATTAAATTAATATCTACCTCAGCTTTAATCAGAGTTAACACGGAAAATGAGGGATGTCACAACTAAAAAATAAAATCAAACTTCAATTAATCAGTAGCCATGCTACACTGAGGATCAAATTTTAGATAGTTTAGTCAAATTAAGACCATGTCTTACACAGCGGAAAACATCATAACCAAACGGAATAATCCAATCATTATTATTCCCAACAAAATTAAAGAAGAACAACTAAACAATTATCTAATTCCTCAACTAACGTTCCCCAGTGTTACAATCTAATCAGAGCATGACACTGACACGCGGACTTAAATGATAAGCTCTAGAGCCATCCTCACCAACTCCTCAGCTGCTAACTTTAATCTGAAATTGTAAAGTAAGGGTGAGACTTCTCATAATTAAAGCATATTATAAGCTTCTCATTTACCAATATATTACAAGCATATTATTCCACACACTTAACACAATTCAGATTCAACACACAATCATATTCATACAAGTCATCATGCATAATTCAATAGACACCAAAAGAATTGCAACACTGGAAGATATCCTAACATGTTACAATTCCATGCAAACACAAATGCAAACTCAATGCATGCGGTACCGACACGTGACCAAGTCACCCAACACTGATCCATCATCAACCGGATACAGTAACCATCGATTCGTCCATAACCACCTGGACACGAATCCATCCTAACCACCCATCCTCGCTCGGGTATCGGTTATCGGCAATCCAAGTCAAATTCCGCACAATGGGAATTAACTTCACCAAAACAATGCATATGCACGCACATCACTAGCATGCAACATCAATCAGTCTATGTATACATCAATCTAACATAACTGAATCAACCAATCATCATGATATTTCAACCAAATCATGCACACAATTAACATCAGCATAAACGTGCTTTACATCTACACAATACCAATATCTCCATCACCAAAGGTTCTCTGCTACACATACATCATCATGTGTCAGTTACTAATCATTTATTTCGAAATTCGGCTCCTTTCCAAAATAAATTCAAGTTTTAGAAAATCTTTTCATTTTATAAGATAGAGCATTAAATTTGAGAAACAACGTCCAAAACGGCGCTCAAAACGGACTTACGGTTTGAAAGTTATGAATTTTCAAGTTTTAAAATTTTCAAAGTTTCGGTGGAACCGGTTCCTCCACAGAGTAACGGTTCCCACAATTCAAAAATCAGCTGGAAAATGTAGGGGAACCGGTTCCTCCGTAGGAACCGGTTCCCAGTAAAATTCATATTTTTGGAAAACAACGTGGAACCGGTTCCTCCACAGAACCGGTTCGAGTTCAAAATGTTACTTTTCACCATTTTAAAAGTGGAACCGGGTTCTCGGGAACCGGTTCCCACGACCTTCAGACCCAAAAACTCAGTTTTGACAGCATTATTTTCCAAAACCATTTTCCTTTTCATCCAAAACGTGCCCACATGTTCCGACACCATAAAATCACTCATTCATCATCAATAACATACAATATAACATGTTTTATTCATCAGTAATGATCCTATATCATACAGATCAATGAATTTATACATTCCGACACAATTTGACACCATTAGGTATACACCCATGGAAACCTAGAAATTCCCAAACTAAGATTTCCTAACATGCTATGATCTATAGTATCAAAATCAAAACCTATAATACGAAATAATCAATCGAAATCACCCCTTACCTTGTGGGTTCTTCGAATTCTGACACTTCTAGGTCTTCTTCCTTCTTTCTCCTCTTCTCAACTTCACGTATTCTTGTTTTCTCCAAAAATGACTCTATTTTCCTTCTTTCCTTATTTTATTCCTTTTATTCCTTATTAACATAAATAAAATAAATTTTACTCCTCACACCTCAATTAATCCCATCATTAATCTCAATAATCCAACATATTAATAAATTATGTCCTCAATTAATTTAATAATTCAAAAAAAAACATAATTATTGAATTATTGAATTATTTTGGGGTGTCACAACTCTCCCCAACTAAAAGAGTTTTCGTCCTCGAAAACATACCTCAGACGAATAGTTCGGGATACGAGTCCTTCATCTGACTCTCCAGCTCCCAAGTGACATTTCCATTAGCTGGTCCTCCCCAAGCCACTCTTACCAATGCAATTTCTTTGCCTCGCAACTGTTTCAATTTCCGATCTTTTATTCTCACAGGTAGCGCTTCCACAGTCAAATTCTCTCGTACCTGTATATCATCTACCCGAATCTCATGAGACGGATCAGCAATGTACTTCCTTAGCTGAGATACATGAAAAACATCATGCAGATTCGCAAGTGACGGTGGCAAAGCAATCTGATACGCAACCTTCCCAACTCTCTTGGTAATCTGAAAAGGACCAATAAATCGTGGAGTCAACTTTGACTTCAAAGCTCGACCAATACCGGTCATCGAGTAACTCGCATAAAAACATGTTCCCTTCACTAAACGCAAGATCTTTCCTCCTCTTATCGTGATAACTTTTACGCGACTCGAGAAGTCCTCATCTTCTCTGAATCATCTTAATCTTTTCAAGTCTGTGAACAATTTCGGTCCAATCACACTCTCTCCAGATTCATACCAACACAATGGTGTCCGACACCTCCTACCATACAATGCCTCAAACGGAGCCATACCAATACTCGAGTGAAAGCTATTGTTGTAGGTAAACTTAATCAATGGCAGATAACTATCCCAAGCTCCACCCTTCTCTAACACACAAGCTCTCAGCAAATCTTCCAACGACTTGATCGTTCTTTCCGTCTGACCATCTGTCTGTGGATGATAAGCGGAACTTAAACGCAACTTGGTACCCAAAGCTTCTTGCAATCCCGCCCAGAACTTAGATGTAAATCTCGGATCTCGATCCGAAACAATACTAGAAGGAATACCGTGCAAACTCACAATCTTCTCGACATACAATTCTGCCAACCTCTCCATCGGATAATCCATTCTTATCGGAATGAAGTGAGCAGATTTCGTCAACCTATCCACAATAACCCAGATAGAATCACAGTTCTTTGCTGTTCTTGGCAAACCAGACACAAAATCCATAGAGATTCCATCCCACTTCCATTCTGAAACAAACAACGGCTCCATCAATCCTGACGGTTTCTAATGCTCGATTTTCGACTTCTGACAAACCAAACAAGCATACACAAACTCAACAATTTCCTTTTTCATTCCCGGCCACCAAAACAACTTCTTCAAATCGTGGTACATTTTAGTAGCACCGGGATGAATACTCAACCCGCTACGATGTCCTTCCTCTAAAATACTCTTCCTAATCTCAGCAACATCCGGAACACACACTCGATCACCAAATCTCATAACTCCATTCTCATCAATTCGGAATTCGCCTCCTTGACCTTGGTTGATCAATGTCAACTTGTCAACTAAACAAACATCAGATTTCTGTCCATTTCTAATCTCTTCCAAAATACCACTAGTCAGCTTCAACATACCCAACTTCACACTATTCTGAGTAGTTTCACAACCCAAACTTAAATCTCTAAACTGTTCAACCAAATCTAACTCACGGACCATCAACATCGACATATGCAAGGACTTCCTACTCAAAGCATCCGCAACAACGTTTGCCTTACCAGGATGGTAATTCAAACCGAAATCATAATCCTTTAAGAATTCTAACCATCTTCTCTGCCTCATGTTCAACTCTTTCTGATCAAAGAGATACTTCAGACTCTTATGATCACTGAATACCTCAAACCTAGAACCATATAAATAATGTCTCCACAACTTCCAAACAAATACGACAGCTGCCAACTCCAAATCATGAGTCGGATAGTTCCTTTCATGCACTTTCAATTGTCTCGAAGCATAAGCCACCACCTGCTTATCTTGCATCAACACACCACCTAATCCCATTAATGATGCGTCACAATACACAACAAAAGACTTAGTCGGATCTGGAAAAATCAAGATCGGAGCGCTAGTCAACCTCCTCTTCAGCTCTTGAAATCCTTTCTCACATTCAACGTCCCAAACAAATATCTGACCCTTCCTGGTCAACTTAGTCAACGACAATGCTAGTTTGGAAAACCCCTCAATAAACCTCCGGTAATAACCTGCAAGACCCAAAAAACTACGGATCTCAGAAGCATGCTTCGGCGCTTCCCACTGAGATACCGCCTCCACCTTCGTAGGATCAACAGCAATCCCATTCTTGGAAATTACATGGCCAAGAAAACTCACTTCATCTAACCAGAATTCACACTTGGACAACTTTGCATAAAGCTTCCTCTCTTTCAACAATTCCAACACAACTCTGAGATGTTCTGCATGCTCCTCATTGCTTTTCGAATAAATCAGAATATCATCAATGAACACTAATACGAACTTGTCAAGATACGGATGAAATATCCTGTTCATATACTCCATGAAAACACCAGGTGCATTAGTAACTCCAAACGGCATAACAGAATATTCATAGTGCCCATACCTCTTCTAATGGTCAATATCCTCCGACTTCACACGAATCTGATGATATCCAGATCTCAGATCAATCTTACTAAATACGCAAGCTCCAACGAGTTGATCCATCAAATCATCAATCCTTGGCAAAGGATACCGATTCTTGATTGTAACTTTATTCAACTGTCGGTAGTCAACACATAACCTCATTGAACCTTCCTTCTTCTTAACCAATAACACCGAGCACCCACGGTAAAACACTGGACGGATAAACTTCTTCTCAAGCAATTCCTCTAACTGCTTCTTCAGTTCAGCTAATTCAGATGCCGACATGCGGTAAGGCGCCATCGACACCAGGCTAGTTCCAGGAATCAGATCTATAGTAAATTCTACCTCTCTCTCAGGTGGAAATTCACTAACGTCTTCCGGAAACACCTCTGGAAATTCATTCACCACTGGCAATCCATCACCTTTTGCTTTTCCCTCCGCTTCTATTGCAGAATACAACATAAACACCACAGCACCATCTTTCACAGCTAGGTTCATCTGTTTAACTGACATAATCTCACTCTCGACCTTAACCTCTTCAGGGAAAATGACTGTCTTCTCAAAACAGTTGATATGAACCTGGTTGAATTCCAACCAATTCATTCCAAGGATGACATCGAGTTGTTCTAGCGGTAGGCACACTAAATCCATACCGAAACCCCTATCAAAAATCACAACAGGACATTTCCTACAAACATATGAAGTAGTCACTGAACCCGACGCAGGAGTATCAATAACCATACTTCCATCCATATTAGAAATTTCCAAATTCAATCTCTTAGCACAATCTAACGCAATAAAAGAATGCGTAGCTCCAGTATCAATAATCGCAATCAAAGGTATGCCATTAATAAAACATGTACCTTTAATCAGCCGATCCTCTCGTTTAGTCTCTGATCCAGACAATGCAAACACTTTACCACCAGCTTGCTCTTTCTTGGGTTTTGTGCACTGAGGACGAGTATGACCCTCTTCACCACAGTTGTAACAAGTCACCACTCTCACTCTGCAGTCATTGGCCACATGGCCGAGTTTCCCACACTTGAAACACTTCTTATCATTACTTTTGCAGTCCACCATACGATGTCCTGTCTCACCACACTTGTAGCACTTAACGGAAGAACTAGAATCCCCTCCACCAGTCTTCTTCCAACCACCGGATATCTGATTACTCCTATCATAAGGCTTACCACGATCCATCTGTTGCTTACCCTTCCTATCAACATACCCTCGAGCATTCGACTTAGTGTTCGCAAGATCCTCCTCTAGAATCCCCGCATTCAACCGATCGGAAAATCTTCTGACTGCGATACCGAATACCCTGCTTAATCTCATCACGAAGACCATTTTCAAACTTGATGCATTTGGAAAATTCTCCATCTGCATCGTTAAGGTAATGAGCATAATACTTCGCTAACTCCGTAAACTTCGAAGCATACCACCGTTTTGTTACCTGCTGAGTTCCAAACTCAATCTCCTTCTTACCTCGATGTCCTCGTGAAAGTACCTCCTCAGAAAAGTTCTTCTGAACACAGCCCAATTCAATGCAACGCCATCTTCTTCCAGTTCAGTTCTGGTAGCAACCCACCAGTCATCAGCTTCTTCTGCTAACATGTGAGTTCCATATCTCACCTTCAGCCCCTCTGCACAGTCAATCACTCTGAAGATCCTCTCGATCTCCTTCAACCACTTCTTCGCACCTTCGGATCATGTGCACCCTTGAACAATGGAGGATTATTCCTCCGAAAATTCCCCAATTGTCGGTCACCAATCGCGACTCCTCGGTTCCTCCGAGTACTCCAGCCAACATTTCCAAAGCCTCAGCAATAGCATCATCATTCCTTCCGTTACCTCTTCCAGCCATTGTTCTGTAACATCACAAAACAATCTACATCAGCACAGATGTATATCGATTGTTACTTACACTAGTCTCATACTAAAAGGGATAACGACACAAGACAAGACCGACTATGCTCTGATACCACTATTGTAACACCCCATCTAAATACCCCGAATATATTAATTAAATTAATATCTACCTCAGCTTTAATCAGAGTTAACACGGAAAATGAGGGATGTCACAACTAATAAATAAAATCAAACTTCAATTAATCAGCAGCCATGCTACACTAAGGATCAAATTTTAGATAGTTTAGTCAAATTAAGACCATGTCTTACACAGCAGAAAACATCATAACCAAACGGAATAATCCAATCATTATTATTCCCAACAAAATTAAAGAAGAACAACTAAACAATTATCTAATTCCTCAACTAATGTTCCCCAGTGTTACAATCTAATCAGAGCATGACACTGACACGCGGACTTAAACGATAAGCTCTAGAGCCATCCTCACCAACTCCTCAGCTGCTAACTTTAAACTGAAATTGTAAAGTAAGGGTGGGACTTCTCATAATTAAAGCATATTATAAGCTTCTCATTTACCAATATATTACAAGCATATTATTCCACACACTTAACACAATTCAGATTCAACACACAATCATATTCATACAAGTCATCATGCATAATTCAATAGACACCAAAAGAATTGCAACACTGGAAGACATCCTAACATGTTACAATTCCATGAAAACACAAATGCAGACTCAATGCATGCGGTACCGACACGTGACCAAGTCACCCAACACTGATCCATCATCAACCGGATACAGTAACCATTGATTCGTCCATAACCACCCGGACACGAATCCAGCCTAACCACCCATCCTCGCTCGGGTATCGGTTATCGGTAATCCAAGTCAAATTCCGCACAATGGGAATTAACTTCACCAAAACAATGCATATGCACGCACATCACTAGCATGCAACATCAATCAGTCTATGTATACATCAATCTAACATAACTGAATCAACCAATCATCATGATATTTCAACCAAATCATGCACACAATTAACATCAGCATAAACGTGCTTTACATCTACACAATACCAATATCTCCATCACCAAAGGTTCTCTGCTACACATACATCATCATGTGTCAGTTACAAACATTTATTTCGAAATCCGGCTCCTTTCCAAAATAAATTCAAGTTTTAGAAAATCTTTTCATTTTATAAGATAGAGCATTAAATTTGAGAAACAACGTCCAAAACGGCGCTCAAAACGGACTTACGGTTTGAAAGTTATGAATTTTCGAAGTTTTAAAATTTTTCAAAGCTATGGAACCCTTCCTCCTGGGAGTAACCGGTTCCCACAATTCCAAAAATCAGCGCCCCTGGAAAAATGTATGGGGAACCCGGTTCCTCCAGGTAGGGAACTGGTTCCTAGAAGTAAAATTCATATTTTTCTGGAAAAACAACGTGGAACCCGGTTCCTCCCACACAGGAACCGGTTCCTGAGTTCAAAAATGTTACTTTTCACCATTTTAAAAGCTGGAACCCGGGTTCTCCCACTGGGGAACCGGTTCCCACGACCTTCAGACCCAAAAACTCAGTTTTGACAGCATTATTTTCCAAAACCATTTTCCTTTTCATCCCAAAACGTGCCCACATGTTCCGACACCATAAAATCACTCATTCATCATCAATAACATACAATATAACATGTTTTATTCATCAGTAATGATCCTATATCATACAGATCAATGAATTTATACATTCCGACACAATTTGACACCATTAGGTATACACCCATGGAAACCTAGAAATTCCCAAACTAAGATTTCCTAACATGCTATGATCTATAGTATCAAAATCAAAACCTATAATACGAAATAATCAATCGAAATCACCCCTTACCTTGTGGGTTCTTCGAATTCTGACACTTCTAGGTCTTCTTCCTTCTTTCTCCTCTTCTCAACTTCACGTATTCTTGTTTTCTCCAAAATGACTCTATTTTCCTTCTTTCCTTATTTTATTCCTTTTATTCCTTATTAACATAAATAAAATAAATTTTACTCCTCACACCTCAATTAATTCCATCATTAATCTCAATAATCCAACATATTAATAAATTATGTCCTCAATTAATTTAATAATTAAAAAAAACATAATTATTTAATTATTGAATTATTTTGGGGTGTCACAGTTTCTCTAGACAAAAGTCAACAGAACTTTGACCAAGCATAACTTTCACATGCTTCATTAGAAATTTCTCCACCAAAGCTCATTTTAAAGAGAATTCAATTCTCTACAACTTCATATCTTACAAGCTTGGGCAGAAAATGCTTCATTTGGAAGATATGGATCAAGACATTATAGGTCCTTCTAGAAAAGTCAACATAAGCCATCTTTTTGCAAAGGAGTGTCCATGAGCATGGAAACTCCAATGAAGATGAAACCAAAAAGGCCGTTTAGAAGACATATCGAGCTTTCTAAAAAGTCCAAGAACACCCAAAAATGTTAAAATTGAGCAAGATACAAATTGTGTAAGTTGAGCATTTTTTAGGAGGTGCATGAAGAAAAATACCTAGCAAAATCCAAGATTTTTCAAATGGGCCTAATATTTTATGATTTAAACTTGATCATAAGATTATCCATGACCACTATGCTGCATGCCACGCCTCTCACTCCTTTATTTATGTATTTTTTGAATTTAATAGCTTAAATTAAAATTTAATTAAATAAAATGCAAAAATAAAAGATAAGGAAAGTATGGCTAGATATTTGCATGGCTTGGGGTCCAAGATAGCTCATTACAAGATATCAATTTCGTGCAAGAAGATTGAGGAAGAGATTGATCAAGATTGGAAAGATTTTGTGCAAATTTTCAAATCAAATATTCTCCATTTATGGAGAATATTTTCTCTTAATGCCTTGACCTAATTCCACTATCCTTAATATACCTAGAACTCTTACAAGATAAGGAGAACTTTTAGACACCTCTTATACGTGCAGCCAACCTCTTAAAAACCCTAAAAGTTCTCCAAATTTTCTCATAGTTGGCAAAATTGTATTCCAACTTCCAGCCAGTTTCAAGTGCTTCCAAGCATTGATTCTTCTTCCTGAGGTATAGTAGGGTAAGAATGGATCATTATCCATGTGTTATACTCCAAAATTTTCCCTCCTACTTCTCAAGACAATTCACATCTCAATTCTCAAGGATTTCACAAGGGTTGACCAGACAAACCCTATCCTAAGCAACCAACCCAAACTAGGGTTTTGCCATTCTCAAGTCAAGATGGATTTCCAATGCTCAAGTGGTCCTCATACCTCAATCATATGCTTCAAGGGATCACCATGTCAAGTTTCAAGCCTTACAAGTCAAACTTGCTCAGATAATTGAAAATCAGCTGTGTTAGACAAAAAGTCAACTATGGTCAACATACAGTCAAACTTCATGATTTTTGGTCAACATCAATATTTGGAAGTGATATTCATCATTTGATCAAGAGTTAAGCATGATTCATCAAGAAAAGCCAAGATCTGATCAAAAGTCAAAGTTTCCAAATTAGGGCTTCTTTAGACAAAACTCAACAGAACTTTGCCCAAGCACAACTTTCACACACTTCATCAGAAATTTCCCCACCACATCTCATTTTGAAGAGAATTCAATTCTCTACAACTTCATGTCTCACAAGCTTGGGCAGAAAATGCTTCATTTGAAGGATATGGATCAAGACATTATAGGTCCTTCTAGAAAAGTCAACAAAAGCCATCTATTTGCAAAGAAGTGTCCATGAGAATGGAAACTCCAATGAATATGAAACCAAAAATACTGTTTAGAAGACATCTTGAGCTTTTTAAAAACTCCAAGAACACCCAAAAATGTTAAAAATTGAGCAAGATACAAATTGTGCAAGTTGGGCATTTTTGAGGAGGTGCATGAGAAAAAATACCTTGCAAAAGCCAAAAATTTCCAAATGGGCCTAAGATTTTATGATTTAAACTTGATCATGAGATTATCCATGACTACTATACAGCACGCCACGCCCTCTACCTCATTTATTTATATATTTTTGAATTGAATAGCTTAAATTCAAATTTAATTAAATAAAATGAAAAAATAAAAGATAAGGCAAGTTGGGTTGCATATTTGCATGGCTTGGGGTCCAAGATAGCTCATTACAAGCTGTCAATTTCGTGCAAGAAGATTGAGGAAGAGATTTATCAAGATTGGAAAGATTTTGTGCAATTTTTCAAATCAAATATTCTCCATTTAAGGAGAATATTTTCTCTTAATGCCTTGAGCTAATTCTACTCTTCTATAAATACTTAGAATTCTTACAAGACCAGGAGACCTTTTAGATACCTCTCTCACGTGCTGCGAGCCTCTTGCAAAACCCTAAAAATTCTAAAATTTTCTCAAAGTTGGCCAAATCATATTCCAACTTCCATAATCCATGGCAAGAACATGTTATATCGTGCCATTCACAAGCATCCATATTCATATTTTCTTGAATTCGTATTTTGCATTTTACTCTGTTTTATTGATATTTAACTATGCTAATGTGTTCATGAAGTCTTTTAGAACAGGTTTGATCCATCCTCCACAAGTTTTGACGTGTAAATCACTAGATGCCATTGTTAGGGCATGAACTTAGTGAAGAATCGATTTCCATGATACAAGCTGTTTTAGGACAAACAAACCCTACCATCATGATCGTAGGGTCCCATATAGTCAATCCGGGCTTTTACTTTTCATAAATTGATGCATTTTACAGGTTTTTAAGGTTTGATGCTAATCGGAGAAGATGATCGGAGCACCGTTCCAGTGCTTCTGATCCAGAAGCTATTGACCCTTACATATTTATAGGTCTAGAAGAATGATTGGATGTATCACCGCTCAGCGGTTCACCTTACGCGCACTATGTCATTCTCCCTATCAGGTCGTGGGTTCAAATCCCACCTTTTGCAATTTTTATATTTTTGCCTTGCAAGTTTCCAGATTTCCAAAAGTCACGCCCCAGAAGCTCCAGCTTCTGGATCCTTTCCAGCCAGAAGTGCCAACTTCTAGGCATCCCCAGTACCAGAAGCTCTATCTTCTGGGCCTCCTCAGCATCAGAAGTGCCAACTTTTGAGTCTCCCAACGCAGAATCCCTCCAGAATAATTAATTAATTTAAATAATTAATTATTTTCTTTTTTAATAATTAATTAATTTAACTAGTAATTAAGTTAATTAATTTAGGATTAATTAGACAACTTTCACTAATATTTTTCTTTTATCTAATTAATTTAGGTTAGTATTCACTAATTTTTGTTTTTAAATTAATAAATTAAAATCAACTAGACCTAGGTTATTTTCACATAAACTCTAATTTCAAAAATACAAAAATATTAGGACTAGTTTTCATTTCCGTTATTTATCTTCTTGCATTTTTAAATTCTAGAAAGGTTGTATAGGTTGCAATTTTTTTTATCATGTAATAGCGTAGGATTTTACTTTCCGCATTTTACTTCCCGCACCTCCTATTATGTATCTGCCCCAAAGCCATGTAATAACGTAGGACCCTTTATATTTCCGCAATTTACTTTCTGCTCCTATTAAACTGCTAGTAATTAGGTGTGTATGGCAAGATAAATCAACCTAGATCACTAATACAAGATGAAATATCTGAAAACAATACACTCTTCTCACACATGCACCCCTTAGGGTATTCTTTCTCGTTGCCTTATAAATGGTCAAGTACCGCGAATGTGGGGGTATCTTAGCACGGTTGCCTATGAATTATCATCACAGTCCCTTCGACTTAAAAGATCATAGTCCCTTGGTGTTGCCTACGAATACATGATCTCGTCCCTCGATTGTTGCCTACGAAAAATGATGATCGTCCCTACGAATGTGCTAGGATACTCCTACAAGTTGCCTTCTATGACCATCCGATGTCCCTTCGAATGTCCCTTTACATCCAATGGATAGAGTTACCTACCAGCGAATGGTATGGATAACACTATTCTAAAGGAAAGCAAACTAACACGGAAACGACCATTCTGAGTGGGTAAAATAAGTCTCTTTTGCTTGCTCAATCAAAATACTCTTTACACCTCACACTTCTTTTCAAAATCTTTTCAAAACGCTTTGTATAAATTCCAACGTGAATCATTACAAAGTCTTTTCCAAAACAAAACATTTCCAAACACTTCGTATACATTCCAACGTGAACCCTTACGAAGTTAAAGCGAAATGCCTTTTTTCAAATATTTTCAAACAAACACAAAAAGAAAATTTCAAAGTTTAAGAGCCTGTAGTAGGTTTTATCCGCGAACAAGAATTTTTAATTATCGATTCCACAGGGATTGGTGTATATTGTAGTCTTTCAATAGAAAAGTGTATTTTAAGATTAGAGTAACCAAAGGGTTGTTCCTAATCTACTAGTAACATGAATTTCCAAACAAATAACTAAATTAGTCTTTTCAAAAGAGAGTTATGGTTTGAATTCAAGAGAGTTGGAGTTTGTTCGTAATTGTTGGAAGCATGTCAAGATTAGTTTCATTGACCTAATTTCATATATATTCAATTAATCATGTGATGAACATAGTAGATGATTTCTATAAATACATATCCTCTCAATCTTGTAGATTTCCCACCAAGATTGTGAATGTTATCATGTTAATCTTTGTATGATCCCTCACTACAACTATTGACATGATAATCATTAAGTTCAATATTTGTAAACACTAACACACAAATTTATCCCTAGCATTTGTTCATTAGTGGATGAATATTCTAGGTCTACTTTGAAGTATTCTTTTCCAAGCAAGACTCAAAGCATAAAAATTAAGAACAAAGATATTCAACTATATTAATCATCAACCATGTTCATACACAAATGGATTAAAAGAAATACATACTATTTAGATCAACTACCTCTAATCTTGACACAAAAAGAACTTAGCCACTCATTTCCATGGTTGCTTTGCTCTCAAGATTGTTGGTAGAGATGATGAACATGAAGAATCAAGATGAAAACTATGGTTTTTCTTACAAATTCTTGCCCTAATTTTACACAAATGAAAGATGATTATGATGAAGTGAAGCTCCCTTTCCTAACACACCAAAAGTCAGCTGAAATGATGGAGTTGGTGGCCCAAAAGGTGAAAGGATGGGTCTGTCCTTTTTCTGTTTTTCGCGGACTGCGCTAAGCCCGGTTATGCGCTGAGCGCGCTCATGCTGCAACCGCGCTAAGCGCGACCTGAAGCATGCTTCTTCATCCAAAAATTTCTTCAAAAAGAATCATCCCAAAAGCTCTTCAAGTGTCCTTGAATCCAAGCTTGGGAGAATTAATCAATAAAAACCTACAATTAGAAGTAAACTAAGTTAAATAATATATTATAAACAAAAACTAAATAAAAACATAATTAAACCAAAATACTAGAATAAATACTACTAATAAATTAAAAAGGCATTTTTAAGGACCACAAAATCATGTACAAAATAACTACAATTTGGTCTTTAACAACTCTCCCCAACTTACTTCTTTGTTTGTCCCCAAGCAAAAGTCAATAATCTCACAAAGCAAGAAGAAACAAAATGTATGCATGCCACTCACACAAGAATGATGGTTCAAACTCGACATACCCGGCAAAAGCACACATCGATCGCTTCTTCGAAACACAACATGGATATGAATTAAGTTCTAAACACAATATATCAACACATGTAACAAAATAAAAAATATGTTCACACTTGAATCACCTAATCATTTCTTTAATATTCAAGAAGAACAAAATGCATATTTACAAAGGACTAAACACTCTCACTAATAGTCATGCACATCCAGAATAATTCATGCGATCATCGAAACAAGTTAAATGATAAAATGGAAACAAAGATCACTAAGGACTGTCAAGGTTGTAACTTGGCTTAGGTTAGAAACAAGGGATATTTAAGTACAAGCCATTGAAACGAATTGGGTTAAAGAATATGAAGAGCATTTCACAACTAATTCTCACTTCCTTCTTATTATTCACAACCTCTTTTCTTTTTCACACAATGATCCTTTTTTTTTCTTTTCTTTTTGTTTTCTTTTCATATACAAGTTTTTCTTCTTTTGTATTTTTTATTTTCTCTATTCTTTTTCTTTCTTTAGGATCATTGTGTCATCAATTCTAGGTTCTTTTTGATCCACCTTTTTCGCGTTAAAAAGTGACGTGCTAGGGAATCGAATCGGAATTCGAATCCTCTGGCTCGAAACAATTTACTCTTTTGATTTGTTTATAAATATGCCGCGAGCATCAAGCTTTATTATTTTCAACACAAGAAATTATGATTTTGAAAAAGGGGAAAGCTGTTAATACCCTCAATTGATTATGATATGCGTAACGACTAGCACAAACTAGACGTAACGCATTGGGGAGATTCCGGGTATGGGGGTTTGTTATATAAAGGGAATAGATGGAGCACCCTAAATATATATAGTTATCTATAGCTTTATATTTGAATATGTTTGTTATGTTTGTGTGTTTTAATTGCTATTTCTATGATTGGGAAAGTTTCTCCTTTAGGTTTTTAAGAAGGATAGATTATGTGGGATCCTAGTGTTTGTTATTATTGTGCTCGCAAAGATCTTTGGATCTTCTGCATACATATCCCTGAATGGGAATCAGAGCATTTGTAGCTCGGATCTAAAGGGATCTATGGTTTGTTTGGTTTGAGGGAGAAAGAAATTTGCTCGCCAAGGATGAGACCTTGTGCCTACGTATTCTCAAAAGGATGTTGAGAAAGTCAGAGCAATCATAGTTCCCACTTATGCTAGTGGAAGCAACGGGATGTTAGTAAGAGACACAGACAAATGTCATCTTAATGAAAAATGCATCTAATCTATTTCATCACATACATTTTGAAAAGTTTGATTGATTAAAATCTTTCGTCGTAAGTTGTCGGTGTTTTGCTTGAGTGTACAAGCGTTACCACTTACATGTTTAAGAAAGATGTTTTGAAAAAAAGACTGAATCTTTTAATTGTAAGCATTAGGTGTTTTGCTTGAGTGTATAAGCGTTACCACTTACGATTAAGAGATGTTTTTGTTTGAAAAGAATTTGAAAAGTTTTTGGTTGTATGTGATGTGATAGATGAGATACTTCTTCCATAGAGATGATATATGTCTAAATCTCGAGGAGAAAATGATTGGATTTAGGGGGATGCTTTTAAGAAGCCCATGGGTCCTTGTATTGTAAGCCCAAGAGGAGGCATTCCGAGGGTCATCGAGGGTCCTTGTTTGAAGCTCAAGAGGAAGCTATAGGGTATGGCTGGTTTTGGCTTTAAAAGGGATTTCACCGGGAAACCATCCTTTTGGAATTAAGAGCAATTTCACCGGGAAATTATACTCTTAGGGTTCTATCCTAACGCGGGTGATTCTTTGTATTGGAAGCCCAATAGGAGGCTGTTAAGAGATTTCCTGGTCTCTTTCTTTGTATGATGCCCAAGAGAAGGCTAAACTCAATGAGGAGTTCTTTTGAATGAAGCCCAAGAGGAGGCTGACTCAGCAGGGGAGTGTTGTCTTATATGAAGCCTAAGCGGAGGCTAAACTCAGATGAATAAGTTTTCTTATATGAAGCCTAAGAGGAGGCTGAACTCAGATGAAATGAGTTACCTTGTACAAAGCCCAAGAGGAGGCTAACTTTGTGGGGAACCTATTGGTCAGACTAGTTGTTATGTTATAACTAGACAGTTATATAAACAAGTGTGTGTGTGATATGTATTCACAAGAGTTTATGAAGGAAATATAAACAATGCATGATGTTTATTTACAAGAGTTTATGAAGGAAATATAAACAAGTGTCTGTGAAACGAACGTTTAAAACGAGCGTAACTTGATTATTTACAAGTTTGGATTGTGTACAAGGATGTAAATATGTACACGAACGAGTATTTATGTACAAGGAGGATGTGGATGTACATAGGATGGTTGGGACTTACACCATAAGAGTGGCCCATTGGTTTAAAAGCAGTTTCACCGGGAATAATGCTCCTTTCAATACCAATGGTATTCAGTGTATATACAAACGAAAACAAACGATCGAAGTTTGTCTGTACTTTACAAAAGACGTCTGTATTATGTGAGGGTAAAAATTTGTATGTATATGAAAAGAATTTGATATGTACAAATAAATAATTATGTACAAAAAAGAAGGTTGGGACTTACACCGTGAGGGAGGCCCATGATCGGTTAAGAAATTCGAGGAAAAAACGAATTCGATTTTATCGTCAAATCGGATCGATCATGGAAAAAGATGTAAGTTTGATGAAAAGTTTTGAAGATTGTTCTTGAAAGTGTTTTTGAAAAGTTAAGTTTACGTACGAGAAGTTTTGAATAGAATCGGGCTTTGAAAGTTTGAAAAAAATCACCTTTAAAGGTGTTTTAAAAAGTACTCAAAAGTACCATTTTCGGCTCGATAAAAATATAATCGGATGAAAGTTTTTCTGAAAATTTTTTGCACTATCATAAAATAGATACATTAATTGACAAGTGTACAAAAAATCACCTCAAAATGAGGAGTTTTGATTGGGTTTTAAAAAAGTCAAAGTTTTGCAAAAAGTATGAAAAAATTACAAAAGTTTGGTAAAAAATGGTCCCAAGGCTACTCGAACCCGGGACCTCAAGGCAAGGCAAGGTATAAATGACTTAAGAGTGAGCTGGCAACCGCTGGGGAGGCAATACATCCGTGTATTATAGTCAAACCAACTAAATATATTATAAAACTGGAAATTTGAATTTGAAAAACGCGCGCAAGCTCATCTTCTTCCTCCAATCTTCAATCAGCCATGGATTCCTTATTTCTTGATGAAATCAAATGATGTAAACATCAAACTTGATCGTTTTAAGCCCAAGAATATGATGATGTCCTTTAATTTCATTTATTTTAAGCCTAACATGATTGAATTTCTTAAGAACACGAAGAACCCTAAAACTGAAAATCTTAATTGAAATCGTGTATGGTGAATGATTTTATCAATTGATTGAGGGTTATTGATCGTTGATGGTGCAGAAACAAAATGGCCAAGAGTTTTTTGGACTGGAACCAAAGAATCACAGAGTTTGAAGTTCGTGTTCTTACCTATTCAAGCTGAGATCGAATTTGACGATGGAGTGATTCCAGTTGTGATTTTATGATCCCTGTAGCACCAACGGCTCTTATGGAAGGTGTGAGGATGGTCTGCACATCATGAATTTGCCTGGATTAATCTGACCAAGTCGACCTGCAGTTTGCTCAAAGTGAAACTTGAATTTGTGGTTAGAGATGTTACAGGTTGATGTTAATGGTTTGGATCATTCATATGAAGTATATTGATGATGTTTGGATGATCAAAACACAACTAGCTCAAGCCAATGATCCAATTCGAATGATAAGGTAGTTTTGGCAATTTTGAAACATGAAATGCAAAAACTGATTTTTAGTGTTTCTTAGATTGATTTTAAGCTTCAAACCTATTCCATTAGATGTTTATGATATGTTAGACACCAAATATCTCATGTTTCTTCACAAATTTTTCAAAATGCAAGATTTCTTAAATTACACTATGTTTCTTGATTTTTAAGAAAGAAGAGAGAAAGCATGTTCTTGCATACCTTTGGTGTGGTTTGAATTGGCCAACATGACCTCTATTTATAGGTCACAAGTTCTGAAAGATAAGTGAGAAAGTTTGGCTTTGGTATTTACAAGTTGCCTTAGAGGGCAAGGAAGTCATTTTTGCATTAAATGCAAAAGGAAGCTTCCTTTTAACCATGGTTAATTCTTACCTTGATCCTATCTCATTATAATTACTCTCCCTCTGATTTTTATCAGTCCTATCTCACTTTGCAAGGTGGCATGCTTCTAGAAAGAAAGAAAAACTCAAAATGACCTATAATTTTGAAAGTTTGTACTTGAAAATCAAGGATTTTGGAGCTCTATGTTTCAAAATCAAAAGTATAGCTAGACTCCATGGATTTGAGAGTTCTTGGACATTTTGGAAATCTTGTTTCAAGGGCTACAACTTTCATGTTTTGAGTTTTTTCCAATTCAAAGTGGAACTATGTGAAAAAATGCCATGAAGTTTGGAAAAAGTATGAAATTTTAACACTTGAAAATTTTTTAAGTGTTGAAAATTTTGACTTTTTGTTGACTTTTCCAAATTTCTTGATTTTTTATGATCATGATGGATCATTTGAATTATTTTGATGATTGAAAAAGTATTGTCTTGAAAAAGTTGACCAAAAGTCAAAGTTTGACTTTTCAGTGCAGATGAAATTTCATCAGATGATTCAGAAATAGACTGATGAATTCTTTGAACTTCTGTGATGTTTTGAATCTAGAAATTAGGTCAACATGTTGTATTTAAGATATGAAGATCAATCTCTAATCAAAAAAGTCATTCATTGATCAAAAAATCAGGGATTGCTCATCCTCGATGAAAACCCTAATTGGTCGATCCTTGATAGATTATGAGAAAAATTTTGATATCTGAAGATCAGAGGTTGATGATTTGATCAAGATAGATCAAACGAAGTGATTAAGACTCAAACCATAATTGCTTGCCTCTTGAATCAGATGAAAATTTTATGAAACCCTAATTTTGACCTGTGAAATCCACACCCGATTAATTCTATTCTGAACTGTTAGTGATGCAATGATGCAAATGTAAGGTGGTATATTAGGTCAAAAATTGGGGTATGACACACCTTCCCAACCTCATTTATATCAATCCTTTTTATTCAAGAACATGCTCTTCAAGGGTTAATCAACAAAAAGGGTTGTATTCACAAACAAGAAAAAATTTATAGAATGAATTATCATTGAATTTTCAAAGATTATCAACAACTATTAAGTGGCCTACTTAACAATTAGTTGATTTGATAAATTCATCCTACAAATACTATTTAAGCTCAAAAGGGTTCACAAGGATTCACTCACTCACGGTTAGTTGAAGCCCTTTTGGAATTGATGGTTTTTCTCATAATGCACAAAAAATTGCCTTGATCATCTCTAAGTTTCCAAATTATCACAAACAAATAAATATTAAGCATGAATCACACGAGTTAACAAAACTATTAGACACTCTATATTTGGTAAAAAGTGGAAGCTTCTCACCTATGTGGTTTAAGTCCTAATGATTCGAATGTGAACACAAATTTTTTTGTACATGCCAAGATATTTTGCATAAAGCACAAATTTCATAGACATGTTATTATTCTACAAAACGATTAAATATATACCTTATTTGTGGATTGAGTCGAGAAATTTATCATCACCATCACTTTGGTGAAACACACTTACTTGCTTTGGAGAACCGTTGAAAAATCGGACAAACCAAAAGAAGTATAATTCAAACTAAATAACCTATAATCTAAAAATAAAAATAAAATAGAACAAAATAAAATAAAACAAACTAAAACAAAATAAAAATAAAATAAAAGACACCCCAAAATGGTGTTTAAAACTAAAAAGTACTTAGGCTCCATGCCTACAAAATATCAATTGGAATTACAAGCCTATCCTAAAAATGGATGGCAACCAACAAAATCCAAAAGTTTAAAACTAAAAGCAAAAATGAAAACTAAAACTAGAAAGTGTTGAAAGTAAAATAAAAACAAGAAAGATAAAAGGTCCTAATCAATCTGAAGCCTCGAGGATAGAATCTCCAGGAGTCTCAGAACCAGAATTCGAACTACCCTCTCCATCATCCTCACTCTGCTCATCACCATCAACATCGCCCACCTCCTCCTCTACATTTGGCCCGACCCCGGGCCAACCAGCATAAGCACTAAGCTGCTCGCTCGTGCGAGTGAAGTGGTTCACCCCCGACTCTCTGATCTGCAAAGCAAGGTGCTCCATGCTCTCGTGCATATACATAAATGCTCTCTGATGAGCAAGATGCATTTGTCGGTTCCATTCTTCAGAGGGACTGGCCTGAGGAAGTGCAGCAGCTACGGGAACAGCCTGGGCAGCAGAGTTATCATCCAGGGCCCTGCAATATTGATCACAGTAGTGATCATCAATGATTCCATCAATAGTAAGGTGCCCCACAGTAGGAAAGGCGACCTTTTCCCTTTTCAGAAGGCCCATTATCAACCCAGGATAAGTTAGGGCACACTTTATACGCTCCCCCCTGGAGGTATAACTAAGCGTAACCCTCTTCAGCTCATTTGCAATAAGCCGACCAAAACCAATAGGTGCTTCATCAAGCATATAAGCAATTAGGCCGGCAGTCTCCATGGGAATAGAAGATGTGTGGCTTCGAGGTCTCAGATTATAAAGAGCCACACACACATCAGCACTTCGGCACTAGTCTTCAGGCTGGATCGGTTGAATTTTAAAGGTTGCCCAGCCCTGTTCAGTTCATATGAGTGCCCAGACAAACAAAGCTTCCTCCACAGCATGTCGAAGTCCCAATTATCACGAGCTAGGTGCTCATGGTAAACATCCAACTGATCCTCTGGGGCTGTCCGATTTAAGCCCAAGTAGCTGTTGATATCAGTACGAGAAAAAGATACCAACTTGCCTCGCACAACAGAAGCAAACCTAAATTCACTCCCCTCAGCAGAATGGTGTTGGCATAGAACTCCCTTACCAACTCAACATTAACTTTAGTCTGGGGCTCACAAAGAACACCCAAACCATAGTTATCCAGGATAACATCAGGGGTGTGGTAGTGACCCTGCTCTCGGAGGCGGATAATGCGCTCAGTCCATATATTGCGCTCCTCAAGCTCTTTGTATCTAGCCTCCTGAGCAGGCCCCCGGAAGCGATCTCCATCAAAAGGAAGCGAGCGAGATGACCCAGCCCCGGCGGAAGAAACTCTTTGTCTTTTTGGAGCCATCTGAAAAATAACACAAAAATCAACGAAAAAGTGACACCGAGGTGCCCGTTAGAGATAACTCATGCAAACAGTAGTGCAAATCAACCAACCAAAGCATCACTACTAATCAGAAAACACAAAAACACAGCAGAAGAATTTTTCAGAATTCTGCAGACCGCGCTGAGCGCGCTCTGTGATTTCCAGAAAAATTCTTCTGTAAAAACAGAAATTTCTCCACACAAACAGGCCTAATAGCAACGAAAATCCTAATCTAAGTCTTCTCTACATTCTAAACAACCTAATCCTAAGAGAAAAATCAAAAATTCCTAAACCTAGATTTTCAAAATCTTCCCTAAACATCAAAATTTAACGAAATTCAAAGGGGAAAACCATAGAGAGACTTACTTAGATGCTTGGGGAGATGACTAGACAAAGAAATTTGCAAGAACTTGTTGATTTTCGGTTGGGGATTTTAGGATTTTTGAGAGAGTGAAAAATGGAGAGGGAAGAGTGAAAAAGGTTTGAAAATTAACCCTAAACTATTTAAAATAAACCAGGCCAGGAGTTGGGCCTCAAAAATCTGGTTTTTGGAAAATAATTTTTTTTTAAAATCTCCCAGACCGCGTTAAGCGCGACCCAGACCGCGCTGAGCACGAAAGTTTCTGCCAGATGGGTCAAAATGCGCGCTAAGCGCGACCTGTAGAATTTTGAATTTTTCTTTAAAACAGCAAATTATCATCATGGACAAGTCAAAATGAGTGCAATAAAGAATACTTACAATGTTGGGGTGCCTCCCAACAAGTGCTTTGTTTAACGTCGGGGTAGAGCTCGACGGTTCAGAATGATCAAGGATCATTAAAGAAGGATTCGGCTATGTCGCGGCTCACCTCTCCGCCAACATACCGTTTCAACCGCTGCCCATTCACAGTCCACTCTTTCGTCCCTTCTAGATCTTGCAAGACAACGGCACCATAATCTTTCACTTCTTTGATTAGGAACAGACCGGACCACTTTGTTTTAAGTTTTCCCGGAAAAATTCTCATCCGGGAATTAAACAAGAGAACACTTTGCCCCGGTCGAAATTCCTTGTGCTTTATCTTTTTATCATGAGAAACTTTGACTTTTGCCTTGTACTTCCGGTTGGAATGGTATGCTCCCTCTCGCATTTCATCCAATTGAACGAGTTGCATTTTTCTCTTTTCACCCGCCAAAGATGAATCAAAATTCAAGAATCGGAGGGCCCATAATGCTTTGTGCTCCATCTCCACAGGGAGGTGACAAGTTTTGCCATAAACAACCTGAAACGGGGTTAGTCCGATAGGAGCTTTATAGGCGGTTCGATACGCCCATAAAGCTTCATCCAATTTTTGAGACCAATCTTTTTGAGAACCCGAAACGTTTTTTTCCAAAATCTTTTTAATTTCTCTGTTTGACACTTCGGCTTGACCATTCGCTTGCGGGTGATAGGGAGTTGTCACCTTATGCTTTACACCGTATTGTTTCAAAAGTTTTTGTAACAATGTATTGCAAAAGTGCGACCCGCCATCACTAATTAGCACCCTAGGCACACCAAACCGAGAAAAAATGTTTTTCTTTAAAAATTTGATAACGGTTTTGGCGTCGGCCATAGGTGAAGCAATGACCTCCACCCACTTAGACACGTAATCAACAGCCATAAGAATATATTCATTTGCAAACGACGATGGAAATGGACCGACAAAATCAGTCCCCCAACAATCAAATACCTCGACTTCCAACATGTTGTTCAAAGGCATTTCATCTCTTTTTCCTATACCGCCGCTTCTTTGGCATTTATCACAAGACTTAGCGTGAGCATAAGCATCTTTAAATAGCGAAGGCCAATAAAATCCCGATTGTAGGACTTTGGTGGCCGTTCGCAATCCATTATAGTGTCCCCCACAAGGGGAATTGTGACAATGCCAAAGAATGTTTTTGGCTTCCTCATTACACACACACCTTCTTAGCAACCCATCGCTACTCAACCTAAAATGTAAGGTTCGTCCCACATAATACTTAGCATCGCTAAGAATTTCCGCTCATTCCATGTCAAATCCTCCAGATTAATCCCGCCTTGTAATTTGCCATGTCGGCAAACCACGGCCGCTCCTGGATTGCAAATAACTTCTCATCCGAGAACTCCTCCTTCACTTCCTTTTCTTTGTCCGTAATTTTCACGTTCACTAGGCGAGATAAATGATCTGCTACCAAATTCTCCGAACCCTTTTTATCTCGGACCTCTAAATCAAATTCTTGTAAAAGAAGAATCCATCGGATTAACCTTTGTTTAAAGTCCGGTTTGGTAAGCAGATATTTTATCGCTGAATGATCCGTGAAAACCACAACTTTGAACCAATAAGGTAAGGACGAAACTTTTCCAATGCATATACAATTGAGCAACTATTTTCGTTGTTGCGAATTAATTTGAGAATCGCTCAAAACTTTGCTCGCATAATGAATAGCATGGAAAATTTTGTTCTTCCTTTGGCCAAGACGGCTCCCACCGCATAATCACACACACATCAATTCAAATCAAGTTTCCAATTAGGCGCAGTGATTATGGGTGCATTTATCAAATTTTCTTTCAATTTTTCAAAAGCCAATAAACAATCTTTATCAAACAAGAAGGACTTATCTTTGTTGAGCAAGTTGCTCAAAGGCTTGGCTATCTTTGAGAAGTCTTTGGTGAATCTTCGATAGAATCCCGCATGTCCTAGAAAGCTCTGAATGCCTTTGACATTGGTAGGTGGGGGAAGCGTCTCGATCACATCAATTTTTGCTTTATCGACCTCGATTCCTCTTGAAGATATCTTGTGGCCAAGGACAATTCCCTCGGTCACCATGAAATTGCATTTTTCTCAATTCAAGACCAAATTGGTATCCACACACCTCTTCAAGACGGTGTTCAAATTTTCCAAGCACAAATCAAATGACGCTCCAAAGATGGAAAAGTCATCCATAAAAACTTCAATTGTTTTCTCAATCAAATCGGAAAATATGGCTTGCATGCATCTTTGAAATGTTGTCGGCGCATTGCATAAGCCGAAAGGCATACGCCTATACGCGAATATTCCAAAAGGACATGTGAAAGCCGCTTTCGTGATCTTCCTGATTCACCGATATTTGATTGTACCCGAATAACCATCCAAAAGCAATAGTATTGTTGTCCCATGAGCCTTCCAACATTTGGTCCATGAACGGAAGAGGAAAGTGATCCTTCCTCGTTGCTTTGTTAAGCCTTCGGTAGTCGATGCACATTCTCCAACCCGTCACTTTTCTTGTTGGCACTAATTCATCCTTATCATTCGGCATAACCGACAAACCTCCTTTTTCGAACCACATGCACCGCTCACGCAGTACTATCGAAATCGGATAAATCATTCCCGCTTCTAACATCTTCACTACTTCTTTTCGAACTACTCTTCATCACCGATTCAAACGCCTAAGGTTGGGCTACCGTTTGTACTCTTCCTCCATCATGATGTTATGCATACAATAGGCCGGGCTTATGCCTTTCAAATCGGCTAAAACCCAACCAATCGCATTTTTGTTAGATTTCAAAACTTGAATTAAGCTTCCATCCTCCTTCTCCGACAATGTATTACTAATGATTACGGGCTTCTTACCTCCCTCCTCTAGAAACACATACTTCAAGTGAGATGGTAGTGCTTTCAACTCAAGCTTTGGCTCCTCATCTTTTGGATCGTTTTTCAAAGTTTCCATTTCTTCCTCCCATGGGTGCATTTCCTTGGAAATCTTCATTCCTTCTAAACACTCCTCAAGATCTCGACTATCATTATCATCATTCACTTATTGGGTTTCTTCCTCAATAAAATCAATTTTGAAGCAATCTTTCTTATTAATTGGATGCTTCATTGCTTCAAAAAGATTAAAGCAAATCTCTTCATCTTGAACTCTCACCTTCATTAAGCCATCATCAATGTCAATCATCATTCTAGCCGTCTTCATGAATGGAAGGCCTAGAATTAGAGGTGCATCCACGTCTTCCTCCATATCTATCACAACAAAGTCAACCGGGAAAAAGAATTTGTCCACTTTTACCAACAAGTCTAAAGGTACACCGTGCGGGCGAGTAATAGACTTGTCCGCCAATTGCAACGCATTTTGTAGACTTTAATTCGATCTCCCCAACCTCTTTACAATGGATAATGGAATAAAATTGATGCTTGATCCCAAATCAATTAATCCTTTGCCGACATAGACATCCCCAATGGTCACGCAAGGTTACACGCCGGATCACTTTCTTTTTGAATAGTATTGAATTATCGCACTACAACTTGCATCAACCATTATAGTTTCTTGATCCGTGTACGCTTCTTTTTGTCAATATATCCTTCATGAATTTTGCATATTTCGGCATTTTCTCTAATGCCTCGGTGAATGGAATATTAATTTGCAATTGCTTAAAAATATCCATAAACCGAGCATAGTGCTTTGCATCATCCTTTTTAGAAGGAAGGTGAGGATATGGTAAGTTTCTTAATGGAAAAGTGACTTCCTTCTCCTTTCCCTTTATCATTTTCTTCTTCTTTTCCTCCACTTTCTCCTTTTCAACTACACCATTCTCATTTTCATTTTCGACTACAACTTCATTTTCAACTAAATCCTCCCCCACATCAACATCATCATTTTTTTCAACTACAACCTCATCATCTTTTTCAACTACATCTTCCTCCACTACTACTTCTTCATCCTTCTCCACTACTTTCTTTTTCCTTTCAACAACTTTCCTTTTCTCATCACAAACTCTACCACTTCTAGTTGTAATAGCTTTGCAATGCTCCTTAGGATTTGCTTGAGTAGTTGGGGAAAATGATGTCGAAGCACTTTGTTCGGAAAGTTGCTTGGCTTGTTATCCCATTTGAGTTTCCAAATTCTTGATAGATGCCTCCGTGCTCTTTTGATTTGCCATAGAAGCTTGCATAAATTGAGCTAGAGTGTCTTGAATGTTGGAAGATCTCACTTGATTTTGGGGTTGATTTTGCGGTTGAGCTTGATTTTGATTTTGAGTTTGATATGGATTTTGCCTACCTTGATTGTTGTTGTCTTGTCTCCACCCGCCTTGATAACCTTGGTTACCCCTTTGTTGGTAACCTTGGCCTTGATTTTGATAAGGGTAAGGAGCTCGTTGTTGGTATCCTTGCACTTGGTTGGCCATATAATTTGCTTCTTCATTTTCCGGAGGACAAAATCCGGTTTTATGATCCCCTTTACACAATTCACAACAAGCTATTTGGTGAGCTTGCTTGCTTGATGTTCCTTGCAACTCCATGATTTGTTGAGGAAGTCTTGCCATTTGTTTTGTCAATTCTTCAACTTGTTTCGCAAACAATTTGTTTTGCACTACAAGTGCTTCGTGACTCAAGCCAATTTCAAGAACTCCCGTTTTTACTTGTACACCTCCTTAATCATGTTGAGTTTGGTGATCATTCCTCCCCATCTTCTTAATTATTTGAATTGCTTCATATGGTGTTTTTTCCATCAAAGAACCTCCCGCCGTAGCATCCAACAACAATTTGTGTTGAGGTTGGAGACCATTTCGGAAAATATGAATTTGGGTTAGCTCGTCAAAACCATGGCTAGGACACTTCCTAAGCATAGACTTATACCTTTCCCAAGCCCTATTCAAAGGCTCGTTTACTCCTTGTGAAAATACCGAAATTGCGGTCTTTGCCTCCATGAAACGTGATTGAGGGAAAAATATTTCAAGGAATTTTTCCTCCAACACATTCCAATTTGTCATTGTCTCTTGCAATTGGTCAAGATACCAATCTTTTGCCTTCCCCACTAGAGAATAAGGGAAGAGCCTTTGAAAGTATTGCTCTTCTTGGTCTTCCGGAGCCCCGGCCTCGCGATCTCATAGAACTTAGTAAGGTGGGTGTAAGGATCCTCATGGTCATGGCCATGAAAAGGACTTGCATAAAGAAGTTGAAGCAAGCCCGTCTTCATCTCCGCTACCCTTGCATTTGCTTGGCGAGCAAATTGGGCGGTGTGACGAGGGCTATTGACACAAGGCCCCCGTGGTGGTGGTTGTGGTTGATTCTCCGCGCCATAGTGATGACTTCTCCTAACACGGGTGGTGTAGAAGAAGTAGATGTTTCTCCTTTTTCTCCTCTTTCTTGCCTTTGCCTAGATAGTCTTTTCCTTCTTTTAGCACTACTATTAAGTCTTCTAGCCGTCCTTTCAATTTCGGGATCGAAAAAGAGTTGATCGGCCGGAATACTTCCTCGCATAAACTAATTCCTGAAAAATTCTAGCCACACAAAAGAAACAAAGAGAGATTAGTAGAAAAATGTCTTAAAACACACAACTATTGCGATACTAGCAATATCAAACGCCAATCCCCGGCAACGGCGCCATTTTGTTGTAGGTTTTATCCGCGAACAAGTATTTTTAATTATCAATTCCACAGGGATTGGTGTATATTGTAGTCTTTCAATAGAAAAGTGTATTTTAAGATTAGAGTAACCAAAGGGTTGTCCCTAAGCTACTAGTAACATGAATTTCCAAACAAGTAACTGAATTAGTCTTTTCAAAAGAGAGTTATGGTTTGGATTCAAGAGAGTTGGAGTTTGTTTGTAATTGATGGAAGCATGTCAAGATTAGTTTCATTGACCTAATTTCATATATATTCAATTAATCAAGTGATGAACATAGTAGATGATTTCTATAAATACATATCCTCTCAATCTTGTAGATTTCCCACCAAGATTGTGAATGTTATCATGTTAATCTTTGTATGATCCCTCACTACAACTATTGACATAATAATCATTAAGTTCAATATTTGTAAACACTAACACACAAATCTATCCCTAGCATTTGTTCATTAGTGGATGAATATCCTAGGTCTACTTTGAAGTATTCTTTTCCAAGCAAGACTCAAAGCATAAAAATTAAGAACAAAGATATTCAACTATATTAATCATCAACCATGTTCATACACAAATGGATTAAAAGAAATACATACTATTTAGATCAACTACCTCTAATCTTGACACAAAAAGAACTTAGCCACTCATTTCCATGGTTGCTTTGCTCTCAAGATTGTTGGTAGAGATGATGAACATGAAGAATCAAGATGAAAACTATGGTTTTTCTTACAAATTCTTGCCCTAATTTTACACAAATGAAAGATGATTATGATGAAGTGAAGCTCCCTTTCCTAACACACCAAAAGTCAGCTGAAATGATGGAGTTGGTGGCCCAAAAGGTGAAAGGATGGGTCTGTCCTTTTTCTGTTTTTCGCGGACTGCGCTAAGCCCGGTTATGCGCTGAGCGCGCTCATGCTGCAACCGCGCTAAGCGCGACCTGAAGCATGCTTCTTCATCCAAAAATTTCTTCAAAAAGAATCATCCCAAAAGCTCTTCAAGTGTCCTTGAATCCAAGCTTGGGAGAATTAATCAATAAAAACCTACAATTAGAAGTAAACTAAGTTAAATAATATATTATAAACAAAAACTAAATAAAAACATAATTAAACCAAAATACTAGAATAAATACTACTAATTATTTAAAAAGGCATTTTTAAGGACCACAAAATCATGTACAAAATAACTACAATTTGGTCCTTAACAGAGCCCGTAGATAACTACGGATGGAAAGGATGCTAATACCTTCCCTTTTCATAACCGTCTCCCGTACTCAGAATCTAACAAAGGTCTTTTCCTGTTCTTTTCGCCTTCCCTTAGTTGGATAAAAGAAAAGTCGGTGACGACTCTTGCTATCCACAACATTTGCAATAAAAAGCAAAACAAAAAAGTCAGTTCTCCCACCGTGTTACAGAACTGGCGACTTTGCTGGGGGGAAACCCTAAAGAGAGACTACCTTAGGGTTTTTAGATCACTTTACTGATTTTTGTTTGACTTGTATGCTTTATCTTAAGGGTTTCTTGGGTAGTATACTTATGGGGGATCCTACACCCGGATCCAGGTTTCCTTAGGTAAGTAGCAATAAGTCGTCGCGACCGTTAGGCGTATACCAAAACGGTCAACATGATGGCTACGTTAGTGCCACACTTTGGATGTCCCGATGCTCCTCATGTTCAGTTGAGGAAAGTATTTGGCGTGTGCGTGGTGTCATCAGCACTAACTCAACTTTTAGAACCCTAATTGACCCATCTTGGCCAGTAGAAGGTAGTGAGACGGTCGGCTTCGGTTCGGTGTAGACTGAGGTTGGTTGATACTCGATGCTACGCTCATTAAGACTCGACTTTCGGGATGTTTCGATCGACCACTTGGTAGTCGAATTGAAATAAAGCCTACGAGAAAGATCAATGATATGAGATTCCTATAACCTAGTTACTATTATTGGACAGGATGAACCCACTCAAACTTTGGTAGGGTACATACCTATACCTCATGCAAGCCTTAAACCTAGGGCTATTGTGTGAATTGTTTGTGCTTGCTACTTGCTTAATCATGACATCATAACATCATAACATCGCATCATCATTTCTAACTATTTCAAGGACCTAGGAATTTATCTTTGCTCTGTTTTGTAGGAATCATGGCTTCCAGAAAGACTATCCGAATCAACCTCATAGGTATACCTTCTCAGCTCAAGGAATTGGTTTCAAAAATTCCCGATTATGCTTCGTTCATCAAAAGACATGGTTATCTGCTTGACTTGGTTATCTCCAGTTTTGAACATGATATGATGCACGTCACATTCCAGTTCTTCCATCCGAAACACTATTGCTTTACATTCCCAGATTATCAGTTGGTTCCTACCTTGGAAGAGTTCTCTAAGCTACTTGGGATACCTATCCTTGATCAGACACCATTCACCGCTTCGGAAAAAGCCCCGAAGTACGAAGACATCGCATTAGCTTTACATCTAAAGCGATCAGACACTGAAGCCAATTGGGAAACAAGAAGTGGAGTTAAGGGTTTACTTGATAAGTTCTTGATAAAGAATGCTCGAGAATTCATCAAAGCTATGAGTTTCCATGCATTCGAAGACATTTTAGCCTTGCTAATCTATGGCTTGGTGCTATTTCCTAACCCATATCAGTCCATAGACGTGAACGCCATCAAGATATTCCTCACTTGTAATCCTGTTCCTACCTTACTTGGAGACATTCTACATTCTCTCCACACTCGTACCATCAAACGACAAGGAACTCTCATGTGCTGTATACCGTTACTTTTCAGGTGGTTTATTTCGTACCTTCCGCAATCGGTAATGAAGAACGAGCAAAGGTTGAAGTGGTCTCAAAAGCTGATGTCACTCTCCCATTCAGATATCTGTTGGTGTCTTTTCTCTCAAAAGGACTTCACCTTCGTTGAGCGTTGTGGGGAATTTCCCAATGTACCACTCCTTGGCATAAGGGGGTATCACTTACAATCCTTCTCTAGCACTACATCAGTTTGGTTATGCTATTATTCATAGTGATTTCTGGTGAAACAACCGCTAGTCCTCCAAACTATCAAACAAGCGTTATGATTGTTGTTTAATCCCTTTGGTAACTTGCAGGATCGACTAGATTGATCCTATGGGGTTATTGGTCGTTTGCATAAACTTAAAATAATGGTTCATGTTCAAGACTTGCTTTTGAATGTTTTATATATATATTTCAAGTGCTTCGATTATGATGTCCAATAAGCTAATAACGAAATCAAGTAAAATGGTATAAAACTAGTTCGAACAAATAAGATATAAAGACTCGAATCATGAAAGTATATAAATGCAAGAACGTTTAAAGGATTTCTTGAATGTAAAAGACTTTCAAAATAAAGTATGAAGGGAAAAGACAAGAATTTAAAGGCAAGTATGTAAAAGTTTTCTCGAAAATAAGAGCATGAATGTAAGAGTTTCAAAAGTAAAGAGTTTCAAATGAGAGAAATGCTCAAAAGCAAAGAAAGTTAAATGACTTTGAATGTAAAAGATTTAAATGACATTGATGCAATATAAAAGGTAAACTGAAAGATAAAGATACATTATTGCATAAAAGAGTTTGGTGCAATCATACGACATTATTCGTGCATTCGCTTCCCTAGCCATGTGGTATTTTGAATGTTATCGAATTTAGTACAATAGATATGACACACGAAATCCTAACACTAAGACTTCTATTTATACTATTTTGGCCACAACGGTCTCGCTTATGAGAGCTTGCCACGCTTCGACATGCGTATACTATGCTTCTAGCCTCCACGCCTCCGAACTGCTTTCCACAAGATATTCGAACTTCCATTCATCCCGCCACATTTTGAATTTCAAATATCCGAATCGCTTTCGATTCGAACTCGCTTCCTAACACCACGCTACTACCATTTCAAGCTCCTTCTACATGTATCACCATAATTGCTACTCGAAGCTCCAAGTTTCAATATCTTATTCGAAGAGCTGATTCTTTCATTCCAAATCATGACATTTTCCTCGTTCCAATGAATACTGATATTGTTTCATTTCGAGCTCTGATTCTTATTCAAATCATCTCAGATCAAAATCTTCACCAACAATGCCCCTTTAAAATATGTATTTCAATCCCTATCTGAGAAATACTTATTTTAAATATATCCACAAGATTTTGATCTGACCTTGAGCAATAATGACACTGTGTATGACTTCCATTACGTCACCATGCCGGCTCGGGTTTCCGAACCGCTCAAACAATACATGGTGCGGTTATTAAAGATAATGATTGTCTTTAATCATGCTTATTTCCAATGCTTACTTTACGCCACCTTACTCCGTGTCCAACCCACGCTCTCCACGCACCTTAGCCTTAGTTGACGATTGTTTCAAATTCCTTACTATAAAACCCAATGACTCATTTTTACTCTTTTTCCACACTCAACCTTTTTCTTCTCTCTTGCGAAAACCCTAAAATCTTAACGGCCCAACAATGTCTTCAAGAACAACATCTCGTAAAAATATTTCTAAGAAGAAGACCAAGAACACCTGAACGATCCTCGAAAGCAAGGTTGAGACTCACCACGCCAATCGGTACTCATTCCTCAAGGCATCTCAAAGGAACAAGAACTCCATTCTTCATGTGTATTAATCCCAACTAACGCCTGAAAGAGGTTTGCCCTAATGGGCCCTCTCACAGTTTTTGAGATTCTGAAGGACACTAGAACCATATTCCCTGTTTGCTATGATTTTAAACCGTTATTTAACAAAATGGAAATCCCTAGAGTAGAAACTGATAATGTGAACGAACCCTCTGCTTCTAAAACCATAGGAACCCTTGATATTCCCCCAAAGGATCCTTTCATTTTGACTATGTTAAAAGTAATTTTAAACCATTTCGATCTTGTCCTATCACGATGTAGCATACCGTAAATGGTTTGCTAAAATAGAGGTTAAGAAATCCCATCTGGAGGAACTAGGTATTTACAATCTTCTCAAGTTATCAAACCCGGCTTTACCATGTACCATCCTCTACTTTTGCATCCCCGCATTGGATAGTACTTACAATACCTTTCACCTTCCCGAGGGATGATCACACCCACGCTCTTTGATATAGTCGCTATCACTAGATTATCACCATTAGGAGAAACATACATTCCCGATTCGAGGAGCACTTGAGCATAATTGACTTCGATATCAAGTCACTAGCTTCTCCAAGTTTATCACCATTATCACATCAAGGTGATAGTGTTTCGATGTTGAACACATTGCTTTCCTCACCCTCCGCTATCAAGATATGTCTTTGCAAGAGATCGCTCAAGTGGCTAGCAGTGTTCATCCCTCTAGCAAGGGATTTACATGAAAATAGGAGGATTAATTTAAGTGAACTCCTACTAGTCGACCTTTATGAAAGTTCGAGGTCACCGCTTCGAGCTTAAAATCCCATACTCCTAAGAATATCTTGCTAGCTGGTCCTTTCTCGTTGCTTCACTATGGCTTAATGCCATGTTCGAATCTTCACTTTCACCGACACCATTGTTGAGCAACACCCGTAAGTGATGGATCGAAATATCGAGGGCACGAGGTTAAGGAACCGACTCCAAGTGATGACAAAGTCGATTTCCGATTCTATTTTCCCAAGACATCATGCTATTCTCCAAGAAGCATAAGTTCAAGAGACTATGGCGCCTTTTGCTCGAGGACCCATGCACCATCATAGTTTACCATATCCCTTTCGAGGTCGCCAAGACCAAAGAAATCCAAGACATCCGAAAGCCTTTTGCTCCCAAGACTAATTTCTTCAAGAATCACTCCGACCAAGAATCAAATCCTTCTATTCGCCTACCAACCCAACTTTGTCTCAAGACAATTTGGTTTATGCCAACCGATTCTCGAACCACTCTTTCGCACTCACGACTCCATTACCTCCGGTCGAACTTTCAAGGCTAGAGAAGCCAAACTTCAACAAGAATAATATCAAGATTTTGCTCAATTTAAATTGATCTCTTTGAATCAACATATTTTTCATCCAAAGGTTTTCCGGATGGTGGAGTAGATTCTACCGCCTTGTATGTTTGACACTCTTACTATCGAAGAGAAACTAATCACGCATTCGTGTGTACATAGAAAGAAAGGTATGTTCACTCACGCCAAGAAATTAAAGCTTTTCAAACTTACTTCAAACAACTTATGATCCTACACGCTGGAGTCCACGGATATCGAGCGCCCAAACCTTGAAGGAAAAATTTACAAAAAGTCTCTAAGTTCGACTTCCTTCAGATCGCACCGAGGATAGGTATAGGTTGGCACTCAAATGCATCCACCTAAGTTTCCCAAACTACCTACCTTTAACTGGCTCGCTTGGTTTCCCCATACCCTTGGTGGTTTACTTGCAAAGAGATGTTCAAGTACAAATCTCAAAGGAAACTAAAGTCATCTCAGATCGTGACATGGGCTCGACATTGGCTCCATAATTTCCTGTGGCATCTTCGCTATGACCTTTCGCCATGTCAATTTTTTCGAATGAAGGCGAAGGCGAATGCTTGGGAAACCCCAAATAAGTCTTATTTACTTTATTTTAACATTTTGTCTTATGTGTTTCACTTTTCACCATCGTAATAAAACTGCTGCATCAAAGACAAAGGAAGGAAGTAGTTCCCAAACAACTAACGGTTGATGACAATGTACCCAAGGCAACTCCAACAATCACTCCCGCACCGACAACAACAACAAACACCAATGCTCGATTCCAACAACTACTCGACTCCAACACCGCCCAATCCCAACAACTGCTCCAACCCCAAAGGTAAATGCTTTATTTTGGCATTTCAAAATAAGTTCAAGTCTATAATCAAGTCTAACTTACGTCAGCATTATTTCACCTAGCAAACTCCCACCAACTACTCCAAAGAAGAGAAAACCCAAAGCTGGAAAGACTCTCAAGGTCGGGAAAGTTCACCATCGGTTTGAAGAAAGAAGCATAAGAAAGACATTCCAAAAGACACTAACGCCTCTCGACTTGATTCCGTGGATGTTGCCCTCACAAAATCCAAAATCCACCTTCGACCTCCAACGTAATGTTGGAACACATAGACAAGAATATATCTAGATAAGCCACAGTGATTTTACTTTGAATTTTTGAAAATGATTATTCGTACCTTAATTATAAGTTTCTAATATTCTTTTGTTTCGTAGGATGATTCAACCCGATCCCAACTACTCGACTCCTCCCCACAAACAACGCTCCGATCCATTCCTCTCCTCATGGAGATTCAAGCAACTGATGCAATAAAGGTTCGTCTAATATGGCGCTCCAACTGGAACTTCGAACAGCCAGATGATCAAGGCACTTCCTCTCAAGGAGACCAACGTCAAGATGCTGCTAAGTGCCTCCAGAGACTTCTCACCCGAGTCTCCTCCCAAAATCCATCAAGAGAGCGAAAGGGAAATTCATAATCAAGAAGAAAACCAATAACTCCCAAGAGAGCTAAGATTCAAGTGAGGAAGGGTCCGAGGATGAAGATGGAGAAGATGCTCAAGAAGGTTCGAGCGAAGGGACTACATCTCGATGTCGTGGTAATCAAAATGATAACATCGAGGTGGTGGACTTGATTGATGATGAAGAGGATGATGAAGAAGCTTAATAATGAAGGCGATGATGTTCCCACTAATGAACCAATGGACGTTGAGATGGATGTCACCCATTGCATGGAACTTCCGTAGTCTTCCAAATGCCGATACCAAGAGGAGTTAGCCCTCTTGAAACGAATCGACCCTATTGGGTACATGAAGGCTAAACTAGCTCGTAGAAACACTCCTCCCTAAGGCTAATGCCGGTTCGACCTCTAATTCAAGACCTTCCGATGATAGAGTCATACTTCTTCACAAGATTCAAAACCATACTTGATGTGGATTTATTCAAGTACTCAAAAGATAGTACACCGCCGTGATGAAGGGACTTCTCAATCAAGTCAATCTCGCCACATGTTCCCGGAAGTCGCACCATTTTGTTTGAACTTCAATCCTCGATCGATAACGAATCGGATGCCTTCTTCAAAATGAATCACGCCAACAAAGTCCAAGAAAACGAATCGCAATGGACGCCGCTTATGAACATGCCTCAAGCTCACTAAGGAGGTCAAGATCATGCCATGCATATCAAGCAAGCTAAAGTTGATTATGATCTTCGAGCTCAATCCATTCTTCAATGGGAGAAGCATCCGTGAACTTCAAATAAAATTAAGGAAGCCCAAGAAGAACAACTTGCATATGAGTCCAATACTTTTGGTAATCGATTCAAGAGCTTCGAATAAAGGGCTTAGAGATCGAGGCGGAACAATTAAGGGCGGTTGCTATCTTGAAGGAGCTCAACACTTACTCAAAGACAAGCTTGAGTCTTTTAAGAATATCTTTGATCGATTAAGGAACAATACCCACTTCTGAACTTGTTTATTTAAAGCAATCTTGTATCTTAATTGAATGTTTGTTTGTAACACTTGACAATGCCATTTTGGCAACTAATTTCACCATTTTGGCCTCGAGTTATATGTTTATGATTTACGTTGCTACTATTCAACCTCCCGCAGCGTGGTTTATATTTCTTTAAATACTTCCCATTAACCTTTAGGATTCGTTGTCATCTGCCAACTCTTCGATTTCATACGCATTGTTTGAAAATGTTTTCGCTATTTGAAAAGGTCCTTCCCAATGAGGTGACCATTTACCTAATGCTTTATTTTTCTTGTCCATGGGCAATATAACTTTCCAAACTAAGTCATTAATACTGAATGTTTTACCTTTCACCCTTTTGTTATATGCTCTCGCCACTCTCTCTTTTTGCCTCATCAGACTTCTAATGCATGCAATCTAACTTCATCTAGCTCGACCAACTCATTCATCATCATTTCCCAATATAAAGAAGATGAGATTTCATTTTGCCTTTGAATTCGAACCGATCAGATGAATTTCACCGTAAGACCGCATCATGACCAAATGTTAATTGAAAGGTGTAGTATTAGTAGCTTCTTTAGGGATGTTCTGCAGCCCATAGTATTTGATCTAAAGTCTTATGCCAATTTCTTGGTTTTTACCAACATGTTTTTGATTAGACCTATTATTACTTTGTTGGTCGCTCGACCGACCATTTGCTCGAGCATAATATGGTGTTGACGTTAGCAACTTGAACCCCATTTCTTGGGCAAATTCTTGCATCTTTTACAAGAACACCGATCCTTGGTCTGTGGTTATGCTCGCAACCCAAACCTATAGATAACTGCTTTTGTACTAATTCGATGATAGTCTCGATCTACAGCCTACCAAAGGTATTGCTTCGATCCACTTAGTGAAATAGTCTATTCCTACCAGATATATTTCGACCTTTAGATGAAGCAGATTGATTTCTCCTATTAAATCTAATGCCCATCCTCTAAAGGGCCATGGCTTAATGATCGAATGCAACTCACTTGCAGGAGCATGTTGAATCCTCGCATGTTTCCGCATTCTTCACATCCTTTAGCAAAATCTATACAATCTTTGAGCATACCGGCCAATACATACCATATCGAAATAGCAACCACTTCATTTTATGACCATTGATGTGCTCCACATACCCCATCAGGACTTCTGATAGTGCTAGATACCTCACTTTCTCCCAAGCATTTTAGTAACACACCTTCGGTCTTCTTGAATTCATTTCCATAAGGACATATGACAACGCCTATATTTTATTTTTCTATCCACATTCAATGTTGGGTTTCTAAATACCTTATTAATGGATTTCGCTAATCAGATCATAAAGTGTCTATGGCTAATACTTCAACCTATCTTTATCACCATAACTTATTTTGATATTCTCTAGATCCGATGGTGTAAGTCCGTAGCCATGACTCTTCCTCTTATCTCAATCAAATCCTCTAAGTTTTTAGCAGAGACTTTATAACCTCAAGCTAATTGTGCTAGGTCATTTGCTTCTTGATTTTCTATTCTTGGTACGCTTAATGTCCATGTATTCAATTTTTGAGTAGCCTATTAACTATGACGAAATATATCATCATTTTCCTTTATGCATTTGTATTCCTTAGTTATCTCGCTTGACTACTAACTCGAATCACCCTTGATTTCGACTCTAGTTGCCCCCAATTCCAACAAAGCTTCAAGTCCAACAATGAGCGCTCAGATTCACTCGTTGTTCGAGCAACGAGGGCCATCTAACTTATACTTGAATTTTGTTGGAATTCCTCAGAGAAATTATGAGAACTCCAACACCACGCCTCTCTATGGGTCGAACCATCAAAGTATAGCTTCCAAGGTTTCATTTCGACATAACCCATGACAGTCGCTCGACCAATGAATGGTCCACAATGAAATCAGGAACTACTTGGCCTTTCACTGCTCTTAAAGGCATGAAAGTCAAAGCATATTCTATCAAAGCCAATGCCCATTTACCAATTTTCCTATGCATTATTGGCTTGGAAAGCATGTGTTTAATAACATCGAAATGAGATGAAACATAAACATCAACAGGTTTTATATAATACTTGAGTTTCATACAAGAAAAGTATAAACAAAGACACAACTTTTCTATATTACTATATCTAGTTTCTGCATCATTCAACACCCTACTTAAATAATATATGGCTCTTTCGATGCCATTACTGTCTTCCTGTACTAACATACTACCTATAGTAAGTTTAGACGCAGATATATACAATCTCATAGGTTTTCCCCATGAAGGTGGAGACAAGATAAGAGGTTGAGATAGATATCTTTAATCTTGTCAAGGCCTCCCACGTGCTTCGCCCATTCAAGGCTTGGCCTTGCTTTAAACGAAGTAGTGGAGAGAAAGCTTGTGTTTTCCCACTTAGGTTCGAAATGAATCTTCCGAGAAAATTAATCTTCCTAGTAGAGATCAGAACTCTTTTTCGATGTGGGGCTTTAGTCTCCATGATGGCTTTGGTCTTGTTCTCGTTAATTTCAATTCCTTTTTATGAACCACAAAGCCTGTGAAATCTCCCGCCGCACAAAAATGCACATTTATGATTCATTTTAAGCCATGTTTTCTCATCCTTTCGAATGATTGGCTCAAATGATGCAGATGATTTTCATAGATATAGATTTGATGACTATATCATCAATGTACACCGCATAAACGCCTCAATAAAATCATGAAATATGGAGTTCATTGCTCTTTGGTAAGTTGCCCCAATGCTTTTTAAACCAAAAGGCATCACTACCCATTCATAGGTGCCTAAGGCCTCGGCAACGAAATGCTGCCTTAGCAACATCTTCTTCAAAGAATAAAATTTGATTATAACCGTAGTATCCATCTAGCATACTTAGTATTCGAATCCGCAGCATAATCTATTAACATTTCCGCCACAGCATAGAGTATTGATCTTTGGGGTTGCGATTTAGATCCCTAAAGTCTATGCATATTCTCAATGAACCATTTTTCTTAATAATGTACTATATTTGCTAACCATTCGACATACCTTGTGGTTCTGATGAATTTGCAACAGTAGCAACCTCTCGACCGCTTTGATCTTCGTGGAGCATCGCCGGCGAACCTCCGGGAGTCTCGCTGATGGGCTTCTTGCCATCCTTAATTGGAAGTCTATGCTCCACTAACTCTTTAAACCAGCATTTCACATAGTCCCATGCAAAGCAATCTTTGTTCTGTTTGAGGACTTCGATCACCTCTTGTTCGAGGCTCAATGAGTTTCGCGCTTATGTAGGTGATTCTTTTGTGTTGATATCCCCAAATTCACTTCTTCGAGTGGGTCCTGTACAACATCTTAGCACTAGAGTTTGTTGATCCTTCTCAAGCCCAAGGGTTCTCAGATCATAAATGGCATCAAGCCTTTGATCTATTTCGCTCGCCGCTGTGGTGAATCTTTCGGACCATTCCCTTCGAGTTCGCTTACTTCAATCAGATGTTCTATTGCAGCCTCGCCGCTTCCATTCATTCTCACCATATAGGCCGAAATCCTTCGAGGAAAGAGGACTCACCATGATCGTGGTCACCTGACTCCCAACCGGTGGTTGCCTTTGCGGCCTCGCCCCTTCATCACCCTTAATTATTTTCCTATCCCAATACATGCCATCATGGCTAAGGGTCATATAGTAATGTACTCTTGTTTCATTCATCACTTGGGGCTGTGGAGCTATTCCGCCGACATTGTCATAATTCCTCTTGTTAACTAGATTGACCGCTGTCATGAAGTAGCTTTGGTCCGCTTCGATGTTCTCTACTATCCCATCCTCTCTCCACAGACTAACCTTTGGTGCATCGACGAAGGGACCGCCTCACGCCATGAATCCACTCTCTTCCCAATAGCAAGTTATAATTTGCTTTGCTTCGATCACCATGAACATAGTGGGTCCGCAGCCTTGATCCGACGCTAACTCCACTTGCACTACCCCCAACGCTTGTCCTACCTTCCCTTCATAGTTGGATAAACCATGTTATGAGGTTTAACATCACCGCCTTGAATGCCTAACTTTTTCAAAGATGAATTTAGGCATCGATCGATCGCAGCACTCCCCATCTACTAAGACCTTGTTCACCCTGGGCTCCAAACTTTGCTCGAATGAACAGTGGCTTTAAATGATTCTTCATTGTGGATCCGGTGTTCAAGAATGCGTCGCTTCTTCGACCGCGCCATTATCCATTACATAATAATAGATCGGTCTCAGGTTTCATCGATCAATGGTGTCTTCTTCTTCCCGTTCTTCGATTTCGCCTCCGCCAAATTTGGATGGTAATATGATACCACATTGCGCTTAGGTTAAGGGAGGATTCTCCTTCCGATTCGGTTATCTGTAGCATATCCTCGCCTTCTTGTGGACTTGGAGTGTACTCTTTGATTCATCTAGTTTTGTTTTAAAAAGCCTCCTACTAACCGGAGGTTTGTCTTCGAGTCGCTTGTTTGTTGTTGGTCGATTGGTGCTTCGACGCTTCTTTTTGTTGGTCGAAACCGCCTTTGTCTCGCTAAACCTTCCTCTCGCCCTTCGATTCCGCTGTCGCCTTCGCCATCGGATCTTGACATGGGATTCTTACCTTTATAATTTCCCACCTCATTTCCTCCCTCTTTGTCAGTGTTGAATTGTCTCCAGATACCATGGCATGACGCGATTTCGCCATTGCCTCCCATCTATCCTTCCCTTGTTGGTTTTGACTTGCGTACCATCCGTCTGCTGGTACTTCATAGGATTTTAAATGTCACCCTTCGAGCACCCTTTGATATGGGCTATCGTGCCACCGACCGTGACTACCATCGAAACCGACTCATTTGACCAACTTCCTTGTGATTCCAAAGATGGGGTGAAGGGAATCGCTTCAAAGCACCACCATGTTCGGTCGATATCAACATCTTGGGCAATCAAGCACTTGGTTGCCCCTTTGTGACAATGACTAAAATTCCAACAAACTTTCCCACCTAGGGTAGCATCTCGAATTGGTTGTCTTGGCGCCAATTTACTCCAGCCGCCCTTTGTTTTCGCTCAACTCCATGGCAATCCTCTCGTTGCATATGATGTCGCATCTTAGACAAAGCATCATTTCAAAGATGTCCTTGTGGCACAACATGAGATATTGTTTTAGGCTAGTATCTCAAAGATAACCATCCTCCATTTTGTATTTTTTTTGAGATATCTTCCATTTCCTCGCATCTCGTAATGTGGTCTCTCCATGTCCACCATATTGACATCCACATCCGTCCTTTCGCACATTATCTCCCATCCCGATGGTTCGATGTCTTCGATCCGATCTTTGAACTCTCCGAGCGTAATATTTTACCATATAATCAATTTCCCACCTGGCTCCCCTAAGGTGTCCTGTGTCTCTTTCTCGAGGAACGCTACCATCTTTATCTTCCCTTCTCAGATCATCATCTCCCATCCCGATGGTTTGACGCCTTCGATTCTGGACTTTCGAACCTCCGAGTAGAATATTTTACCGATAGTCGAACTTCCCACTAGGTTCACCCAAGGTATCCCATGTCCCTTTCGAGGGAAGCTTGTTTTGTAATCCGAACCTTTTCCAGCTGAGCCTCAGCCTCAAGAGTCTGTGTCAACTGCTTTTGGCTTTCCGACCTCAAGAGTCGGATTCCTTCAAACAACAATTGGAGTTGGTTCGACCAAGGCTCCTGCTCGTGGACGCCTTCTGACTCCATTGTTGACTTCGACCAACACCCAACTTTCACTCTCGCTTTCCTTTCAATGTAGTGGCCCTTGGTCGCTTCCACCATATTGATGTTTCCAATGCTCAAAGGTTTGAGTAGTTGGTGTCTGCAATATCCGTAGGGTCTTCATCCACCTTCATTTTTGGTTTATCAAGAAACTTTAGTCTCTTCTTTAATTGCATTTTGAATCAAGTCCCCGAAAAGAAAACACTGTGAGGTTTTGTGGCCTAGGAAACTATGATATTTACAAAACTTTTCTTTCTTTTGATCTAAAGGAGGCATTTTGACATTTGGTGGCACAATTAATTGGCCATCTTTGACTAGTAAATCGAAAATTTCATCACACTTTGTTATATCGAAGTATACACCTTCTTGGAAACTTGTCATTTTTTCATTTTCAACAATTTCTTTCCTTTGTGGGGACTAGAGTTTACAAGAGTAAGGTGGAGCCTGCTTTAATTCAATGAGATCTATTTCGATCTCCTCGACCGAGGTAGTCTTCACCTTCCTCCTTTCGACATAGGAGACTCTTTCCTTCTTATTACTCTAGAAGCCCCGCCTTCGGCCTTTAGCCTTCGACCGTCGAACCCTATCTCGCTAACCGAGCCATATCTCTCAAGTATTGAGTATCTAATTTCTTTCGAATAGAATAGTCCGCACCACCGCCGCCATTTCGACTAACTCATGCTCGTGGACCACGTGAAACATCTAGATTTCAAGAGCCCGAACCTATTTAAGTATTCATCTATAGGTTCATGAACTTCCTTTAACACTTGCTAATTCCTTTAGGCTTATCTTGATTGTCCCATATAGAACTGCTCATGGAATTTTCAAGAGGGTCCGTGTGTCTATGGATCCAGGGGCAAAGTAGTGAACCATGTGAAAGCATTCTTAGTAAGGGAACTTGGGAAATATTTAATCCTAAGGTTTTCATTTGCTATGTCTCCCGCCCCGCTTAGGTACCTAGCTATGTGTTCGACGCTGACTCGCTTGTATCTCCCAAAACTTTGTAAATTTAGGATCTTGTACCCTCTAGGAAAATCGGTATGGATTACATAGTCTCGCTATGGAGAAGCGTAATTTGGCCTTCTAATTCTCAGACATGCTTTGGGCCATGATCCTTTCTATCATGGTGGTTAGGTTATTTTCCGCCAAGATATTGTCATTTTGAACTCTATGAACCATCGTGACAAGATCTTGGTTTCGACCTACAAGGACAACCCTCTAGGTTGTTCTTCTCAAACGCTGGGACCTCTAGTCTGTCAACCCTGCCCCTCGGTTCAATAATTCTTTGTGGTTCTTCTCGAATCACGACCTCAAATCTTTCGACTTGCCGGTGGTTCTATCAATCCCTTTGTGGTTCTTCTCGAATCACCGACATCTACCCTTTGTGCTCTTCCCCAAGTTAACTCCTCTCCGGCTGGCCTATAAGGTGGGTCATCGCAATCTATTCTATGATAGGTGCGCTTGCTCAACCATTGGTTCTACTTCCACGCCTTTCGTGGAGCAAAGAAATCGCTATTCGATTCATATTGTTCACGCTCTCTCTCTTGTCACAACCACGTTTTGAACTATCGGGCAAAGATTTCTTGCATAGTTTGTGCTAATATTCCTATCATGTTATGGTTACTATCATCCATTAACCGCCTAAAAGCTATTTGATTTTCTCGTGGTCAAAATGGGCAACGCACTATAGCCTCATCGACCCTTGGTTATTTGTCATGAATTGATTAGCCCTGCACCGACCCTAAGTGTGGTGACGCTGCTCGACGTCAAGTTTGCAAACCCGCCATGAAGGATGTTGGCATTCGCATCGGGAATTTCGGGTCTAGTATTGTCACAACCGAATGGTCTAGTTTGGTGGGGTAGCGAAATGGGTTTGTGCCCCGATGATGGATGAATCCTCCGTGGTACCAAAGGGTCCCTGTACTACCTAGGATCGAATTGTTTGTTGACATGCCACTTGTTCCATTCGTGGCCATACTATTAGTGGAAGATGCAACAGATTGCGCTCAAGGATCGCTACTGACGCCCCGCCAAACAATGCATTAGTGCTCTGCATGTGGGCGCTTTTGTTCCCTGTGGGTTATTTGGATCCGACATCCTATTACTCGATTTCTTCCGGTAAGGTTGGTTATCAAGTAGTTATTCTACCACTCCTAAGGTTCATATACTAATGAACTTTGTTTACTCAGAAAAAACCTTTTAACAATAATTAAGTTGTTTTTTTTTTTTTTGAAACGTTAATTTTAATTAGCAACAACCAATCTCTGTCCCACTGGGTGTGCCAATTTGTTCACAGTGATTTCTGGTTAAACAACCGCTAGTCCTCCAAACTATCAAACAAGCGTTATGATTGTTGTTTAATCCCTTTGGTAACTTGCAGGATCGACTAGATTGATCCTATGGGGTTATTGGTCCTTTGCATAAACTTAAAATAATGGTTCATGTTCAAGACTTGCTTTTGAATGTTTTATATATATATTTCAAGTGCGTTTCGATTATGATGTCCAATAAGATAATAACAAAATCAAGTAAAATGGTATAAAACTAGTTCGAACAAATAAGATATAAAGACTTCGAATTGCGGAAAGTATATAAATGCAAGAACGTTTAAAGGATTTCTTGAATGTAAAAGACTTTCAAAATAAAGTATGAAGGGAAAATACAAGAATTTAAAGGCAAGTAGGTAAAAGTTTTCTGGAAAATAAGAGCATGAATGTAAGAGTTTCAAAAAGTAAAGAGTTTCAAACGAGAGAAATGCTGCTCAAAAGCAAAGAAAGTTAAATGACTTTGAATGTAAAAGATTTAAATGACATTGATGCAATATAAAAGGTAAACTGGAAAGATAAAGATACATTATTGCATAAAAGAGTTTGGTGCAATCATACGTACATTATTCGTGCATTCGTTTCCCTAGCCATGTGGTATTTTGAATGTTACTCAATTTAGTACAATAGATATGACACACGAAATCCTAACACTAAGACTTCTATTTATACTATTTTGGCCATAACGGTCTCGCTTATGAGAGCTTGCCACGCTTCGACATGCAATACTATGCTTCTCTAGCCTCCACGCCTCCGAACTGCTTTTCCAACACAGATATTCGAACTTCCATTCATCCCGCTCACATTTTGAATTTCAAATATCTGAACTACCTTTCGATTCGAACTCGCTTCCTAACACCACGCTACTACCATTTCGAAGCTCCTTCTACATATATCACCATAATTGCTACTCGAAGCTCCAAGTTTCAATATCTTATTCGAAGAGCTGATTCTTTCATTCCAAATCATGACATTTTCCTCGTTCCAATGAATACTGACATTGTTTCATTTCGAGCTCAGTGATTCTTATTCAAATCATCTGCATCAAAATCATCAGCCAACAGCTATAAGAAATGGTCCTCATGATATGCTTCTCCAAGACATTGTGTTTGACTACAACCACGATCTCTAGAATTACCATCGAAGGTTTGTGCACGCTTGGGGCATTGTAAAGAAGACTTATACCAAGACTTTGGGACATAAAAATTCCATTCCTTGGGAACCTTACCTCAAATGGGTGCGAGCTCGAGCTCAAAACCTCATGATGCCATTTACACCTGTGCTACCGGTGATCATGGAACCTGTTGCTATAGGTCACGAACCCTATACTGTTCTCCATCCAGACATGCCTACTGATCTTGAAGACTTGAAGAGATCCTCGATCCAGCTCAAAGAAGAAAGGGATGCATTCGAAGATCAGTGCTATGTGTAATACGGTGAACTGACTTTGAGATTTTTGTATCGCAAATGTGCGGATAGCAAGAGTCGCCATCGAATTTTCTTTTATCCAATTAAGGGAAGGTGAAAAGAACAGGAAAAGACCTTCGTTAGATTTTAAGTAAGGGAGAAGGTTATGAAAAGGGAAGGTATTAGCACCCCTTTCCATCCGTAGTTATCTATGGGCTCTTAGTTGCTCTTAGATCATTTTAAAAATTGTGCTTTCTGTGTGTTTGACAAAAATGTTTTGAAAAGGCATTTCGCTTTGACTTTGTAATGATTCATGTAGGAATGTATACAAAGTGTTTGGAAATGTTTTGTTTTGAAAAGAATTTGAACTTCGACAAAAGTGTGAGGTGTGAAAAGTATTTTGTTTTGAGCAAGCAACTAAAAGTCTTATTACCTACTCAGAATGGTCGTTTTCGTGTTATTTTACTTTCCTTTAGAATAGTTCTATCCATACCATTAGTTGGTAGGTAACCTTATTCGTTGGATGTAAAGGGACATTCGAAGGGACATCAGATGGTCATAGAAGGCAAGTTGTAGGAGTATCCAAGCACATTCGAAGGGACGATCATGACTTTTCATAGGCAACAATCGAGGGACGAGATCATGTTTTCGTAGGCGACATCGTGGGTCTATGATCTTTGTATCGAAGGGACTATGATGATATGTTTGTAGGCAACGGTGCTAGGATACCTCTACATTCGAGGAACTTGACCATTTGTATCCGTAAAGGCAATGATAGAGAATTAATCTAAGGGGTGTGTCATACCCCAAAATTTTCCCTCCTATTCATCAAGACATTTCATACATCTATACTCAAGGATTCCTCAAGGGTTGATCAGACAAACCCTCTCCTAGACAATCAACCCAAACTAGGGTTTGGCAATTCTTAGATCCAGATGGACTTTCAACATCTCCAATGGTCATCATGTCTCCTCATATGCTTCAAAGAATCTCCATGTCCAGGTTCAAGCCTCACAAGTCAAGTTTCTACAATTGCTCGATGGTCGAAAATCGCTTGTATTGACAAAAGTCAATTGTGGTCAACATACAGTCAAACTTCCTGATTTTTGGTCAACATCCTCATTTTGAAGTCACATTCATCATTTGATCAAGCGTTGATCATGATTCATCAAGAAAACTCAAGATTTGCACAAAAGTCAAACTTTCCAAATTAGGGATTTCCAATGAAAAGTCAACTAAACTTTGACTGAGCATAACATCTTCATACTTTCTCAGAAATTTTTCCACCACCTCTCATTTTGAAGGAAATTCAATTCTCTACAACTTCATGTCTCACAAGAATGTTCACAAAATGCTTCATTTGGAAGGTATGGATCAAAACATTACAGGTCCTTTTCAAAGTCAACAAAAAGTCAACTTTTTGTTTTGAATATTTATTGAGCATGTAAACTCCAATTGAGATGAAACCAAAGAGGTTGTTTAGAGGATAGCTAGAGCTTTCTAAAAAGTCCAAGAACACTCAAAAATGTGGAAACTTGAGCAAAATACACCGTGTACAAGTTGGGCATTTTTGGACAATTGCACAAAGAGAGATATTTGTCAAAATCCAATTTTTTCCAAATGGGCCTATAATTTTATGATCCAAACTTGTTCATAATATTATTTGTGACCTATTGATGGTTTGCCATGACCACATTCTATTTTTTTGATTTATTTTTGAATTTAAAAGCATTAAGTTCAAATTTAAATTATATAAAATATGAAAACAAGATATATTTTCAAATGGATTGGATTTTTATCAAACTTGAGGTCCAAGATAGCCCACAAGACTTTCCAAATTCGTGCTAGCTTGCATATGGAAGAGAAAATCAAATTTTCAAAGATTTGATTTTATTTGACAGGAAATTATTTCACATTGAATGGCATATCTTTTTTCCTTCTTTTTGCTCTCATTCCTCACTCTATAAATACTCAGCTTATTGCACAAAGCCAAGGACGAAACCCTAGCCCTACAACAACCCTTATTTTTCTCAAAAAATTCTTCAAAGTTGTGAAAATTCAATTTTGCTCCAGCCACTTTCGCCTCTCAATCATTCCATTGTGTTCCTAGGGTAAGTTTGAAGTATACACCAAGAACCATGGTCAAAAAATTGAATCGAGCCATACTTGATCATACATATTCATATTTTTCTTGATTTTGCATTTTATTATCTGTGTTTTAATCGAAACTAACCACTCTAATGTGTTCATGAGGTTCCATATAAAAGATTTGGGGCCATCGCTTTGATGCTTGAACGCCCGTAAATCGATTTGCCATAGTTAGGTTTCTTGAACCGCTTCTTCGAACCGGCTTGCATGTGCACTTTCAAGGAAAACGAGCACCACCATTGATTCATGCACCTCGATTTAGGGGGTATTTAACCTTAGCCTTTGATTTCCATTATTTCGTGTTTGATGTTTGTAGTCACGGAGAAGACGACCGAGCTAGGCCCGCCGGTGACTTGTTGACTCTAGTTGATGCCTCATGTGGCACGAGGGAGTGATCTAATTGCTCGCTCATAAGCAATCGGGCCCCATGCGCCGACTCGCTGAACTCACAACCAGACACGCCATACTTATATTCACACGCTTGTAATTCCATGACACCAAGTGCTGGCGAGTGGTAAAGGCAAGTGGATGTGAGATTCCTCAATGGTCACTGCTGATCCTCGGCAAGACCATCTCATTTTTACTCTTTTGCAAACTAACTTATTTCTTTTCTATTTTCTATAATATTTTTTATCTATTTTAATTTATCTCCAAATATTTTTATCATGCATCTAAAAAACACCAAAAATATTTATTTTTTGAATTATCATCAGAAAAATACTTATTTAATTTTTAATATAAAAATTATTATTTTTGCATGCATATTTAATTTAATTATTAATTAATCATTTAAATGACTTTTAATTGTTTTTAAATTATCAAATCGATTCCAAAAATTACCAAAAATTTATCTTATCATGTTAATGTCATTACTAACACAAAACCTTTTTCCTCATTCAAAAATATTTATTTTTACTAACATTTTTTCTTATGCAATTTTCTTCCGTTTCCCGATTATGTATCTGTTCACAGGTTGTAACGTTTCGAACGATTTTTCTTGCTTTTCTTTCTCAATTTTGTAATTGCCTATGGGATGTAATAGTTTAATTAGGGCTTTTATTTTCCGCACTCTCATTATGTAACTGCCCCAAAGCCATGTAATAGCGTAGGACATTTACTTTCCGCACTTTACATTTCTCGCATTTACTTTCTCGCACTTATAAACCGCTAGTAACTAGCGCGTATGGCAAGATAAAATTGACATAGATCACCATAATTCCAAGATAAAATACCTGAAATTAACACACTCTTTTCACACATGCACCCCTTAGGGTAATTCTCTCTCGTTACCTTTACGAATATAAATGGTCAAGTCCATCGAACGTAGAGGTATCCTAGCACCGCTGTTTCAAAACAAATCATCATAGTCCCTTCGATACAAAGATCATAGACCCACGATGTCGCCTACGAAAACATGATCTCGTCCCTCGATTGTTGCCTATGAAAAGTCATGATCGTCCCTTCGAATGTGCTTGGATACTCCTACAACTTGCCTTCTATGACCATCTGATGTCCCTTCGAATGTCCCTTTACATCCAACAGATAGAGTTACCTACCAACTAATGGTATGGATAGTATTGTAAAGGAAATCAAAATAACACAGAAACGACCGTTCTGAGTGGGTAAAATAAGTCTCTTTTGCTTGCTCAATCAAAATACTCTTTACACCTCACATTTCTTTTCAAAATATTTTCAAAACGCTTTGTATACATTCTAGCGTGAATCATTACAAAGTCTTTTCCAAAACAAAACATTTCCAAACACTTCGTATACATTCCACGTGAATCATTACGAAGTCAAATTGAAATTCCTTTTTTCAAATATTTTCAAACACACACAGAAAGCAAATTTCAAAGTGAGCTAAAGCAATTAAGAGCCTGTAGATAACTACGGATGAAAAGGGTGCTAATACCTTCCCTTTTCATAGCCGTCTCCCGTACTCAGAATCTAACGAAGGTCTTTTCCTATTCATTTCGCCTGCCTTTAATTGGATAAAAGAAAATTCGGTGGAAACTTTTGCTATCCGCAACATTTGCGATAAAAAGCAAAACAAAAAAGTAAGTTCTCCCACCGTGTTACACCGTGGCCAAAGCATGCTGAATCGTGCCATTCATAAGCATCTATTTTCATATTTTCTTGAAATCGTATTGTGCATTTTACCCTGTTTTCATGATATTTAACCATGATAATATGTTCATGAAGTTTGTTAGAACAGGTTTGATCCATCCTCCACAAGTTTTGACGTATAAATCACTAGATGCCATTGTGAGGGCATGAACTTAGTGAAGATTCAGATTCCACGATACAGGCTGTTTTAGGACAAACAAACCTTACCATCGTGATCGTAGGGTCCTATATACTCAATCTAGGCTTTTACTTTTCATAAATAGATGCATTTTACAGGTTTTTGATGATTGATGCCAATCGGAGAAGATGACCGGAGCACTGTTCCGGTGCTTCTGACTCAGAGGCCAATAACCCTTACCTATTTAGGGTTCATAAGAATGAATGGATGTATCACCGCCCCAGAGGTTCCGCTTGCGCGCACTATGTCATTCTCCCTATCAGGTCGTGGGTTCAAACCCCACCTTTTGCTATTTTATTTTCATGATTTGCCTTGCAGGTTTCCAGATCTCCAGAAGTCACGCCCCAGAAGCTCCAGCTTCTGGATCCTTTCCAGCGCCAAAAGTGCCAACTTCTAGGCCTCACCAACACTAGAAGTGCCAACTTCTGAGTCTCCCCAACGCAGAATACTCCAGAAGCTCCAGCGTCTAGATGGTCCAAGAAGAGAAGTCCCCAGAAGCTCCAGCTTCTGGACGCCCCAGATCCAAAGTTTCTAGAAGCTCCAGCTTTTGGATCCTTTCCAGCCTCAGAATCCCCAAAAGCTCCAACTTTTGGGCGCCTCCAGCACTAGAAACCCCAGAAGCTCCAACTTCTGGGTGCCTCCAGCAACAGAACTTCCAGAAGCTCCAGCTTCTGGGATAACTTCTTCCAGAAGCTTCCTTTTGTTTTGTTTTGTGTTTTTTTTTCTTCATATTTTTGCTTATTTTCTTTTTTTTTAATAATTAATTAATTTAATTAGTAATTAGGTTAATTAATTTAGAATTAATTAGATAACTTTCACTAATATTTTCTTTTATCTAATTTAATTATTTAATTTAGGTTAGTATTCACTAATGTTTTCTTAATTAATTAAAATCAATTAGAACTAGGTTATTTTCACATAAATTCTGATTTTCAAAAATACCAAACCATGTAAGTATTCACTAATGTAGTTTCTATTCTGCTATTTATTTTCTTGCATTTATATTCTAGAAATGATGTATAGGTTGCAAGCTTTTTTAATCATGTAATAGCGTAGAATTTTACTTTCCGCACTTTACTTTTCGCACCTCCTATTATGTATCTGCCCCAAAGCCATGTAATAGCGTAATTTACTTTCTGCACCTATTAAACTGCTATTAATTAGGAGTGTATGGCAAGATAAAATCAACATAGATCACTAATCATAAGATAAATATCTGAAAATAATACACTCTTCTCACATATGCACCCCCTAGGGTATTCTCTCTCGTTGCCTTATAAATGGTCAAGTCCCTCGAACATGGGGATATCTTAGCACGGTTGCCTACAAAATATCATCATAGTCCCTTCGAATTAAAAGATCAAAGTCCCTCGATGTCGCCTAACGAATCTTGCTATCCGCAACATTTGTGATAAAATGCAAAACAAACAAGTCAGTTCTCCCACCGTGTTACAGAACTGGCGACTCAGCTGGGGAAAATAAAGAGAGTTTACCTTAGGGTCTTTAGATCACTTTATTGCTTTCTGTTTGACTTGCTTGCTTTACTTTTAAGGGTTGCTTGGGTATTATATTTGTGGGGGATCCTACACCCGGATCCAGTTTTCCTTAGGTAAGTAGCAATAAATCATCGCAACCGTTAGGCGTATACCGAAATGGTCAACATGATGGCTACGTTAGTGCGACACTTTGGATGTCCTGATGCTCCTCATGTCTAGTTGAGGAACGTATTTGGCATCTGCGTGGTTTCATTAGCACTAACTCAACTTTTAGAACCCTAATTGACCCATCTTGGCCATTAGAAGGTAGTGAGATGGCCAACTTCGGTGTAGACTGAGGTTAGTTGATACTCGATGCTACGCTCATTAAGATTCGACTTTCGGGATGTTTCGGTCGACCACTTGGTAGTCGTATTGAAATAAAGCCTACGAGAAAGATCAATGATATGAGATTCCTAGAACCCGGTTACTATTATAGGACAGGTTGAACCCACTCAAACTTTGCTAGGGTAGACACCTATACCTTATGCAAGCCTTAAACCTAGGTCTATTGTGTGATTTTCTTGTGATTGCTATTTGCTTAAACATGAAATATCATGACTTCATAACATCACATCATCATATAATTTCTAACTATTTCAAGGACCTAGGAATTTATCTTTGCTCTGTTTTGTAGGAATCATGGCTTCCAGAAAGACTATCCGAATCAACCTCATAGGTATACCTTCTCAGCTCAAGGAATTGGTTTCAAAAATTCCCGATTATGCTTCGTTCATCAAAAGACATGGTTATCTGCTTGACTTGGTTATCTCCAGTTTTGAACATGATATGATGCACGTCACATTCCAGTTCTTCCATCCGAAACACTATTGCTTTACATTCCCAGATTATCAGTTGGTTCCTACCTTGGAAGAGTTCTCTAAGCTACTTGGGATACCTATCCTTGATCAGACACCATTCACCGCTTCGGAAAAAGCCCCGAAGTACGAAGACATCGCATTAGCTTTACATCTAAAGCGATCAGACACTGAAGCCAATTGGGAAACAAGAAGTGGAGTTAAGGGTTTACTTGATAAGTTCTTGATAAAGAATGCTCGAGAATTCATCAAAGCTATGAGTTTCCATGCATTCGAAGACATTTTAGCCTTGCTAATCTATGGCTTGGTGCTATTTCCTAACCCATATCAGTTCATAGACGTGAACGCCATCAAGATATTCCTCACTTGTAATCCTGTTCCTACCTTACTTGGAGACATTCTACATTCTCTCCACACTCGTACCATCAAACGACAAGGAACTCTCATGTGCTGTATACCGTTACTTTTCAGGTGGTTTATTTCGTACCTTCCGCAATCGGTAATGAAGAACGAGCAAAGGTTGAAGTGGTCTCAAAAGCTGATGTCACTCTCCCATTCAGATATCTGTTGGTGTCTTTTCTCTCAAAAGGACTTCACCTTCGTTGAGCGTTGTGGGGAATTTCCCAATGTACCACTCCTTGGCATAAGGGGGTATCACTTACAATCCTTCTCTAGCACTACATCAGTTTGGTTATGCTATTATTCATAGTGATTTCTGGTGAAACAACCGCTAGTCCTCCAAACTATCAAACAAGCGTTATGATTGTTGTTTAATCCCTTTGGTAACTTGCAGGATCGACTAGATTGATCCTATGGGGTTATTGGTCGTTTGCATAAACTTAAAATAATGGTTCATGTTCAAGACTTGCTTTTGAATGTTTTATATATATATTTCAAGTGCGTTTCGATTATGATGTCCAATAAGATAATAACAAAATCAAGTAAAATGGTATAAAACTAGTTCGAACAAATAAGATATAAAGACTTCGAATTGCGGAAAGTATATAAATGCAAGAACGTTTAAAGGATTTCTTGAATGTAAAAGACTTTCAAAATAAAGTATGAAGGGAAAATACAAGAATTTAAAGGCAAGTAGGTAAAAGTTTTCTGGAAAATAAGAGCATGAATGTAAGAGTTTCAAAAAGTAAAGAGTTTCGAAACGAGAGAAATGCGTTCAAAAGCAAAGAAAGTTAAATGACTTTGAATGTAAAAGATTTAAATGACATTGATGCAATATAAAAGGTAAACTGGAAAGATAAAGATACATTATTGCATAAAAGAGTTTGGTGCAATCATACGTACATTATTCGTGCATTCGTTTCCCTAGCCATGTGGTATTTTGAATGTTACTGAATTTAGTACAATAGATATGACACACGAAATCCTAACACTAAGACTTCTATTTATACTATTTTGGCCATAACGGTCTGGCTTATGAGAGCTTGCCACGTTTCGGACATGCAGAATACTATGCTTCTCTAGCCTCCACGTCTCCGAACCGTTTTCCAGCGCGCATATTCGAACTTCCATTCATCCCGCTCACATTTTGAATTTCAAATATCTGAACTACCTTTCGATTCGAACTCGCTTCCTAACACCACGCTACTACCATTTCGAAGCTCCTTCTACATATATCACCATAATTGCTACTCGAAGCTCCAAGTTTCAATATCTTATTCGAAGAGCTGATTCTTTCATTCCAAATCATGACATTTTCCTCGTTCCAATGAATACTGACATTGTTTCATTTCGAGCTCAGTGATTCTTATTCAAATCATCTGCATCAAAATCATCAGCCAACAGCTATAAGAAATGGTCCTCATGATATGCTTCTCCAAGACATTGTGTTTGACTACAACCACGATCTCTAGAATTACCATCGAAGGTTTGTGCACGCTTGGGGCATTGTAAAGAAGACTTATACCAAGACTTTGGGACATAAAAATTCCATTCCTTGGGAACCTTACCTCAAATGGGTGCGAGCTCGAGCTCAAAACCTCATGATGCCATTTACACCTGTGCTACCGGTGATCATGGAACCTGTTGCTATAGGTCACGAACCCTATACTGTTCTCCATCCAGACATGCCTACTGATCTTGAAGACTTGAAGAGATCCTGGATCCAGCTCAAAGAAGAAAGGGATGCATTCGAAGATCAGTGCTATGTGTAATACGGTGAACTGACTTTGAGATTTTTGTATCGCAAATGTGCGGATAGCAAGAGTCGCCATCGAATTTTCTTTTATCCAATTAAGGGAAGGTGAAAAGAACAGGAAAAGACCTTCGTTAGATTTTAAGTAAGGGAGAAGGTTATGAAAAGGGAAGGTATTAGCACCCCTTTCCATCCGTAGTTATCTATGGGCTCTTAGTTGCTCTTAGATCATTTTAAAAATTGTGCTTTCTGTGTGTTTGACAAAAATGTTTTGAAAAGGCATTTCGCTTTGACTTTGTAATGATTCATGTAGGAATGTATACAAAGTGTTCGGAAATGTTTTGTTTTGAAAAGAGTTTGAACTTTGACAAAAGTGTGTGGTGTGAAAAGTATTTTGTTTGAGCAAGCAACTAATAGTCTTATTACCTACTCAGAATTGGTCGTTTTCATGGTGTTTTACGTTCCTTTAGAATAGCGCTATCCATACCATTAGTTGGTAGGTAACCCTATTCGTTGGATGTAGACGGGACATTCGAAGGGACATCGGATGGTCATAGAAGGCAACTTGTAGGAAGTATCCTAACACATTCGAAGGGACTATCATCATTTTTCGTAGGCGACATTCGAGGGTCAAGATCATGTATTCGTAGGCGACATCGTGGGTCTATGATCTTTGTATCGAGGGGACTATGATGATTTGTTTTGAAGGCAACGGTGCTAGAATACCTCTACGTTCGAGGGACTTGACCATTTGAATTCGTAAAGGCAACGAGAGAGATTTACCCTAAGGGGTGCATGTGTGAAAAGAGTGTGTTAATTCAGATATTTTATCTTGGAATTATGAGTGATCTATGTCCAATTTTATCTTGCCATACACGCCTAATTACTAGCAGTTTATAGGGTGCAGAAAGTAAATTGCGAAAATGTAAAGTGCGGAAAGATAAAGTCCTACGCTATTACATGGCTTTGGGGCAGTTACACTATTACATCCCATAGGCAGTTACATAATTGAAAAAGAAAAGCAAGAAAAAATCGTCCGAAACGTTACAACCTGTAAACAGATACGTAATCGAAAAACAAGAGAAATTGCATAAGAGGAAAATGTTAGCAAAAAGAAATATTTTTGAATGAGGAAAAAGGTTTTATGTTAGTAATGACAATAAGATGATAAGATAAGTTTTTGGTAATTTTCGGAATCGATTTCGATATTTAAAAATAATTAAAAGTCAAATTAATGATTAATTAGCAATTAAATAAAATATGCATGCAAAAATATTAATTTTAATATTAAAAATTAAATAAACGTTTTCTGATGATAATGCAAAAAGAAAAATATTTTTTTGTGATTTTTAAATGCATGATAAAATTATTTGAAGAGAAATTAAATTGAATGAAAATATTAAAAAGGAAAAGAAAATAGAAAAATGTTAGTGATGCAAAGTGATAAAAATATTTGGTCTTGCCAGATTCAACTCATGCCCATTGTGGAAAACACGCGCCTCCTTCACCATCGACCAAACTGTGTTTGGTGTCATAATATTGAAACGAAACGCTTAAGCAAACTCGCCTCCCGATTGCCGATTAAGCGCCAAGAACATCGTCTTCTTCGTTTGAAAATTCAAACACTTAGCGTCGGTCTTGCTCGACGCTATGGCCCCTGCATATTTCAAAAACTTCATACAAGCAATATAAATTAGTTATGGCTACATTGATCGATTGCCAACAACATTCTAAACACAATGGTGGCACTAATTTGGTCCAATTTAACGGATTTAGAGAAACCCTAAAACGCAACAGAAAACCCTAGCCATGGCATCTTGTGTTTTTGGTACCTAAAATGCAATTAAACTATCCAGAAAGTTTGCAAACTTCAATCTAAACACAAAACAAACATCAAAATACGTTAGAGATGCATGATAATCAAAAATCGATTTTGGAAAAAAGTTGACAAACCAAATTATGGATTTTGTGTTTCTGAATGGTTTTGTGACTTGTAAAGGTCTGGATCGATTCAGGAGGCTTCAAGGAATGCAATGGAGTGCTTGGAATCAATTGAAACGATCTAAAACCAAGGCTGTAGGTTGCTTGAAAGGCACGGATTTTGACTTAGGTTAGGGTTCTTTTGAGAAATTTTTCTGTTCTTTCTCATGTTGTATGCATTGTATATTTATAATGGATGGATTTAGGTCTGAATTCAAGAGGAAAATATGAATCAATCAATGTAAAAAATTTTGATTTGGTATGAAATCAAATCTTTCTTTTTTGATCCAATTTTCATCAATTCTCTTACCAATCAATGTAAATTTCAAAATTTTCCAGCTTCGATGAGTTGCTTGGACCTCAAGAATGAGAGAAAAATCAATCTTGCATTTAATTTTGATTTTCTACCTTTATTTTTAATTTAATTTGTTTTTAAATGAATTAAATCCAAATTAAATAGAAAAATAAAGATAAAATTCGTGGCATTGGGCTTGGAGGTTCCAAATAAGATGTGGAACAAGTTTAAACCAAGAAAAGTTGGGCCCATTTGCCAAATTTTGGGTTTTGACAAGTATTTCTCTTTGTGCATCTCTTCAAAAATGCCCAACTTGTGCAAGGTGTATCTTGCTCAATTTTCAACATTTTTGAGTGTTCTTGGACTTTTTAGAAAGCTCTAGATGTCCTCTAAACAACCACTTTAGTTTCATCTCAATTGGAGTTTCCATGCTAAATAAAACTTCATTATAAAAAGTTGACTTTTTGTTGACTTTGAAAAGGACCTGTAATGTTTTGATCCATATCTTCAAAATGAAGCATTTTTTTACCATGCTTGTGAGACATGAAGTTGTAGAGAATTGAATTTCCTTCAAAATGAGTGGTGGTGGAAAACATTTCCGAGAAAGTATGAAGAAGTTATGCTCAGTCAAAGTTCAGTTGACTTTTCTATAGGAAACCCTAATTTGGAAAGTTTGACTTTTGAGAAAATCTTGAGTTTTCTTGGTGAATCATGATCAACCCTTGATCAAATGATGAATGTGACTTCAAAATGAGGATGTTGACCAAAAATCATGAAGTTTGACTGTATGTTGACCACATTTGACTTTTTGTCTAATTCAACTAATTTTCAACCATGTGAGCAATTGTCTGAGGAAACTTGACTTGTAAGGCTTGAAACTTGACATGGAGAATATTTGAAGTATATGAGGAGTCATGATGACCATTGGAGATGTTGGAAGTCCATCTTGATCTGAGAATTGCCAAACCCTAGTTTGGGTTGATTGTCTAGGAGAGGGTTTGTCTGATCAACCCTCGAGGAATCCGAGTATGGATGTATGGGATGTCTTGAGGAATAGAGGGAAAATTTGGGGTATGACAAATGCCCTATTCAATCTTCTTGTACTGGAAGGGTTAGATTGGCATGCCTGCCTTTCGTGACCTGGAGGTAGAAGATGATTGAACACTCGAGTACACCTGAAAATTTGCACTTGTTGTTGACTGATGATGCGGGAATGGGCTTACAGATGCCATTTGGAGAAGCCGGGGACTTCACTGGGGAAGGAGTCGTACACTAGACTCAAGAACGTCGCCTGAAAAGGAGGATCGTCGGGGATGGGCTTAAGATGCCATCTGGAAAGATCGATGCTGGGGAGTGAGCCGTACACTAGGCTCTGTAGATGTTCCTGAAAGTAGAAGGGAGCACGATGATGGGCTTAAGATGTCATCCGGAGAGAGTCGTACGTTAGACTCCATGCCTGTCTTCGAATGAAGTTGTTGGTTTATATTGATTTTTAACCAAATATGCAGCATTCTGAAAGTGGAGAGATATTGATAAATAGTCGGAGATGGGCTTAAGATGCCATCTAAGGCAACTGAGTCATACGCCAGACTCTGTAGTTGTTGTTGATAATAAGGGGGTCAGAATAAATCTCGTATTGATTACTCTGAGGGGTAATGGCTCGGAGTGGACAATGCCCTGCTGTGTCGGGTATTAATCTCGGATCCGTGTCGGAGGACAACGGGTGGTCGTCGGATAGGGTTTCCATCCGCTTCGGCATTAATCCCGGATCCGCTGTCGAGGACAACCGGGTGGTCGCTCGATAGGTTTCCATCCGCTTCAACATTAATCCCGCACCGCTGCTTTAGAAGTGATTTTCACCTGTTTTGGGAAAAACAAAAGAAACTTTGATAGAATATCGTTAGTCTTATGCAGATTATGATGCATGACAATGTGTATGAATGATATATGCCCATGTTATGATTTTTTGAATAATGTATGAATGATATATGTTGTATTTCAAACATATCCATCTTCAAGAAGATGCGACCGGCTGGGGATTCTTAGCTTCGTTTGGGATGAAATGATGGAAACCCCGAGAAGAAAGATAACCTTGATTCCTCCGATGCACTATCCACCAAGTCTCGAGCCAGATATTGTTGAGGATGGTAGAGAGAGGCATGTTGTCGAGGATCTTGTGTGTAGACTCGCCGGGAAACTTGAAGGCGCCGGGATCTTGCGTGTAGACCCCATCGAGGAGTAATTAAATGTCGTTGGGAGATAGGGTCGGAGGATCCGAGCTCTCAAGCCTTTATCGGGGAATAGAAGATGTAGGTTTCTCCGATGCACTATCCACCAAGTTTCAAGTCCGATACCGCCGGGGATTAGTGGTTGTTGAGAGATATTCTCACTGGGACAAATTCTCTGATGAATCGCATCGCTGAGATCGATGCAACATGGTTCGCTGAGTGGAATCAATGCCTGGGACCCGACGTGGTGAAGCTTTGAATGTTTGGACTAGTGGAGGAAAATGTGTAATCGATGAGGAAGGTTTGAGTGAGAGTGACATCTCCGGGATTGTACTGCAGGGAACGACAGACTTTTGTCGTCATCTCAATTCCTAGAGCTCGTAGTAATTACTCAGATGTTCACTTTTCGCATGTTTGTAAACATATTTTTATTGTCATATGCATATAATCATTCAAAGCAAACGCGACTTTATGCAAACAACAATAGTGAAAATTGTAAAAGAAAGAACTTGTATTATTTTGAAATGTATGATGGCCAAGTAGTTTGTACAAAAATAAAAGCTCATGAAACAATCTCAAGTTCCAACTATGCTAGTACTATATATTTCGACTATCTCATCTCCTTGCCAAAGAGAAAGTGAGTGAATTGAGTTTTCCATTTGAATCTTGAATGTTGATAGTAGTCTAGATAGGTGATCCGACGAGACATAGTCGCACGCTTAAATCCCTAACTTTTTCCTAGACCGCCTTTCGGCTTTCTCGCCTAACGGATACCTTTTTGCCCAAGCCACTGTGTTTTCGACGTCGGTGTACATATTTTGTATATATCCTTAACTTTGCCCGAACCCTTTGGTTCGCCAGATGCCCTTATTTTTCCTTGGTCACCGACCTAGCGGTCTCTTTTATGCTGTATTTTTGACTATGTCTCGCTTTCACAGGTACGGGAAGTCTTCACCATCCATGGTGCTAGTATCATAGCTCTACCGAAAATACTGCCTTGACTACAAATGGTCCCTCATAGGTGGGAGTCCATTTTCCTTGGGATCACCTTGTGGAAGAATGATGCGCTGACTACTAGATCACCGACTTGTAGACTCTTGTTTGACTCTCTTGTTAAATTCTCTGATCATTCGTTTCTGATAAATCTATCCATGGCAGATGGATGCGAGTCGTTTCTCGTTAATCAAGTTGATCTGGTCAAGGCGAGTCTGGATCCAATCATCTTCACCTAACTCTCGGCCCTGAGGACTCGTTGAAGGTATCCAACCTCGATAGGTAGGACTTCTTCCGCATCTGTATACAAGAGAGGGGGTTGCCTGCTGATGTCCGCATCAGAAAAGCGATAACCATGAAGAGCAAATGGCAACATCTCATGCCAATCCTTGTAAGTCACTGTCATCTTTTGTATGATCTTCTTGATATTTTTGTTGGCGGCTTCCACTGCGCCATTCATCTTTGGCCGATACGGAGAAGAGTTGTGATGCTTAATCTTGAACTGCATGCAGAGTTTAGTGATCATCTTGTTGTTGAGATTAGAGCCATTATCTGTGATAATCCTTTCGGGAGTGCCATACCGATGATAAGATTATGCTTGATGAATCGAGCCACCATATTCTTGGTAATGTATGCGAACGAGGTCGCTTCTACCCACTGGTGAAATAGTCAATTGCCATGTGGATGAAACGATGTCCGCTGGAAGCTGGCTTGATTTCTCCAATCATGTCAATGCCCCACATTGCAAAAGGCCAAGGAGCGTAAGAAAATTCAATGGTATCGGAGGTACGCACTTTGCTCGGATAACCGCATTTGTGACAAGATCGAGCATACGGTGACAATCACTTCCATGATGGACCAATAGTAATTTGTCCTCATAATCTTCTTAGCCATGGTATGTCCACTGGAGTGGGTACCAAATGCTCCTTCGTGTAACTCTTCCATGATACGTTCCGCTGTTTTCTGGTCTATGTAGCGAAGTAAGCACAAGTCATGATTGCGCTTGTATAGGTTGCCGTTGCTGAGGAAGAATTTGGATGCAATTATTCTCAAGAACTTCTTATTGTTGACAGATGCCCCTGCGGGATATTCCTGAGCCTCAAGATACCTCTTCACGTCGTAGTACCAAGGTTTCTCTTCTGTGTCAAGCTCATAACAATATGCTGGTTCATCAAACTTCTCGATGATGATTTGGGGAGCCTCGTTGTCCCATCTGACCTTGAACATAGACGACATAGTAGCTAACGCGTCTGCCAACTGATTCTCTTCTCGTGGAATATGATTGAAAATGATCTCTTCAAAGTAGGGGATCAAACATAGAACATGCTCTCGATACGGAATGAGATTCGGATGCTTCGTATCCTACTTGCCTTTTATCTGACTGATTACTAAAGCTGATTCTCCATACACTTGCAAGAATTTGATTCTTAAGTCAATAGCAGATTTGATACCCATGATGCACGCCTGATTCGGGTCATGTTATTGGTGCAACCAAACATAATCGGCGGTGAAAGGCGTAGCCCGCCTGGGGATGTAATGATGGCACCAACGCCATTGCCAAGCGTTGAGGCTCCATCAAAGACCATGGTCCATCGGGATCCTTGTTCGTGTCCTTCATCCGTCCTGGTCTTCGCAATCAAGAATTCAGCAAAACATCTCCGTCTGGAAACTCGAACTGCATAGACTGATAGTCATCTACGGCTTGATGAGCCAAATGATCGGCTACTATACTTTCTTTGATCGCTTTCTGAGAAGTATACTAGATGTCGTATTCGGTCAAGATCATTTTCCATCTTGCATTCTTCCGGAGAGAGCTGGTTTCTCAAATATGTATTTTATCGGATCCATCTTGGAGATCAATAAGGTAGTGTGAGTCAACATATAATGTCTTAGTCGGCGAGCGGCCCAAGACAAAGCGCTGCAACTTTTCTCGAGCTGTGAGTATCTTGTTTCACAGTCAGTAAACTTTTTGGTAAGGTAGTATATTGCATACTCTTTTCGACTGCATTCGCCATGTTGCCCCAACACACACCCCATTGAATTCTCTAACACCAAGTACATGATAAGAGGTCTTCCTTCGCAGTGGCATCAAGATAGAGGATTCTGAGGTACTCCTTGATTTTGTCAAAAGCGATCCGGCAATCGCTGTTCCATTCCACCTCTTGATCTCTCTTTAGTAGCTTGATGATTGGCTCACAAGTAGTGCTAGATGTGCAATGAACGGCAATGTAATTCAAACGTCCCAAGAAACCTCCGACTTCCTTCTCTCATGAGTCGGCATTTCTTGAATAGCTTTAACCTTGCGGGTCGACTTCAATACCTTTACCATCGACAACAAACCCTAGGAGTTTACCTGATCCGACTCAAAGGTGCACTTGTTGATTGAGTCTCGCCCATTTCTTCAACCTATCAAACAGTTTCCGCAGATGATCAAGATGTTCTTCTTCAGTCTGTGATCTAGCTATCATGTCGTCGACGTAGACCTCTATCTCGTGATGAATCATGTCCTAAAATAATGCCACCGTAGCATGCTGGTAAGTGACACCCGCGTTCTTCAGTCCGAACGGCATGACTTTGTAGCAGAAAGTGCCCCACTTTGTAACAAAAGTTGTCTTTTCCATGTCTTCAGGAGCCATTTTGATCTGATTGTAACCGGAGAAACCATCCATGAAGGAGAAAAGTTTATGCTGGGCGGTGTTGTCAACTAGAATATCAATATGAGGAAGTGGAAAATCGTCTTTCGAACTTGCTTTGTTCGGATCTCTGTAATCCGCACACATTCGTACCTTGCCATCTTTCTTAGGTACGGGCACCACATTAGAAACCCACTGTGGATAAGAAGTAACAGCTAAGAAACCGGCGTTGAACTGCTTCATAACCTCAGCTTTGATTTTCTCAGACATCTCAGGACGCATGCGACGAACCTTCTGCTTCACTGGGAGAAAACCTTCTTTTGTCGGTAACCGGTGTACCACAATATCAATGTCCAAACCTGGCATGTCTTCGTATGACCAAGCAAAAACCTCAATATAATCTAGTAGCATCTGACTCAATCTCTCCTTGACACTGTTCTCAAGACCCGCTCCTATCTTGATCTCTTTTCTGTCTTCATTAGTACCCAAATTCACAACCTCAACTAACTCTTCATGTGGCTGTATAACTCGCTCTTCTTGCCGTAGCAGCCTGACAAGTTCTCCTGGCACTTCACAATCTTCCACACCTTCGTCTTCGGCTTGGTAGATCGGATTATCAAAGTCATATTTAGCAATAGCATAGCTGTTATCAACGAGAGTCGGAGTGATTTCCTGTCTAAAGGATATTGGAATGACGTCTTCAGTCTTCCAATTGCTGAGTCCGTTGTCGGGAGTTGGAAAGATCCACTTGCTGATGTCGAAGTCGTTGTCGTCGTCTTCTATAGCATGGATCCCATCCTGGCTGATACGGAAAGGAAGTTGGCCGACACGTTCGCGGCGTATAATCTTCTGACCTTTGATGGTGAAGCCTAAACCAGTCTTGTTAGATTTGAAAGGAAGATCAGGGAGCTGACCCCAAATAGTACTACCTCTTTCTTCAACTGCAGCTTGAGCATCTTTCAGCGAGACCATCCTAGGCAGAACTTGTGTAACTTCAGGAGCAACAGGAGAGTCAACCGGCATGACTCTAGGAACTGTTTCGAAAGCTTGATAGGGAGTTTCGAAGAATTCTCCTTCCATCTCGAGGTATCGGAATGACTTCAGATGAATGACCATGTATTCCTCTTCACCACATACCGTAACAACCTTCCCCTTCACTGGGTACTTCAACTTCTGATGCAAGGTAGAGGTAATAGCGCCTGCCCCATGTATCCAAGGGCGTCCGAGTAGGCAAGAGTAAGCTGGACGAATGTCCATGACAAAGAAAGTGGAGTCGAAAGTCTGGGAACCGACTTTAACAGGCATAATGAGCTCTCCAAGTACTGTTCGCTTAGAACCATCAAAATCTCTCACAATTATGTCACTAGGTTTCAGAACCAACCCTTCGACATCAAGTCGATCAAAAGCAGTCTTTGGTAGGATGTTCAGAGCAGAACCAATATCCACCAAAACATGAGATAATGTAATGCCCTTGCATTCAACAGAGATGTGCAAGGCTTTGTTGTGTTTCCTTCCAGGAGTCAACGATCGAGAAACCTAGGCCGTTGTTGGCAACCAAGCTAGCAATACAAACTTCGAATTGATCAGTAGTAGTGTCTTACGGTACGTGAGCATTCTTCATAAACTTCACCAAGGCTTTAGCATGAGCCTCGAGCACAAGAGTAGCAAGCATGGAGATCTTGGACTGGTCCGTCCCAACTGCTCCACAACATTGTAGTCGCTCTTCTTGATGATCTTCGTAATTTCTCCATTTCTTATTTGAGGTGTCTTTAGCAACTTCCTTTGGTACTTCTGAAAGGTGATGAGTTATCGTTCTTTCCTCGCTACCGGAACCGTTGAATAGCCGGAATGTGAGTCGAGTCGCAGTTGTCTTTGGAGGAGAGATTTCTAGAGAAAACACTCTTCCTGCTCGGGTCACCTTACTTGATCCGTGATGTTGTCAATGTCAGGAATGGCCTCTTCAACTGCAAGGTCTTCAATGGTTAGAGGGTCTTGCTTGACGCCATGATAGTATACCTCAGCCCCATAGTTCCAAGGGATTGCTTTCTGAAGAATATGGAACTCGTCCGGGAGAAGTAATGATGAGAGGTGCCACTTAGGCATGTGATCGCCAGAGGAAATCTTATTGTGTTTACATCAAGATAGTCTTCTGGGAAATCGTCACCCCATCCGGTTGCCTTAACATCTTCAATAGGAATCTTGTAGCCAGAACAAGGTGCTTCACCATGTAATCAAACTTTCCACTGGCTGCCCCAAGGTATCCCACACATTCGCACAGCCATTCACATCTTCGATCTTCGCTTAGATATGTCTTCACACGTATTCTCCATGTGGTTTCAGAATAGTATTTCGGTTATCCATCATGTACTGACACGCCTTCTCAACCAAGCACAACCATCGTGTGTGACGGCACCAACGAAATTCTCGGGTATCATGGTTGACACCGCTTAAAGAAATTCTTCTTAATAGTCATCAGAGGAATGGTCAAGTCATCTATATTGAAAACATAAGAGTCTTCGCCAATAGCATTGGAACTCTTGTCATGGTTAGGCATAGGAGCGTTGATCACATTCAGAGTCTCAACAGGAGGATCACTCTCAATCTGCTTAGCTTCAATCATATCTTGAATCTTGTTTTTCAGAGCCCAACAGTTGTCAGTGTCGTGCCCTGGGCTGTTGGAGTGGTAAGCACACTTAGCATTAGGATTGTATCTCGGAGAAGAAGTGTTGATATTCTGAGGAGGATCCCTCAAGGTAATCAGCCCTGCTTTCAACATGTGTTGCAAGGCTTCATGACAATGGCATGTTGATCTTCGAACTTTCTTCGTGGCGCGCTCGTTACGCTTGTCTCACCGAGGTTGGGTTGATGTAGGATTGGAGATCACAACTGCCCCCACAGATTGAGCATGGTCGGTCTTGGCTCGGCTTTTCTGACCATACACAGCATTGGCCTCCTTCTTACCACCAAAATATCTCTTCATAGCATTTGATGACGACTCTACATGAATCTTCCCTCTCTTGATACCAGCTTCAATATGCTCTCCTCAATATCATTCGGTGAATTCTCAAGAGTTTCCAATCGATGATTGAAGAATGGGCTGTCAAGATTCCCATAAACATATCAACCAACTCCCTATGGGACAAGGGTGGTTGAACTCTGCCTACTAAATCTCTCCATTTCTGAGCATACTCTTTGAACTTCTCATCACGACCCATAGACATGCTCTGTAGTTGCATGCGAGTGGGTGCAAATTCAGCATTGTACTCATACTGTCTGTAGAAAGCATCTGCTAAGTCACTCCAAGTACGGATATGGTCATTTTCTAGATGATAATACCACTCCAATTGAGTTTCGGACAAACTCTCTTGAAAATAATGCATCCACAACTTTCTCGCTATCGGGGGTTGATCTTCTCAACATAGGACTTCAAATGCAGCTTCGGACAAGAAATGCAATCATACTTCGCAAAAGTAGGAACCTTGAACTTGGGAGGAATCACCACACCAGGGACAAGACTTAGATCATCAAAATTTAGCCCGGACATCTTCAGATTTTCCACAGCATTCAGACGGTCTTCAAGTTGCTTGTATTTGTCATCTTCATCAGAGTACTGATCCTCATAATCTTCTCCTTTCTTCTCAGGCTCACGCTGATCGTCTTCGTCATTGCCCTTGACACTTCCCTCAGTCTTGACACTTTCTGAGAGCTCTATACGGCTGACCACTTTAGGACCACCTTTGTAACGTCTACCTATGTTGAGAACACCTACGACCCTCTTCTTTCTGTTGATGAGCTTCTTCAGATCTTCTTGGCCTTGGACCAAGCTGCTAAACATCTCCTGGAACTGAGCATTCTGAGCCTGGAGATCTTTGACCGTCTGTTCAAGAGCCATTTCTGCTAAAATAAATAGCGAGAAAATGAGAAAGCCAATCTTCAATGTACCTGTTATGAGATGTTATGCCATGATAATGCAATGTTTATGCAAATGCAATGCAATGTTTTCAAGGACCTTAGAGGTTTAAATTTGTTTAAACATTTATTTAAGTACAAAAGATAGTTCAGAAGAATAAAAGAAAAACAAAAATCCTAAAGCTCTAGGTCTCCCATGGGTGCTTCCTCTTGGTGCCGAGGTAGGCCTTGATGTTCCGCTCCTCGTGAAGTAGCTTGGTCAACTCTAGTACCTTCTTCTCGCTTGCATAGCACTGAGCTTCGAATGTATCCCTTTCTTCTTTAAGCTGAATCTAGGATCTCTTCGAGTCTTCAAAATCAGTAGGCATGTCGGGATGGAGAATAGTATAGGGTACATCACCTATAGCAACAGGTTCCATAATTACTGGTAAAACAGGCGTGAATGGCATCATGAGGTTTTGAGCTCGAGCTCACACCCATTTGAGGTAAGGTTCCCAAGGAATGGAGTTTTGGTGCCCCAAAGTCTTGGTATCGCCTTTCTTTACCATGCCCCAAGTGTATGAACCTTCGCTTGCACTCGAGATCGTGGTTGTAGTCGAACACAATATCTTGGAGAAGCATATCATGCGGGCCATCTCTTCGAGCATAACCAAACTGACGTAGAGCTAGAGAAGGGTTGTAAGTAATACCTCCCCTTATACCAAGCAGTGGTACATTAGGGAATTCTCCACAATGCTCAATGAATGTGAAGTCCTTTTGAGAAAAGAGACACCAATGGATATCTGAATGAGAGAGTGACATTATCCTTTGAGACCACTTCAATCTTTGCTCGTTCTTCTAAACTGATGGAGGAAGGTGTGAAATAAACCACCTGGAAAGTAACGGTATGCAACACATTGAGAGTTCCTTGTCTTTTGATAGTACGAGTGTGGAGATAATGTAGAATATCTCCAAGTAAGGTAGGCACTGGATTGCGAGTAAGGAATATCTTGATGGCGTTCACATCTATGAACTGATCTGGATTAGGGAATAGAACCAAACCAAAGGTTAGCAAGGCCACAATGTCTTCGAATGCATTGAAACTCATAGCTTTGAGGAATTCTCGGGCTTTCTTTATCAGGAACTTAGCAAGTAAACCCTTAACTCCACTTCTGGTTTCCCAATTAGCTTCAATGTCTGAACGCTTTAGGTGTAGCGCTGATGCGATGTCTTCGTACCTAGGAACCTTTTCTAGACCAGTGAATGGCATTTGATCAAGAATAGGTATCCTAAGTAGCTTAGAGAACTCTTCCAAGGTAGGAACCAACTGATAATTTGGGAATGTAAAGCAATGGTGTTTCGGATCAAAGAACTGGAATAGGACGTGCATCATATCTTCTTAAGCCCATCTCCGACAATTTGTCGACATCTCTCCACTTTCAGAATGCTGCATATTTGGTTAAAAAACAATACAAACCAATAATTTCATTCAAAGACGAGCACAAAGTCTGACGTATGACTCCCTCCGGATGGCATCTTAAGCCCATCTCCGTATTCCCTTCTACTTTCAAGAATATCTGCAGAGCCTAGCGTACGGCTTGTTCCCTAACATCAGTCTTTTCGGATGGCATCTTAAGCCCATCTCCGACGATTCTACTATTCAGGCGACGTTCTTGAGTCTAGCGTATGATTCATCCCCCAGTGAAGTCTTCAGCTTCTCCAAATGAAGTCTCCAGCAATTTAATTAATCTTCAAATATTTTTCTCATGCATTTAAAAATCACCAAAAATATTTTCCTTTTGCATTTTAATCAGAAAAATGTTTATTTAATTTTTGACATTAAAAATAATATTTTTGCATGCATATTTTAATTAATTGCTAATTAACCATGAAATTGACTTTTAATTGCTTTTAATTATCGAAATCGATTCAGAAAATTACCAAAAAATCATCTTATCATCTAATTGTCATTACTAATCTAAAATATTTATCCTCATTCAAAAGTCATATTTTTACTAACATTTTTTCTCTTATGCAATTTTCTCGTATTTTTCGATTTTGTATCTGCTTACAAGTTGTAACGTTTCAGACGATTTTTCTCGCTTTTCTTTTCAATATTATGTAACTTCCTATGGGATGTAATAGTTTAATTAGGACTTTTACTTTCCGCACTCCTATTATGTAACTTCCCTAAAGCCATGTAATAGCGTAGGACTTTATTTTTCCGCGCTTTACTTTCCGCAATTTATTTTCTGCACCCTATAAACTGTTAGTAACTAGGCGTGTATGGCAAGATAAAAACGAACATAGATCACTTCTAATTGCAAGATAACATATCTAAATTCAACACACTCTTCTCACACATGCACCCCTTAGGGTAATTCTCTCTCGTTGCCTTTCGAATAAATGGTCAAGTCCCTCAAACGTAGAGGTATCCTAGCACCGTTGCCTACAAATATATCATCATAGTCCCTTCGAATCAAAGATCATAGTCCCTCGACGTGGCTTACAAAAACATGATCTTGTCCCTCGATTGTTGCCTACGAAAAGTGATGATCGTCCCCTCGAATGTACTAGGATACTCCTACAAGTTGCCTTCTATGACGATACGATGTCCCTTCGAATGTCCTTTCTACATCCAACGAATAGGATTACCTACCAACTAATGGTATGGATAACACTATTCTAAAGGAACATAAAATAACACGAAAATGACCATTCTGAGTAGGTAATAAGACTTTTAGTTGCTTGCTCTATCAAAATACTTTTCACACCACACACTTTAGTCAAAGTTCAAACTCTTTTCAAAAAATGAAACATTTCCGAACACTTTGTATACATTCCCACATGAATCATTACAAAGTCAATGCTAAATGCCTTTTTCAAAACATTTTTGTCAAACACACAGAAAGCACTTTTTTTAAATGATCTAAAGAGCAACTAAGAGCCCGTAGATAACTACGGATGGAAAGGGTGCTAATACCTTCCCTTTTCATAACCTTCTCCCTTACTCAGAATCTAATGAAGGTCTTTTCCTGTTCTTTTCACCTTCCCTTAATTGGATTAAAGAAAAGTCGGTGGCGACTCGTGCTATCCGCAACATTTGCGATAAAAAGCAAAACAAATCTCAAAGTCATTTCACCGTATTATACACGGTTACCGCACTACAGTACAAAAATATACAGGGGAAACCCCTTTGTCTCTTGTATACGGCATGGAAGCAGTCCTACCGATTAAGGTTCAGATACCCTCAACCAGAGTCCTCCAGGACACAGAATTGGGCGAAGACGAATGGGTCCAGAATCGCCTTGACCAGATCAACTTGATTGACAAAAAGCGGCTCACATCCATCTACCATGGACATATCTATTAGAAGCGAATGATCAGAGCATTCACTAAGAAGGTCAAGCACCGAGTCTACCAAGTTGGTGATCTAGTAGTCAAGCGCAACATCCTTCCACAAGGTGATCCCAGGGGAAAATGGACTCCCACCTATGAGGGACCATTTGTAGTCAAAACAATATTTTCCGGCGGAGCTATGATACTTAGCACCATGGATGGAGAAGACTTCCCGCACCCTGTGAACGCAAACATGGTCAAAAAATACTACTCATAAACGAACCCGCTAGGTCGACTGGCTTAGGAAAAAAAAGGGCATCCTGGCGAACCAAAAAGGTTCGGGCAAAAGTTAAGGATATATACACAAGAAGGTAAACCCGGCAAGTCGAAAACCTGCAACGGCGGCTTGGGAAGAAAAGGGTATCCCGGTAGACTAAAAACCTGAAAGTTAGGGATTTAAGCGTACGGCTATGTCTCGTCCATATCACCTGCTTACAGACTACACTGCTATCAGCTTCAAGATTCAAATGGCGTGAATCAATTCAATCACTTTCTTCTAACAGCAAGGAGATGAGATAACCGAAAACATATGAGCAATAACATAGTTGAAACTCGACAAGATTATTTTCGCATAGCTTTTTTACTCTTCAGTCAATTTCCTCTTACTAGGATATCCGTCTCTTGTATACAAGCTGCCTGACTATAGGCCACTTTTCAAAATTAATGCAAATTCCCTTTTTACAGTGTTAATTTTTATTGTTGTTTGCATAAATTCCAATGTTTGCTTTGAATGATTATATGCATCTGACAGTAAAACACCTGTTCACAAACATACGAAAGGTGAACAGAAACAAGCGATTACTACAGGCTCTAGGAATTGAGATGACGACCAAAGTCACCAATGCATCCCTACAGAGTCATAGAAAATACATCCGCAGGATTATCAATCCCCACAAAGTCATCGCTCTCCCTATAAAGACAAATTTTCTCCGACAAAGTACTAGTCTCCTCTCAACCGTGTTCCAACACTTTCAAACTTTATCACATTAGTCCCCGAGCAGTGATTCTATCAACTTCATCAAGCTGCAACTTTATCACATTAGTCTCCGAGCAGTGATCCTATCAGCTTCATCAAGTTTCAACTTTATCACATTAGTCCCCGAGTAGTGATCCTATCAGCTTCATCAAGCTTCAACTTTATCACATTAGTCCCCGAGTAGTGATCCTATCAGATTCATCACCTCAAGTGATTCTATCAGACTCATCACCTCAAGTGATCCTATCAGACTCATCACCTCAAGTGATCCTATCTAATTCAACACCTCAAGTGATCCTATCAAATTCATCACCTCAAGTGATCCTATCAACCTCATCACATTAGTCCCCGAGCAGTAATCCTATCAACCTCATCAGCTTTATTGATCCTATAAGTCTCATCAAGCTTTAATGACCCTATTAGCGTCACCACGCCATGTTCAGTCTCCAAGCAGTAACGAATCGTTTCATATCATCCCCAGCAAGGTCTATGCACAACATACCCAGCTGAGTATCCCTCGAGATTTGGTCAGATAGTGCATCGGAGGAATCAGAAGCGTCTCTTTTTCTTCCAGTCAGGGCTTTTCAACAACTCTGTCCCTAAGCGAGCGTCAGAAGTCTCCAGTGGAACGTTCCTATCTTCTTCAAGATGCATATGTTCTGAAATACCACAACATCTACATTCTTACGTCTATATAAAAGGTCATAACATATGCATACATCATAGTAATATTGTCATACACTCGCATGCATCATAATCTGCATAAGGCTAACCATATCCTGTCAAATGTTTTTCTCCCCAGCAGGTAAAAAGTCATTTTTCCAAACAGAAGGTCAACGATTAATGCCCGAAACAAGACAGGGAAACTATCCGAGAGACCGCACAAATTATTTCCAGGCAACAGATTATGGACTAACACCCAAAGCATGACGGGAAAACTATCTGCATCCTGCCAAGTATTCATCTCAGAAATAGCCAAGACGAAGGTTCATTATGACTCTCTCTTATTATCAACAGCCCCGAATGGCATTCTTAAGCCCATCTTCGACTACACATCTTTATCTCTCCCAATGGAATCTATAAGCCCATTCCAGCGCATCATCAACTGACGATCCTGTTCCATACAACTGCGAGTGCAAATTTTCACGTGTGAGTGTTCAATCATCTTCTATTTTCAGGTCACGAAAGGCAAGCATGCCAATCTAACCCTTCCAGTACAAGAAGATTGAACAGGGGAAACTATTATACCCCAAAATTTTCCCTCCTACTTCTCAAGACAATTCACATCTCAATTCTCAAGGATTTCACTAGGGTTGACCAGACAAATCCTATCCTAAGCAACCAACCCAAACTAGGGTTTTGCCATTCTCAAGTCAAGATGGATTTCCAATGCTCCAAGTGGTCCTCATACCTCCATCATATGCTTCAAGGGATCACCATGTCAAGTTTCAAGCCTTACAAGTCAAACTTGCTCATCCAATTGCTCAGATAACTAAAAATCAGTTGTGTTAAACAAAAAGTCAACTGTGGTCAACATACAGTCAAACTTCATGATTTTTGGTCAACATCAATATTTTAAAGTGATATTCATCATTTGATCAAGAGTTGATCATGATTCATCAAGAAAAGCCAAGATCTGATCAAAAGTCAAAGTTTCCAAATTAGGGCTTCTCTAGACAAAAGTCAACAGAACTTTGACCAAGCATAACTTTCACATACTTCATCATAAATTTCTCCACCACAACTTATTTTGAAGAGAATTCAATTCTATACAACTTCATGTCTCACAAGCTTGGGCAGAAAATGCTTCATTTGAAGGATATGGATCAAGACATTATAGGTCCTTCTAGAAAAGTCAATAAAAGTCATATTTTTACAAAGAAGTGTCCATGAGCGTGGAAACTCCAATGAAGATGAAACCAAAAATACTGTTTAGAAGATATCTTGAGCTTTCTAAAAATTCCTAGAACACCCAAGAATGTAAAATTGAGTAAGATACATATTGTGCCAGTTGGGAATTTTTGAGGAGGTGCATGAGAAAACATACCTTGCAAAAGCCTAAAATTTCCAAATGGGCCTAAGATTTTATGATTTAAACTTGATCATGAGATTATCCATGACTACCATGCCGCATGCCACTCCCTCTACCTCATTTATTTATTTATTTTTGAATTTAATAGCTTAAATTCAAATTTAATTAAATAAAATGCAAAAATAAAAGATAAGGCAAGTTGGGTTGGATATTTGCATGGCTTAGGGTCCAAGATAGCTCATTAAAAGCTGTCAATTTCATGCAAGAAGATTGAGGAAGAGATTGATCAAGATTGGAAAGATTTTGTGCAATTTTTTAAATCAAATATTCTCCATTTAAGGAGAATATTTTCTCTTAATGCCTTGACCTAATTCTACTCTTCTATAAATACCTAGAATTCTTACAAGACCAGGAGACCTTTTAGACACCCCTCTCACGTGCTGCCAGCCTCTTGCAAAACCCTAAAAATTCTAAAATTTTCTCAAAGTTGGGCAAATCGTATTCCAACTTCCAGCCGGTTTCAAGTGCTTCCAAGCATTGATTCTTGTTCCTGAGGTGTAGTAGGGTAAGAATGGATCATATTTTCTTGAATTCGTATTATGCATTTTACTCTGTTTTATTGATATTTAACTATGCTAATGTGTTCATGAAGTCTTTTAGAACAGGTTTGGTCCATCCTCCACAAGTTTTGACGTGTAAATCACTAGATGCCATTGTTAGGGCATGAACTTAGTAAAGAATCGGTTTCCATGATACAAGATGTTTTAGGACAAACAAACCCTACCATCATGATCGTGGGGTCCCATATAGTCAATCTGGGCTTTTACTTTTCATAAATTGATTAATTTTACAAGTTTTTGAGGTTTGATGCTAATCAGAGAAGATGATCGGAGTACCGTTCTGGTGCCTCTGATCCAGAAGCTATTGACCCTTACATATTTACAGGTCCAGGAGAATGAATGGATGTATCACCGCCCCAACGGTTCACCTTGCGCGCACTACGTCATTCTCCTTATCAGGTCGTGGGTTCAAACCCCTTCTTTAGCAATTTTTCTATTGCCTTGCATGTTTCCAGATTTCCAGAAGTCACGCCCCAGAAGCTGGAGCTTCTGGATCCTTTCCATCCAGAAGTGCCAACATCTGAGTCTCCCAACGCAGAATCCCTCCAGAAGTTCCAACTTCTGGATGGCCCCAGATGTGAAGTACCCAGAAGCTCCAGCTTCTGGGCGGCCTAGTTCCAGAACCTCCAAAAGCTCCAGCTTCTAGACCCTTTCCAACACCAGAACCTCCAGAAGCTCCAGCTTCTGGGTGCCTCCAGCAATGAAACTTCCAGAAACTCCAGCTTCTGGGATAGCTTCTGCCAGAAGTTCTCCTTTGCTTTATTTTGTGTTTTTTTTTATATTTTGCTTATTTTATTTTTTAATAATTAATTAATTTAACTAGTAATTAGGTTAATTGATTTAGGATTAATTAGACAACTTTCACTAATATTTTTCTTTTATCTAATTAATTTAGGTTAGTATTCACTAATTCTTTTTTTTAAATTAATAAATTAAAATCAACTAGACCTAGTTTATTTTCACATAAAATCTAATTTCAAAAATACAAAAATATTAGGACTAGTTTTCTTTTCCGTTATTTATCTTCTTGCTTTTTTAAATTCTAGAAAGGTTGTATAGGTTGAAAGTTTTTTTATCATGTAATAGCGTAGGATTTTACTTTCCGCATTTTACTTCCCGCACCTCCTATTATGTATCTGCCCCAAAGCCATGTAATAGCGTAGGACCCTTTATATCTCCGCAATTTACTTTCTGCACCTATTAAACTGCTAGTAATTAGGTGTGTATGGCAAGATAAAATCAACCTAGATCATGAATACAAGATAAAATATCTGAAAATAATACACTCTTCTCACACATGCACCCCTTAGGGTATTCTCTCTCGTTGTCTTATAAATGGTCAAGTACCTCGAATGTGGGGGTATCTTAGCACGGTTGCCTATGAGTTATCATCACAGTCCCTTCGACTTAAAAGATCATAGTCCCTTGGTGTTGCCTACGAATACATGATCTCGTCCCTCGATTGTTGCCTACGAAAAGTGATGATCATCCCTATGAATGTGCTAGGATACTCCTACAAGTTGCCTTCTATGACCATCTGATGTCCCTTCGAATGTCCCTTTACATCCAACAGATAGAGTTACCTACCAACTAATGGTATGGATAGTATTGTAAAGGAAATCAAAATAACACAGAAACGACCGTTCTGAGTGGGTAAAATAAGTCTCTTTTGCTTGCTCAATCAAAATACTCTTTACACCTCACATTTCTTTTCAAAATATTTTCAAAACGCTTTGTATACATTCTAGCGTGAATCATTACAAAGTCTTTTCCAAAACAAAACATTTCCAAACACTTCGTATACATTCCACGTGAATCATTACGAAGTCAAATTGAAATTCCTTTTTTCAAATATTTTCAAACACACACAGAAAGCAAATTTCAAAGTGAGCTAAAGCAATTAAGAGCCTGTAGATAACTACGGATGAAAAGGGTGCTAATACCTTCCCTTTTCATAGCCGTCTCCCGTACTCTGAATCTAACGAAGGTCTTTTCCTATTCATTTCGCCTGCCTTTAATTGGATAAAAGAAAATTCGGTGGAAACTTTTGCTATCCGCAACATTTGCGATAAAAAGCAAAACAAAAAAGTAAGTTCTCCCACCGTGTTACACCGTGGCCAAAGCATGCTGAATCGTGCCATTCATAAGCATCTATTTTCATATTTTCTTGAAATCGTATTGTGCATTTTACCCTGTTTTCATGATATTTAACCATGATAATATGTTCATGAAGTTTGTTAGAACAGGTTTGATCCATCCTCCACAAGTTTTGACGTATAAATCACTAGATGCCATTGTGAGGGCATGAACTTAGTGAAGATTCAGATTCCACGATACAGGCTGTTTTAGGACAAACAAACCTTACCATCGTGATCGTAGGGTCCTATATACTCAATCTAGGCTTTTACTTTTCATAAATAGATGCATTTTACAGGTTTTTGATGATTGATGCCAATCGGAGAAGATGACCGGAGCACTGTTCCGGTGCTTCTGACTCAGAGGCCAATAACCCTTACCTATTTAGGGTTCATAAGAATGAATGGATGTATCACCGCCCCAGAGGTTCCGCTTGCGCGCACTATGTCATTCTCCCTATCAGGTCGTGGGTTCAAACCCCACCTTTTGCTATTTTATTTTCATGATTTGCCTTGCAGGTTTCCAGATCTCCAGAAGTCACGCCCCAGAAGCTCCAGCTTCTGGATCCTTTCCAGCGCCAAAAGTGCCAACTTCTAGGCCTCACCAACACTAGAAGTGCCAACTTCTGAGTCTCCCCAACGCAGAATACTCCAGAAGCTCCAGCGTCTAGATGGTCCAAGAAGAGAAGTCCCCAGAAGCTCCAGCTTCTGGACGCCCCAGATCCAAAGTTTCTAGAAGCTCCAGCTTTTGGATCCTTTCCAGCCTCAGAATCCCCAAAAGCTCCAACTTTTGGGCGCCTCCAGCACTAGAAACCCCAGAAGCTCCAACTTCTGGGTGCCTCCAGCAACAGAACTTCCAGAAGCTCCAGCTTCTGGGATAACTTCTTCCAGAAGCTTCCTTTTGTTTTGTTTTGTGTTTTTTTTTCTTCATATTTTTGCTTATTTTCTTTTTTTTTAATAATTAATTAATTTAATTAGTAATTAGGTTAATTAATTTAGGATTAATTAGATAACTTTTACTAATATTTTCTTTTATCTAATTTAATTAATTAATTTAGGTTAGTATTCACTAATGTTTTCTTAATTAATTAAAATCAATTAGAACTAGGTTATTTTCACATAAATTCTGATTTTCAAAAATACCAAACCATGTAAGTATTCACTAATGTAGTTTCTATTCTGCTATTTATTTTCTTGCATTTATATTCTAGAAATGATGTATAGGTTGCAAGCTTTTTTAATCATGTAATAGCGTAGAATTTTACTTTCCGCACTTTACTTTTCGCACCTCCTATTATGTATCTGCCCCAAAGCCATGTAATAGCGTAATTTACTTTCTGCACCTATTAAACTGCTATTAATTAGGAGTGTATGGCAAGATAAAATCAACATAGATCACTAATCATAAGATAAATATCTGAAAATAATACACTCTTCTCACATATGCACCCCCTAGGGTATTCTCTCTCGTTGCCTTATAAATGGTCAAGTCCCTCGAACATGGGGATATCTTAGCACGGTTGCCTACAAAATATCATCATAGTCCCTTCGAATTAAAAGATCAAAGTCCCTCGATGTCGCCTAACGAATCTTGCTATCCGCAACATTTGTGATAAAATGCAAAACAAACAAGTCAGTTCTCCCACCGTGTTACAGAACTGGCGACTCAGCTGGGGAAAATAAAGAGAGTTTACCTTAGGGTCTTTAGATCACTTTATTGCTTTCTGTTTGACTTGCTTGCTTTACTTTTAAGGGTTGCTTGGGTATTATATTTGTGGGGGATCCTACACCCGGATCCAGTTTTCCTTAGGTAAGTAGCAATAAATCATCGCAACCGTTAGGCGTATACCGAAATGGTCAACATGATGGCTACGTTAGTGCGACACTTTGGATGTCCTGATGCTCCTCATGTCTAGTTGAGGAACGTATTTGGCATCTGCGTGGTTTCATTAGCACTAACTCAACTTTTAGAACCCTAATTGACCCATCTTGGCCATTAGAAGGTAGTGAGATGGCCAACTTCGGTGTAGACTGAGGTTAGTTGATACTCGATGCTACGCTCATTAAGATTCGACTTTCGGGATGTTTCGGTCGACCACTTGGTAGTCGTATTGAAATAAAGCCTACGAGAAAGATCAATGATATGAGATTCCTAGAACCCGGTTACTATTATAGGACAGGTTGAACCCACTCAAACTTTGCTAGGGTAGACACCTATACCTTATGCAAGCCTTAAACCTAGGTCTATTGTGTGATTTTCTTGTGATTGCTATTTGCTTAAACATGAAATATCATGACTTCATAACATCACATCATCATATAATTTCTAACTATTTCAAGGACCTAGGAATTTATCTTTGCTCTGTTTTGTAGGATCATGGCTTCCAGAAAGACTATCTGAATCAACTTTATGGGTATACCTTCTCAACTCAAAGAATTGGTTTCAGAAATTCTCGATCATGCTCAGTTCATCAAAAGACATGGTTATCTTTTTGACTTGGTTATCTCCGGTTTTGAAGAAGATATGATGCACGTCTTATTCCAGTTCTTCGATCCGAAACATCACTACTTTACATTCCTAGATTATCAGTTGGTGCCTACATTGGAAGAGTTCTCTAAGATACTTGGGATACCTATCCTTGATCAGATACCTTTCACCGGTTCAAAAAGAGCTCCGAAGTACAAAGACATCGCATCAGTGTTACATCTAAAGCGATCAGACATCGCATCAGTGTTTCCATTCATTCAATGATGTTTTAGCCTTGTTAATCTATGGTTTGGTGTTATTTCCTAATCTAGATCAGTTCATAGACGGGAACGCCATCAAGATATTCCTCGCTTGCAATCCTGTGCCCACTTTACTTGGAGACATTCTTTGGGAACCTTACCTCAAATGGGTACGAGCTCGAGCTGAAAACCTCATGATGCCGTTTACACCTGTGCTACCAGTGATTATGGAACCTGTTGCTATAGGTGACGAACCCTATACCATTCTCCATCCAGACATGCCTACCGATTTCATAGACTTGAAGAGATCCTGGATTCAGCTTGAAGAAGAAAGGGATACGTTCAATGCCCAGTGCTATGCAAGCGAGAAGAAGATATTAGAGTTGACAAAGCTACTTCACGAGGAGCGAAACATCAACACCTACTTCAACACCAACAGGAAGCGCCCATGGGAGACCTGAAAGCTTTAGGAACTTTTTTTATTATTTTAAAAAACTTTCTTTTGTACTTGCTAAAATTAAAATAATAAAAGCTTTGTTCGTGCTTGTCTAACAAATTTAAATTTCTAAAGGTCCTTGAAAACATTGCATTGCATTGCATAAACATCGCATATCATGGCATGACATTTCATAACAGGTACATTGAAGACCGGTTTTCTTATTCTCTCGTTGTTTATTTCGGTAGGAAATGGCTCTTGAACAGACTGTCAAAGATCTCTAGGCTCAGAATGCTCAATTCCAGGAGATGTTCACCAACATGGTCCAAGGCCAGAAAGACCTGAAGAAGCTCATCAGCAGAAAGAAGAAGACCATCGGTATCCTCAACATGGGAAGAAATCACAAGGGTCCAGCTAGGGTGGTCAGCCGGTATGAAATCTCAGACAAGAGTGATGAAACCGAGGGAAGTGTCAAGAACAGCGAAGGAAGCCATCATGGATCTAAAAACGAAGATGAAGACTATGTGAGCGAGCAGTATCCTCCTGACGACAAATACAAGCAACTTGAAGACCGTTTGAATGCTGTGGAACATCTGAAAAATGTCCGGGCTGAATTTTGATGATCTGAGTCTTGTCCCTGGCGTGGTAATTCACCGCAAGTTCAAAGTTCCTACTTTTGCCAAGTATGATGGCATCTCTTGTCCAAAGTTGCACCTGAAGTCCTATGTTCAGATGATCCATCCTCATATTAAAGACAAGAAAGTGTGGATCCATTTCTTTCAAGAGAGTTTATCCGGAACTCAGTTGGAGTGGTATTATCAGCTAGAGAGTACCCATATTCATACTTGGAATGACTTGGCAGATGCTTTCTACAAGCAGTACCAGTACAATGCTGAATTGGCACCTACCCGCATGCAGCTACAGAACATGTCTATGGGTCATGATGAGAAGTTCAAAGAATATGCTCAGAAATGGAGAGATCTAGCAGGCAGAGTTCAACCACCCTTGTCCAATACGGAGTTGGTTGATATGTTCATGGGAACACTGACAGGCCCATTCTTCAATCATCTAATTGGAAACTCTTCGGCCGGATTCACTGAGTTGATATTGACAGGCGAGCGCATCGAAGCTGAAATCAAGAACGGGAAAATACAAGTAGAATCATGTTCAAATGCTGCGAAGAGATCTTTTGGTGGTAAGAAAGAAGCCAATGCTGTATATGGTCAGAAAATCCGTGACAAAGCTGATCGTACTCAATCTATGGGGGTAGTCGTGATCTCCAATCCTACACCAGCACAACCTCAGCAAGACAACGTGTGTAACCAGAACATGCCACGAAGACAATTTACAAGGATCAACATGCCGTTGTCACAAGCATTGCAACACATGTTGAAAGCAGAGCTGATTACTTTGAGGGATCCTCCTCAGCACGTCAACACTTCCTCTCCAAAGTACAATCCTAACGTGAGGTCTGCATACCACTCAAACAGCCCAAGGCAAGACACCAACAACTGTTGGGCTCTGAAGTACAAAATCAAAGACATGATCGAAGCGAGAGAAATTGAATTCGACCATCCTGTCAAAACTCTGAATGTGATCAACGCACCAATGCCCGACCATGGTAAAAGTGCCAATGCTATTGATAATGACTCTTATGTTTATGATGTGAACAAGCTGACTATTCCTCTGATGACTATCAAGAAAGATTTGTTGCAAGCCGGTGTATTTCCAGGATGCCCGAATGATTGTCGTTGGTGTGCATTTGAATCTGACAGATGTGCTTGGTTGAAGAGGCGTACTTAATGCATGATGGAAAACCACGAAGTACTATTTCTAAAACCTTCATCCATGGAAGATCTCTGCGAAGACATTTCTAAGAATATGAAGATTAAAGATGCAAGCGAAGCTATGCCAAAAATCTGGGATACCTTGGGGCAGCCAAGTGGAAAGTTCGATTTCATGGTGAAGTATACCGCTCCCGAAAGCTACAAAATTCCCATTGAAGACGTCAAGCCAACCGGATGGGGAGACGATTTCCCACAAGACTATGTTGATGTGAACATAATAAGGATCACCTCTGCCGATCCTGCACCTAGAGTGGCACCTCTCATTATTACCTCTTCCAGACCAGTTCCATATTCCACTGACAAAACTATACCTTGGAACTATGGAGCCGAAGTTTATTATCATGGCGTCAGACAAGACCCATTAACCATTGAAGACATTGTAGTTGAGGATACCAATCCTGACATCGACAACATCACCGGGTCAAGCAAGGTAACCCGAAACGGAAGAGTATTCTCTCCAGAGATCTCTCCTCCAAAGGACACTACTGCGCCAGTTTGCATTCCAGCTATCGAACCAATTCCCGAAGCTAGAGGGAAAGAACCAGTAACTCATCTTGCTCATACAGAAGTACCAAAGGAAGTTACTAAAGACACGTCCAAGCAAGAAATGGAGGAAATTCTAAAGATCACCAAGAAGAGTGACTACAATGTTGTGGAATAGTTGGGACAAACTCCGTCCAAAATATCCATGCTAGCTCTGCTATTGTGCTTTGAGGCTCATACTAAAGCTTTGGTAAAGTTTCTGAAGAATGCTCACATACTGCAAGATACTACTACTAATCAATTCGAAGGTTGTATTGCCAGCCTGACCGTCAACAACGGTTTAGGCTTCTCTGATGCTGATTTAACTCCTGCTGGAAGGAAACACAACAAAGCCTTTCACATCTACATTGAATGCAAGGGCACTACATTGTCTCACGTGTTGGTGGATATTGGTTCTGCTCTGAATGTTCTACCAAAGAGCTCTTTCGACTGACTTGATGTTGAAGGAGTGGTCTTGAAGCCTAGCGACAAATCGTAAGAGCTTTTGATGGTTCTAAACAAACAGTACTTGGAGTGCTCATCATGCCAGTTAAAGTCGGTTCCCATACTTTTGACTCTATTTTCTTCGTCATGGACATTCGCCCAGCTTATTCTTGCCTATTTGGACGCCCTTGGATACATGGGACAGGCGCTATTACCTCTACCCTGCATCAAAAGCTGAAGTACCTAGTGAGGGGGAAGATTGTTACAGTATGCGGTGAGGAAGAATATATGGTAAGCCATCTGTAGTCATTCTGATAACTTGAAATAGTAGGAGAATTCTCGAAACTCCTTGTCAAGCTTTCGAAACAGTTCTGCGAGTCATGCCTGTTGACTCTCCTATCTCTCCTGAAGTTACTAAAGTTCCACCGAGGATGGCCTCGTTGAAAGACGCCCAAGCTGCAGTTGAAGAAAGAGGTTGTACTATTTGGGGCCAGCTCCTTGATCTTCCTTTCAAGTCCAACAAGACTGGTTTAAGTTTCACTAACAAAGGTCAAAAGATGATACGACGCGAACGTGCCGGCAAACTTCCTTTCCACATCAGCAAAAGCAGAGTCCATGCTATAGAAGACGACGACAGCGACTTCAACATCAACAATTGGATCTTCCCAACTCCAGACAATGGACTCAGCAATTGGAAGACCAAAGACGTCATACCAATCTCCTTTAGACAGGAGTAATTGCTTTTTGTTTTCTATTATGCTTTTCGTTTTCATTACGTTCGAACAATAAACTTAAAGCCTAGTGCCTTGCCCGGGGCATCACCGCTCGTTTGTGAGGGTTATTATTTGTCATTACCATATTTTCATTCAATAAAATCATTGGAATTTTGCATTCAAATTCTTTTCTCTTTCCTTTCTTTTACTTTATTACCCCTTCAAAAAGCTATGTGTTCTTACACACACCCACATGGTACACTGCAGATTCACTCTGAATCTCGTTGATAATAGCTTTGCTATTGCTAAATAAGACTTCGATAATCTAATCTACCAAGCCGAAGACGAAGGTGAAGAAGATTGTGAAGTGCCTGGAGAACTTGCCAGACTACTACAACAAGAAGAACGGGTCATACAGCCGCACGAAGAGCTAGTCAAGGTCATGAATCTAGGTACTGACGAAGACAAAAAAGAAATCAAGATAGGAGCGGGTCTTGAGAGCAGTGTCAAGAAGAGATTGGTCCAGATGCTGCGAGACTATATCGAGATTTTTGCTTGGTCCTACGAAGATATGCCAAGTTTAGACATTGACATTGTGGTGCACCATCTACCGACGAAAGAAGGTTTTCTCCCTATGACGCAGAGGGTCCGTCGTATGCGTCCTGAGATGTCTGCGAAAATCAAAGCCGAAGTTATGAAATAGTTCAATTTCGGTTTCCTAGCCTTTACTTCTTATCCAAAGTGGGTTGCAAACGTGGTGCCCGTACCTAAGAAAGATGGTAAAGTGCGGATGTGTGTGGACTACAGAGATATGAACAGAGCAAGTCCGAAAGACGATTTCCCACTTCCTCATATTGTTGTTCTGGTTGATAACACCTCTCAACATAAGGTTTTCTCCTTCATGGATGGTCTCTCCGGTTACAATCAGATCAAAATGGCTCCCGAAGACATGGAAAAGACTACTTTCGTTACAAAATAGGGCATATTTTGTTACAAAGTCATGTCGTTCGGACTGAAGAACGCTGGCGCCACATATCAACGTGCCATGGTAGCTTTATTTCATGACATAATTCATCACGAGATAGAGGTCTTCGTCGAAGACATGATAGCTCGATCACAGACTGAAGAAGAGCATCTCGATCACTTATGAAAGTTGTTCGATAAACTGAAGAAGTATAGACTAAGACTTAATCCCAATAAATGCACCTTTGGAGTCAGATCCGGTAAACTCCTGGGGTTTGTTATCAGTGGTAAAGGTATTGAAGTTGACCCCGCCAAGGTTAAAGCTATCCAAGAAATGCCATCTCCCTTACTGAGAAGGAATTTAGAGGTTTCTTGGGACGATTGAACTACATTGCCAGATTCATTGCGCATCTAACTGCTACTTGTGAGCCAATCTTCAAGTTACTGAAGAAAGATCAAGTAGTGGAATGGAACGACGATTGCCAAGCAGCTTTTCACAAGATCAAGGAGTACCTACAAAATCCTCCTATCCTGATGCCACCTGCCAAAGGAAGACCTCTTATCATGTACTTGACGGTATTAGAGAATTCAATGGGGTGTGTGTTGGGGCAACATGACGAGTCTGGTCGAAAAGAGTATGCAATATACTACCTTAGCAAAAAGTTTACCGACTGTGAAACCAGATACTCAAAGCTCGAGAAAACTTGCAACGCTTTGGCTTGGGCTGCTCGCCGACTAAGACAATATAAGTTGACCCACACTACCTTGTTGATCTCTAAGATGGATCCGATAAAATACATATTCGAGAAACCTGTTGTCTCCAAAAGAATAGAAAGATGGCAAATGATCTTGACCGAATACGACATCCAATATACTACTCAGAAGGCAATCAAAGGAAGTGTAGTAGCCGATCATTTGGCTCATCAAGCCATAGATGACTACCAGTCTATGCATTTCGAATTCCCAAACGATGATGTTTTGCTAGTTATTGATTGCGAAGAACCAGGACCAGACGAAGGACCCGAACTAGGATCCCGATGGACCATGGTCTTTGATGGAGCCTCAAATTCACTTGGCAATGGCATTGGTTCCATCATTATGTCTGCTGCAGGCGGACATACGCCTTTCACCTCCAGACTTTGTTTCAATTGCACTAACAATATGGCTGAATACGAAGCGTGCATCATGGGTATCAAAGCTGCTATTGATTTAAGAATCAAATTCTTGCAAGTGTATGGAGACTCAGCTTTAGTTATCAGTCAGATTAAGGGTGAGTAGGATACGAAGCATCCGAATATCATTCCATATTGTCATACCCCAAATTTTGCCCTCCTATTCCTCAAGACATTTCATACATCTATACTCAAGGATTCCTCAAGGGTTGATCAGACAGACCTTCTCCTAGACAATCAACCCAAACTAGGGTTTAGAAATTCTCAGATCAAGATGGACTTCCAACATCTCCAATGGTCATCATGTCTCCTCATATGCTTCAAAGATTCTCCATGTCAAGTTTCAAGCCTTACAAGTCAAATTTCTTCAGACAATTGCTCAGATGGTTGAAAATCAGTTGTATTGGACAAAAAGTCAACTGTGGTCAACATACAGTCAAACTTCCTGATTTTTGGTCAACATCCTCATTTTGAAGTCACATTCATCATTTGATCAAGGGTTGATCATGACTCATCAAGAAAACTCAAGATTTGCTCAAAAGTCAATCTTTCCAAATTAGGGTTTTTTAGTGAAAAGTCAACTGAACTTTGACTGAGCATAACTTCTTCATACTTTCTCAAAATTTTTTCCACAACCTCTCATTTTGAAGGAAATTCAATTCTATACAACTTCATGTCTCACAAGAATGTTCAAAGAATGCTTCATTTGGAAGGTAGGGATCAAAACATTACACAGGTCCGTTTCAAAATCAACAAAAAGTCAACTTTTTGTTTTGAATATTTATTGAGCATGGAAAATCCAGTTGAGATGAAACCAAAGAGGTTGTTTAGAGGACACCAAGAGATTTCTAAAAAGTCCAAGAACACTCAAAAATGTGGAAAATTGAGCAAAATATACCTAGTACAAGTTGGACATTTTTGGACAATTGCACAAAGAGAGATATTTGTCAAAATCCAATTTTTTCCAAATGGGCCTATAATTTTATGACCCAAACTTGTTCATAATATTATTTGTGGCCTATTGATGCTTTTCCATGACCACATTCTATTTTTTTGATTTATTTTTGAATTTAAAAGCATTAAATTCAAATTTAAATTAAATAAAATATGAAAACAAGATATATTTTCAAATGGATTGGATTTTTATCAAACTTGAGGTCCAAGATAGCCCACAAGGCTTGCCAAATTTGTGCTAGCTTGCATATGGAAGAGAAAATCAAATATTCAAAGATTTGATTTTATTTGAAAGTAAATTATTTTTGCATTCAAGAGGAGATCTTTTTTCATTCTTTTTGCCCTCACTCTTTACTCTATAAATACCCAGCTCATTGCCAAGAACAAAGGACGAAACCCTAGCCCCTACAACAACCCTTATTTTGCTCAAAATTTTCACAAAGTTATGAAATTCGAATTTCAATTTGCAGCCACTTTCAGTCTCTCTCAATCACTCCATTGTGTTCCTAGGGTAAGTTTGAGTAAGTATACATCAAAATCCATTGCCAAAGCTGCGTGAATCGAGCCATACACATTCATACATATTCATATTTTTCTTGAATTTACATTTTTATTATCTGTGCATTTTAATCGAAACTAACCACTCTAATGTGTTCATGAGGTTCCATATAAAATATCTGGGCCATCATTTCATAGCTTGAACGTCAGAAAATCGATTTGCCATGTTTAGGGTTTAAAAACTGTTGAGCTTCGAACTGAAAACGCCACAGCCATCGATTTAGGGGGGTAGGGTACCTCTTGCCTTTTTATTTTGCTTATTTTTGCAGGTTTGAATTTTGTTTGGTCGGAGAAGACAACCGGAGCTAGGGCTCTGGCGTCGTTGACTCGTCTCTGACCGGCGTGAGCTTGCGTGGCGCGAGGAAGCGATTCGATTCGTCCATCCGTTCAACCTGGACCCCACATGGCTGACTGTGCGTTGAATCAGAAATCCATGACACGTATTCCTTTAAAAACTATTCTTTGTATTTTCCAAACACCAAAAGCACGCTGGCTGAGTGGTAAAGGCATTTGGATGTGAAGATTCTCTCAGTGGTCGCCAGTTCGATCCCTGGCAAGACCATATTATTTTTGCTCTTTTGAAACTAACTCATATTTTCTTATTTTCCTTAATAATTTTATGTCATTTTAATTTATCTTCAAATATTTTTATCATGCATCTAAAAAACTCTAAAAATATTTCTTTTTTGCATAATTACCAGAAAAATACTTATTTAATTTTTAAAATTAAAATTATTTTTTTTGCATGCATATTTAATTTAATTGCTAATTAATCGTTTAAATGACTTTTAATTATTTTTAAATTATCAAATCGATCCCAAAAATTGATCTTATCATATTAATGTCATTGCTAACACAAAACCTTTTTCTCCATTCAAAAATATTTATTTCTACTAACATTTTTCTCTTATTGCAATTTTCTCGTATTTCCGGTTATGTATCTGTTCACAGGTTGTACCGTTTCGGACGATTTTTCTTGCTTTTCTTTTTCAATTATGTAATTGCCTATGGGATGTAATAGTTTAATTAGGGCTTTTATTTTCCACACTCTTATTATGTAACTGCCCCAAAGCCATGTGATAGCGTAGGACTTTATCTTTCCTCACTTTACTTTCCGCAATTTACTTTCTGCACCCTATAAACTGCTAGTAATTAGGCGTGTATGGCAAGATTAAAATTGGACATAGATCACTCATAATTCCAAGATAAAATATCTGAATTAACACACTCTTTTCACACATGCACCCCTTAGGGTAAATCTCTCTCGTTGCCTTTACGAATTCAAATGGTCAAGTCCCTCGAACGTAGAGGTATTCTAGCACCGTTGCCTTCAAAACAAATCATCATAGTCCCCTCGATACAAAGATCATAGACCCACGATGTCGCCTACGAATACATGATCTTGACCCTCGATTGTTGCCTGCGAAAAATGATGATAGTCCCTTCGAATGTGCTAGGATACTTCCTACAAGTTGCCTTCTATGACCATCCGATGTCCCTTCGAATGTCCCTTTCACATCCAACGAATTGGGTTACCTACCAACTAATGGTATGGATAACACTATTCTAAAGGAAGTAAAATAAACACGAAAACGACAATTCTGAGTAGGTAATAAGTCTTTTAGTTGCTTGCTCAATCAAATACTTTTTACACCTCACACTTTTGTCAAAGTTCAAACTCTTTTGAAAACAAAACATTTCCGAACACTTTGTATACATTCCTACATGAATCATTACAAAGTCAAAGCGAAATTCCTTTTCAAAATATTTTTGTCAAACACACAGAAAGCATAATTTTAAAATGATCTAAGAGCAACTAAGAGCCCGTAGATAACTACGGATGGAAAAGGGTGCTAATACGTTCCCTTTTCATAACCTTCTCCCTTACTCAGAATCTAACGAAGGTCTTTTTCTGTAATTTTTACCTTCCATTAATTGGATAAAAGAAAAGTCGATGGCGAATCTTGCTATTCGCACATTTGCGATACAAAAATCTCAAAGTCAGTTCACCGTATTACAGAACTGGCGACTCTGCCGGGGAGACACCCTAAAGAGAGAATGCCTTAGGGATTTCTAGATCATTTTTACTGCTTTTTGTTTGACTTGTATGCTTTATCTTTAAGGGTTGCTTGGGTATTATATTTGTGGGGGATCCTACACCCGGATCTGGGTTTCCTTTTAGGTAAGTAGCAATAAATCGTCGCGACCGTTAGACGTATATCGAAACGGTCAACATGATGGCTACGTTAGTGTGACACTTTGGATGTCCTGATACTCTTCATTTCCAAGTTGAGGATAGTATTTGGATTTTGCGTGGTGTCATCAAGCACTAACTAAACTTTTAGAACCTTAATTGATCCATCTTGGCCATTAGAAGGTAGTGAGATGGCCGGCTTTGGTGCAGACTAAGGTTGGTTGATACTCGATGCTACGCTCATTAAGATCAGACTTTTGGGATATTTTTGGTCGACCACTTGGTAGTCGTATTGAAATAAACACCTACGAGAAAGATCAATGATATGATATTCCTAGAACCCGATTACTATTATAGGACAGGATGAACCAACTCAAACTTTTGGTGGGGTAATCACCTATACCTCATGCAAGCCTTAAACCTAAGCTCATTGTGTGAATTGTTTGTGTGTGCTAAACATGATATCATCGCATTGCATATCATTTCTAACTATTTCAAGGACCTAGGGATTTATCTTTGCTCAGTTTTGTAGGGATTGTGGCTTCTAGAAAGACTATCCGAATCAACTTCATGGGTGTACCTTCTCAACTTAAAGAATTGGTTTCAGAGATTCCCGATCATGCTCAGTTCATCAAAAGACATGGTTATCTGCTTGACTTGGTTATCTCAGGTTTTAATGAAGATATGATGCATGTCTTATTCCAGTTCTTCGATCCGAAACACCATTGCTTTACATTCCCAGATTATCAGTTGGTTCCTACCTTGGAAGAGTTCTCTAAACTACTTGGGATACCTATTCTTGATCAAATGCCATTCACCTGTCTAGAAAAGGTTACTAGGTACGAAGACATTTTATCAGTACTACATCTAAAGCACTCAGACACTGAAGCTAATTGGGAAACCAGAAGCGGAGTTAAGGGTTTACTTGCTAAGTTCCTGATAAAGAAAGCCCGAGAATTCCTCAAAGTTATGAGTTTCCATGCATTCGAAGATATTGTGGCCTTGCTAATCTATGGTTTGGTTCTATTCCCTAACTCGGATCAATTCATAGATGTCAACGCCATCAAGTTGTTTCTTACCCGCAATCCTGTGCCTACCTTACTTGGAGATATTCTGCATTTAACAAGAAGGTCAAGCACTGAGTCTACCAAGTCGGTGATCTAGTAGTCAAGCGCATCATTCTTCCATAAGGTGATCCCAGGGGAAAATGGACTCCCACTTATGAGGGACCTTTTGTAGTCAAGACAGTATTCTCCGGCGGAGCTATGATACTTGGCACCATGGATGGTGAAGACTTCCCACATGTTGTGAACGCAGACATAGTCAAAAAATACTACGCATAAAGGAGACCCGCTAGGTCGACTGGCCTAGGCAAAAATAAGGGCATCCTGGCGAACCAAAAAGGTTCGGGCAAAAGTTAAGAATATATACAAAACATGTACACCCGGCAAGTCGAAAACCTGAAAAGGCGGCTTGGGCAAAAAAGGGTATCCCGGTAGACTGAAAACCCGAAAGGGCGGTCTAAGCAAAAGTTAGGGATTTAAGCGTACGACTATGTCTCGTCCCGATCATCTTACTTCCAGACTACTATCTGCGTTCAAGGTTCAAATGGCGAAGATCAGTCTACTCACTTTCTACTGACAACAAGGAGATGAGATAGTTGAAATATATGAGTAATAGCATGGTTGGAACTTAACGAGATTGTTTACGCATAGCTTTTTACTTTTCCTGTGTACACACTATTTGGCCATACGCCACCTTTCAAATAAATACAAGTTTCTTTCTCTTTACAATTTTCACTGTTGTTGTTTGCATAAAGTCCAATGCTTGCTTTGAATGATTATATGCATCTAACAATAAAAATCTATTCACAAACATGTGAAAAGTGAACATACAAAAAGTAATTGCTACAGACTCCAGGAATTGAGATGACGACGAAAGTCACCAATGCATTCCCCCCCACAGAACATGATCCCCGCAGAGGTGTCACTCACCACAAAACCTTCCCCAGCAAAGAAGAGGAGAACCCCCAAGTAGTGATTCCACTCAACTTAATCGGGGTACACCCATCTTCGAGCAATAACATTTCACCCCTCAGCCGAGGTATTTGTCCCCAACAAGGTATCTCTCAACAATTTCCCTTTTCCCCAGCAGCAGTGTCCAGACTTGAGACTTGGTCAGATAGTGCACCGGAGGAAACCTACATCTGTTATGCCTCAGTCAGAGATTACAACGGGCTCCAGATTCTTCTAACCCGGTTTCCCGGCAACTATCAAATACTCTCCAGTAGGATTTACACGCAAGATCCCCAGCAGAGTACCTCCCAGACTCTCCCCAGCAGGGTCTATATATGAGATCCTCAACAACGTGATTCGCGATCTCTACCATCCTCAACAAAATCTAGGCCCAAGACTTGGTCAGATAGTGCACTGGAGGAATCAAAGTTTTCTTTCTTCTCAGGGTTTCCGTCCCTAAACAGAAGTCAGAAGTCCTCAAGCAGAACATCTGCATCTTCTTCAAGATGGATATGTTTTGAAATACCACGACATATATCATTCATACATTATTCATGAAAAAGTCATATGCATATGTCATTCATACACATCATCATGCATCATACTTTGCATAAGACTAACAATATTCTATCAAAATTTCTCTTGTTTTCTCCAAAACAGGTGAAAGTCACTTCCGACGTCTGTCCAAGATTAATACAGAATCCAGACGGAGAACTATCGAAGACCGCCTAGTTGTCCTCGACAACCGGTCCAGATTAAGACCAATTGACGGAAAACTATCCGAACGACCACCCTTGTTGTCCTCCGACAACGGATCCGTGATTAATACCCGCTAGGCGGAAACCCTATCCGAACGATCACAAGTTATCCTCCGATAACGCAATGGACCAATACCGATGCACAGGGAAGTTATCCACATTTTGCCAACTACCCCGTAGTCACGAAGAACTATTCGACTCATTCTTATTATCAACAACTTCAGTGCGGCGTCGACTTGCCTTGGGATGGCATCTTAAGCCCATCTCCGACTACTTGTCAACATTTCTCCACTTTCAAAATGCTGCATATTTGGTTAAAAACCAATATAAACCAATAACTTCATTCAAAGATGAGCACGAACTCTAACGTACGACTCCCTCCGGATGGCATCTTAAGCCCATCCTCTTTCACTTCCAAAAACATCTACAGAGCCTAGCGTACGGCTCACTCCTCAGCACCGACCTTTCCAGATGGCATCTTAAGCCCATCTCCGTCAATTCTCCTATCAACAATCTCAAGTCTAGCGTGCGACTCATTCCCCAGCGAAGTCTCCAACTTCTCCAAATGGCATCTGTAAGCCCATTCCCGCATCATCGACCAGCAGTGCAAATTTTGGTGTACTCGGTGTGTCAATCATCTTCACCTCCAGTCACGAAAGGCGAACATGCCAATCTAACCCTTCCAGTACAAGAAGATTGAATAGGGGCAGCTGTCATACCCCAAAATTTGTCCTCCATCTTCTCAAGATATTTCATACATCCATACTCAAGGATTCTTCAAGGGTTGATCAGACAAACCCTCTCCTAGACAATCAACCCAAACTAGGGTTTGGTATTTCTCAGATCAAGATGGACTTCCAACATCTCCAATGGTCTTCATGCCTCCTCATATGCTTCAAATATTCTCCATGTCAAGTTTCAAGCCTCACAAGTCAAGTTTCCTCAAACAATTGCTAAGATGGTTGAAAATCAGTTGTATTGGACAAAAAGTCAACTGTGGTCAACATACAGTCAAACTTCCTGTTTTTTGGTCAACATCCTCATTTTGAAGTTACATTTATCATTTGATCAAGGGTTGATCATGATTAATCAAGAAAACTCAAAATTTGCTCAAAAGTCAAACTTTCTAAATTAGGGTTTCTCAGTGAAAAGTCAACCAAACTTTGACTGAGCATAACTTCTTCATACTTTCTCAGAAATTTTTCCACCACCTCTTGTTTTGAAGGAAATTCAATTCTCTACAACTTCATGTCTCACAAGAATGTTCAAAAATGCTTCATTTGGAAGGTATGGATCAAAACATTACAGGTCCTTTTCAAAGTCAACAAAAAGTCAACATTTTGTTTCGAAGATATATTGAGCATGGAAACTCCAATTGAGATGAAACCAAAGAGGTTGATTAGAGGACTCTTAGAGCTTTCCAAAAAGTCAAAGATCACTCAAACATGTAGAAAATTGAGCAAGATACACTATTCAGAAGTTGGGCATTTTTGGACAATTGCACAAAGGGAGATATTGGTCAAATCTTATGATCCAAACTTGTTCATGATGTTATTTGTGACCCATTAATGCTTGGCCATGGCAATTTTCTATTTTATTAATTTATTTTTGGATTTAAAACCATTTAATTCAAAATTAAATTATATAACATATGAAAATAAGATATTTTTCCAAAAGGAGTGATTTTATATTAAACTTGAGGTCCAAGGAAGCCCATGATACATGCCAATTTCGTGCTTGCTCTTACATTAAAGAGAAAATCAAATTTTCTCCAAAATTTGATTTTATTTGAAAATTATTCAATGCACATTCAAAACCAAATCTTTTTTCCTTCTTTTTCCTCTCCTAATTCAGTCTATAAATAGCCAGCAAGTTGACAAGCAAAGAACACGAAACCCTAGCCAAAAACACAACCCTTATTTTGCCAAATTTTTTCAAGAATTGTCAAAAATCGAATTTTGAGTTCCAGCCACATTCAACCCTCAAAAACCATTCCATTGTGTTCAAGAGGTAAGAGTGAGTAAGTATACACCATTGCCAATGATCAAAGCAACCTGAATCGTGCCATATACATTCATACATATTCAAAACTTTCTTGATTTTGCATTTTTATTATCTGCTTGTTTCGATTGATTCTAATGCTTTTATTGTGTTCATGAGACTATATATGACCGATCTGGGCAATCGTTTCACTGCTTGCACGTAAGAATTACAGGTTGCCATGTTTAGGGTTTCTCAAGTTGTCCTCTTCGAACCGGCTTGTACAGGCCGATTTAGCCAAAACCGACACCGCCATTGAATTTAGAAGGGTCGAAATAGGTGGACTAGGTCTTCCTTTTGCTTTTAATTTTCGTCGTATTTCGCAGGTTTGAGAACCATCGTCGTCGGAGAAGACGACCGGAGCTAGGGCTCCGGCGTCGCTAACTAGCATGAACCGGTTGACTCCAATTGACTGCAGGCGTGGCGTCTTCGTGCTTCCTGATTCGCTCTCTCGTGCCAACTGGGGTCCACGCGTGGCTGACTGTGTTTCAAACATATCAGTGACACGTTTACATTCAAATCCAATTGTTTTCAGCTTTACAAACACCATGTGTCAAGTGTCCCAGTGGTTAAGGCGCTAGCTGTTGAAGATCCTCTCAAGGGTACCCAGTTCGAACCATGCCAGGACCGGTTTTGCTTTTTCTTTTCAAAAACTTCGTATTTCAAACTATTTTCATATTTTCTTTTTTCTTAATATTTTCCATTCATTTTAATTAATTTCAATAATTTTTATCATGCATTTAAATACCAAAAAAATATTTTTTCTTTTTGTTTTATTTCCAGAAAATGTTTATTTAATTTATAAAATTAAAAATATTATTTTTGCATGCATATTTAATTTAATTGTTAATTTATCATTTAAATAACTTTTAATTAGTTTTTAATTATTAAATTGATTCCAAAAAATCCCAAAAAATTATTTTAGCATATTAATGTTATTTCCAGCATGAAATATTTTTCTCATTTAAAAATTATCATTTTTGCTAACATTTTTCTCTTGTTCGATTTCTTTGAATTTCCCGATTTCTCATCTTTTCACAGGTTATCTTGTTTCGGACGATTTCTTTTTATCGTTTTCTTTTTTCCAATTATGTAATTGCTCATGGGATGTAATAGCTTAATTAGGGCTTTTATTTTCTGCATTTTAAATTATGTATCTGCCCCAAAGCCTTGTAATAGCGTAGGATTTATCTTTCCGCACTTTATATTCCGCATTTTAATTTCCTTATGTGCTAGTAATTAGGCGTGTATGGCAAGATAAAATCAACATAGCTCACTCTAATTTTCAAGATAACATGAATCAAATCAACACACTCTTTTCACATGCACCCTTAGGGTAATTCTCTCTCGTTGCCTTCTGAATACAAATGGTCATGTCCCTCGAGCGTAGAGGTATTCTAGCACCGTTGCCTTCAAAACAAATCATCATAGTCCCTTCGATACAAAGATCATAGATCCACGATGTCGCCTCGAATACATGATCTTGACCCTCGATTGTCGCCTACGAAAATGATAGTCCCTGAATGTGCTAGGATACTTCCTACAAGTTGCCTTCTATGACCATCCGATGTCCCTTCGAATGTCCGCTTACATCCAACAAATAGAGTTACCTACCAACTAATGGTATGGATAGCGCTATTCTAAAGGCGTAAAATGATACAGCGACCAATTATGAGTAGGTAATAAGACTTTTAGTTGCTTGCTCTATCAAAATACTTTTCACCGTCACACTTTTCCAAAGTTCAAACTCTTTTCAAAACAAACATTTCCAAACACTTTGTATACATTCCTACATGAATCATTACAAAGTCAAAGCGAAATGCCTTCTTTCAAAACATTTTGTCAAACACACGTAATATTTTTAAAGTGATCTAAGAGCAACTAAGAGCCGTAGATAACTACGGATGAAAAGGGTGCTAATACCTTCCCTTTTCATAACCTTCTCCTTACTCGAGAATCTAACGAAGGTCTTTTCTTCTTTTCACCTTCCCTTAATTGGATAAAAGAAAAGTCGGTGGCGACTCTTGCTATCCGCACATTTGCGATACAAAACCTATAAAGTCAGTTCACCGTATTACATCATGCCTGTTGACTCTCCCGTCACCCCTGAAGTTGCTTAAAGTCCGCCTAGGATGGCCTCGCTGAAAGATGCTCAAGCTGCTGTCGAAGAAGGAAATAGTACTATTTGGGGACAGCTCCACGATCTTCCTTTCAAATCGACAAGGCGGTTTAGGCTTCACCATCGAGGTCGAAGATGATACACATGAGCGTGTCGGCCAACTTCTTTTCGCATCATCAGTGGAATCCATGCTATAAGCAGCGACAATGACTTCGACATCAGCGAGTGGATCTTCCCAACTCCCGACAATGGACTTAGCAATTGGAAGACTGAAGACGTCATACCAATCTCCTTTGGACGGGAGTAATTGCTCTTGTTTTGTTTTGCTTTTCGTATTTTTTATGTTTTGAACAATAAACTCTAAAGCCTAGTGCCTTGCCGGGCATCATGGCTCGTTTGTGAGGTTATTATCATCATTTGCATATTTTCATTCAATAAAATTGTTGGACTTTTGCATTTATTTGTTGTTTTCTTTCTTTTACTTTATCACCCTTCAAAAGCTATGTGTTTCTTACACACACCGTGATACAATAGAATCACTCGAATCTCGTTGATAACAACTATGCTATTGCTAAATATGACTTCGATAATCGATCTACCAAGCGAAGGAAAGTGAGGAAGATTGTGAAGTGCCGGAGAGCTTGTCGGTTGCTGCAAGAACAACGAGTTATCTGACCACGAAGAGTCGATTGAGGTTGTGAATTTGGGTACTAATAAAGACGAAAAAGAGATCAAGATAGGAGCGGGTCTTGAGCGATGTTAAAGAAAGGTTGGTTCGGATGCTACGAGACTATATTGAGGTTTTTGCTTGGTCATACGAAGACATGCCAGGTTTGGACATTGATATTGTGGTACACCGGTTATCGACAAAAGAACGTTTTCTCCCTGTGAAACAGAAGGTTCGTCGCATGCGCCCTGAGATATCAGAGAAAATCAAAGCCTAAGTTATGAAGCAGCTCAACGCCGGTTTCTTAGCTGTTACTTCCTATCCACAGTGGGTGGCTAATGTGGTGCCTGTGCCCAAGAAGGATGGAAAGGTACGAATGTGTGTGGATTACAGAGATCTGAACAAAGCGAGTCCGAAAGATGATTTCCCACTACCTCATATTGATGTTCTGGTCAACAACACCGCTCAACACAAGGTCTTCTCCTTCATGGATGGTTTCTCCGGTTACAATCAGATCAAACTCCTCAAGACATGGAAGACTACTTTTGTTACAGATGAGGCACTTCTGCTACAAGGTTATGCCGTTCGGATGAAGAACGCGGGCCCTTATCAGTGCCATGGTGACATTATTTCATGACATGATTCATCACGAGAAGAGGTCTCGTCGGCGACATGATAGCTCGGTCCGGTGAAGAAGAGCATCTTGATCATTTGCGGAGCTGTTTGATAGGTTGAAGAAGTACAGACTGAGAGTTAATCCCAACAAGTGCACCTTTGGAGTCAGATCCGGAAAACTCCTAGGGTTTGTTGTCAGTGGGAAAGGTATTGAAGTTAACCCCGCCAAGGTTAAAGCTATTCAAGAGATGCCGGCAAGAAAGAAGTCGAGGTTTCTTGGGCGATTGAATTACATTGCCAGATTCATTGCACACCTAACTGCTACTTGTGAGCCAATCTTCAAGTTACTTAAGAAAGATCAAGTGGTGGAATAGAACAACGATTGCCAGATCGCTTGTGACAAAATCAAGGAGTACCTACAGTACCCTCCTATCCTGATGCCGCCCGCCGAGGGAAGACCTCTTATCATGTACTTGACAGTGTTAGAGAACTCAATGGGGTCTATGTTGGGGCAACATGGCGAGTGCAGTCGAAAAGAGTATGCAATATACTACCTTAGCAAAAGTTTACCGACTATGAAAAAGATACTCACAGACTCGAAAACTTGCGGCGCTTTGGCTTGGGCTGCTCGCGACTAAGGCGATATGTTGACTCACACTACCTTGTTGATTTCAAGATGGATCGATAAAATACATATTTGAGAAACCAGCTCTCTCGGGAAGAATAGCAAGATGGCAAATGATCTTGACTAAATCGACATCGATCAGTTCTCGAAAGCGATCAAAGGAAGTGTAGTGGCGATCATTTGCTCATCAAGCGTAGATGACTATCGATCTATGCGTTCAATTTCGGATGAAGATGTTTTACTAGTTACGGATTGTGAAGAACCAGGCCCAGACGAAGGAGCCTCAAACGCACTTGGCAATGGCATTGGTGCCATCATTACATCTCCTACAGGCGGACACACGCCTTTCACCGCCAGATTATGTTTCAATTGTACGAACAACATGGCCGAATACGAAGCGTGCATCATGGGTATCAAAGCTGCTATTGAATTAAGAATCAAGTTCTTACAAGTGTACGGAGTCTCAGCTTAGTGATCAGTCAGACTAAAGGCGAGTGGGATACGAAGCATCCGAATCTCATTCCGTATCGAGAGCATGTTTTGAGTTTGATCCCCTACTTCGAAGAGATCACTTTCGATTACATTCCTTGAGAAGAGAATCAGTTGGCAGACGCGTTAGCTACTATGTCATCTATGTTCAAGGTCAGATGGGACAACGAGGCTCCCCAGATCATCATTGAGAAGTTTGACGAACCAGCATATTGTTATGAGCTTGATACAAAAGAGAAACCTTGTTACTACGACGTGAAGAGGTATCTCGAGACTCAGGAATATCCTGCAGGGGCATCTGTCAATGATAAGAAGTTCTTGAGAAGATTTGCATCCAAATTCTTCCTCAACAACGACATCTTATACAAGCGCAATCACGACTTGTGCCTACTCCGTGTAGACCGAAAACAATGAGCGTATCATGGAAGAGTTACACGAAGGCGCGTTTGGTACCCACTCCAGTGGTCATACAATGGCTAAGAAGATTTTTAGAACAGGTTACTATTGGTCCGCCATGGAAGCTGATTGTCACCGCTATGCTCGATCTTGTCACAAATGCTAGATTTATGCAAACAAAGTGCACGTACCTCCGGTACCTCTGAATGTTTTAACTTCTCCTTGGCCTTTTGCAATGTGGGGCATTGACATGATCGGAGAAATCAAGCCCACCGCTTCCAACGGACATCGTTTCATCCTTGTGGCAATTGACTATTTCACCAAATGGGTAGAGGCAGCCTCGTTCGCATCTGTTACCAAGAATGTTGTGGCTCGATTCATCAAGCATAATCTTATATGTAGGTATGGCACTCCCGAAAGGATTATCACAGATAACGATTCTAATCTCAACAACAAGATGATCACCGAACTCTGCACGCAGTTCAAGATCAAGCATCACAATTCTTCTCCTTATCGGCCTAAGATGAATGGCGCAGTGGAAGCCGCCAATAAGAATATCAAGAAGATTATACAGAAGATGACAGTGACTTACAAGGATTGGCATGAGATGTTACCATTTTCTCTTCATGGTTATCGCTTTCTGATCGAACATCGGCGGGGCAACCCCTTCTCTCTTGTATACTGATGTGGAGCGGTCCTACCTATCGAGGTTCAGATACCCTCAACCAGAGTCCTCCAGGACGCAGAGTTAGGCGAAGACGATTGGATCCAGACTCGCCTTGACCAGGTTAATTTGATTGATGAAAAACGACTCGCGTCCATCTACCATGGACAAATCTATCAGAAACGGATCTAGTAGTCAAGCGCATCATTCTTTCACAAGGTGATCCGAGGCAAATGGACTCCCACCTCGAGGGACCGTTTGTAATCAAGACGATATTTTACGGGGCTATGATACTTAGCACCATGGATGGTGAAGACTTCCACACCACATGAGCAGACATAGTCAAAAATACTACGCATAAAAGAGACCGCTAGGTCGACTTGCCTAGGCAAAAATAAGGGCATCTGGCAAACCAAAAATTTTCGGCAAAGTTAAGGATATACAAAACATGTACACAAAGTGAAAACCCAAAGCGGCTTGGGCAAAAGGTATCCGGTGGTGAAAACCGAAAGGACGGTCTAGGCAAAAGTTAGGGATTTAAGCATCGACTATGTCTCGTCCGGATCACCTACTTCAGACTACTATCATTCAAGATTCAAATGGCAAAATCAATTCACTCACTTTCTCTTGTGCAAGGAGATGAGATAGTTGAAATATATGAGTACTAGCATAGTTGGAACTTAACGAGATTGTTTCCGCATAGCTTTTTACTTTTCTTGTGTACAAACTACTTGGCCATACGCCACTTTTCAAAGTAATACAAATTCCTTCGTTTACAATTTTCACTACTGTTATTTGCATAAAGTCCAACGTTTGCTTTGAATGATTATATGCATCTGACAATAAAAATCTATTCACAAACATGCGAAAAGTGAACATACGAAAGTAATTACTACAGGCTCTAAGAATTGAGATGACGACGAAAGTCACCAATACGTTCCCCTGCAGAGTACAATCCCCACAGAGATGTCACTCACTACAAACCTTCGCCAGCGGAGTACACTTTTTCCTTTTTACTAGTTCTAAGGATTCCGAGTTTCATCGTCAGTCCCTGAGCAGCGATTCCAGTCAATTTAACCTGATTACACCAGGCTTCAGAGGTAACATTTCATCTCCAACAGAGGTATTTATCCCCAGCAAAATATCTCTCGACAATTATCACCTCCCTAGCAGCAGCAATATCCAGACTTGAAACTTGGTCAGATAGTGCATCGGAGGAAATCCACATCTTTTATTCCCCAGCCAGAGGTTTCGACGGGCTCCAGATCCTTCTAACCCGGTCTCCCAGCAACTGTCAAATGCTCTCCAGCAAGATCTATGCGCAATATCCCCAGTAAAGCGCCTCCTAATTTTTTCCCCAGCAGGGTCTAGGCACGAGGTCCTCAGCGGCGCGTCTCTCGATCTCTACCACCCTCAACAATATCTAGGCTCAAGACTTGGTCAGATAGTGCATCGGAGGAATCGAGGTTTATTTTTCTTCTTAGAGTTTCCATCTGTTTCATCCCCAAACAGAAGCCAGGAATTCTCGAGCAGAGCATCCACATCTTCTTCAAGATGGAAATGCTTTGAAATACCACAGCATCCATCATTCATGCATTATTCATAAAAGTCATAATTCGCGCATATGTCATTCATACACATTGTCATGCATCATAATTTGCATAAGACTAACGATACTCTATCAAAGTTTCTTTTTTCCAAAACAGGTGAAAATCGCTTTTAAAACAAACAGGTCCAGGATTAATGCCCGAAGCCAGACGGGAAAACTATCTGAACGACCGCCCTAGTTTTCCTCCGACAAGGTCGGGATTAATGCGAGCGGGCGGGAAAACTATCGAGCGACGCCCTAGTTGTCCTCCGACAACAGGTCCAAGATAATGCCCGGGGCGGAAAACTATTTGAGCGACCGCCCTAGTTGTCCTCCGACAGATCCGAGATTAATACCAAGCTAGGCGGAAAACTATCTGAACGATCACAAGTTATCCTCCGATAACAGGAACTGGATCAATACCCGAAGCACAAGAGGGAAGTTATCTACATTTTTCCGACCACTATCCCCTCAGAGCAATCAAGACGAAGATTTATTCCGACTCTCTCTTATTATCAACAGCGACTACAGAGTCTAGCGTACGACTCAGTTGCCCTGGATGGCATCTTAAGCCCATCTCCGACTACTTGTCAATGTTTCTCCACTTTCAGAATGCTGCATATTTGGTTAAAAAACCAATACAAACCAATAACTTCATTCAAAGATGAGCACGAAGTATAACGTACGACTCCCTCCGGGTGGCATCTTAAGCCCATCTCCATGCTCCTTCCACTTTCAGAAGCGTCTACAGAGCCTAGTGTACGGCTCACTCCCCAGCATCGATCTTTTCAGATGGCATCTTAAGCCCATCTCCGACAGTTCACCTATCCAGGCGACGTTCTTGAGTCTAACGTACGACTCATTCCCCATCGAAATCTCCACCTTCTCCAAATGGAATATGTAAGCCCATTCCCGCTTCACCAGCGAGTGCAAATTTTCAGGTGTATTCGAGTGTTCAATCATCTTCTACCTCCAAGTCACGAAAGGAAGACACGCCAATCTAATCCTTCCAATACAAGAATATTGAACAGGGGCAGCTGTCATACCCCAAAAATTGCCCTCTTATTCCTCAAGACATTTCATACATCTATACTCAAGGATTCCTCAAGGGTTGATCAGACAAACCCTCTCCTAGAGAATCAACCCAAACTAGGGTTTGGAAATTCTCAGATCAAGATGGACTTCTAACATCTCCAATGGTCATCATGTCTCCTCATATGCTTCAAAGATTCTCCATGTCAAGTTTCAAGCCTTACAAGTCAAATTTCCTCAGACAATTGCTCAGATGGTTGAAAATCAGTTGTATTGGACAAAAAGTCAATTGTGGTCAACATACAGTCAAACTTCCTAATTTTTGGTCAACTTCCTCATTTTGAAGTCACATTCATCATTTGATCAAGGGTTGATCATGACTCATCAAGAAAACTCAAGATTTGCTCAAAAGTCAAACTTTCCAAATTAGGGTTTTTTAGTGAAACGTCAACTGAACTTTGACTGAGCATAACTTCTTCATACTTTCTCAGAAATTTTTCCACAACCTCTCATTTTGAAGGAAATTAAATTCTCTACAACTTCATGTCTCACAAGAATGATCAAAAAATGCTTCATTTGGAAGGTAGGGATCAAAACATTACACATGTCCTTTTCAAAGTCAAAAAAAGTCAACTTTTTGTTTTGAATATTTATTGAGCATGGAAACTCCAATTGAGATGAAACCAAAGAGGTTGTTTAGAGGACACATAGAGCTTTCTAAAAAGTCCAATAACACTCAAAAATGTGGAAAAGTGAGCAAAATAAACCTAGTACAAGTTGGGCATTTTTGGACAATTGCACAAAGAGAGATATTTGTCAAAATCCAATTTTTTCCAAATGGGCCTATAATTTTATGATCCAAACTTGTTCATAATATTATTTGTGGCCTATTGATGCTTTTCCATGACCACATTCTATTTTTTTGATTTATTTTTGAATTTAAAAGCATTAAATTCAAATTTAAATTAAATAAAATATGAAAACAAGATATATTTTCAAATGGATTGGATTTTTATCAAACTTGAGGTCCAAGATAGCCCACATGACTTGCCAAATTCGTGCTAGCTTGCATATGGAAGAGAAAATCAAATTTTCAAAGATTTGATTTTATTTGAAAGGAAATTATTTTTGCATTCAAGAGGAGATCTTTTTTCATTCTTTTTGCCCTCACTCTTCACTCTATAAATACCCAGCTCATTGCCAAGAACAAAGGACGAAACCCGAGCCCCTACAACAACCCTTATTTTGCTCAAAATATTCACAAAGTTGTGAAATTCGAATTTCAATTTGCAGCCACTTTCAGCCTCTCTCAATCTCTCCATTGTGTTCCTAGGGTAAGTTTGAGTAAGTATACATCAAAATCCATGGCCAAAGCTGCTTGAATCGAGCCATACACATTCATACATATTCATATTTTTCTTGAATATGCATTTTTATTATCTGTGCATTTTAATCGAAACTAACCACTCTAATGTGTTCATGAGATTCCATATGAAAGATCTGGGCCATCGTTTCATAGCTTGAACGCCAGAAAATTGATTTGCCATGTTTAGGGTTTAAGAACTGTTGAGCTTCGAACAGGATGCTACAGGTGTTTTCAATCGAAACTAATGCCACCATTGAACTCGCAGCCATCGATTTAGGGGGTAGGGTACCTCTTGCCTTTTTATTTTGCTTATTTTTGCAGGTTTGAATTTTGTTTGGTCGGAGAAGACGACGGGAGCTACGGCTCCGGCGTCGTTGACTCGTCTCTGACTGGTGTGAGCTTGCATGGCGCGAGGAAGCGATCCAATTCGTCCATCCGTTCAACCTGGACCCCACATGGCTGATTGTGCGTTGAATTAGAAATCCATGACACGTATTCCTTTAAAAACCATTCTTTGTATTTTCCAAACACCAAAAGCACGCTGGCTGAGTGGTAAAGGCATGTGGATGTGAAGATTCTCTCAATGGGCACCAGTTCGATCCCTGGCAAGACCATACTATTTTTGCTCTTTTGAAACTAACTCATATATTCTTATTTTCCTTAATATTTTTATGTTATTTTAATTTATCTTCAAATATTTTTATGATGCATCTAAAAAACTCCAAAAATATTTCTTTTTTGCATAATTACCAGAAAAATACTTATTTAATTTTTAAAATTAAAATTATTATTTTTGCATGCATATTTAATTTAATTGCTAATTAATCGTTTAAATGACTTTTAATTGTTTTTAAATTATCAAATCGATCCCAAAAATTACCAAAAATTTATCTTATCATATTAATGTCATTGCTAACACAAAACCTTTTTCTCCATTCAAAAATATTTATTGCTACTAACATTTTTCTCTTATTGCAATTTTCTCGTATTTCCGATTATGTATCTGTTCACAGGTTGTACCCTTTCGGACGATTTTTCTTGCTTTTCTTTTTCAATTATGTAATTGCCTATGGGATGTAATAGTTTAATTAGGGCTTTTATTTTCCGCACTCTTATTATGTAACTGCCCCAAAGCCATGTAATAGCGTAGAACTTTATCTTTCAGCACTTTACTTTCCGCAATTTACTTTATGCACCCTATAAACTACTAGTAATTAGGCGTGTATGGCAAGATTAAAATTGGACATAGATCACTCATAATTCCAAGATAAAATATCTTAATCAACACACTCTTTTCACACATGCACCCCTTAGGGTAAATCTCTCTCGTTGCCTTTACGAATTCAAATGGTCAAGTCCCTCGAACGTAGAGGTATTCTAGCACCGTTGCCTTCAAAAAAAATCATCATAGTCCCCTCGATACAAAGATCATAGACCCACGATGTCGCCTACGAATACATGATCTTGACCCTCAATTGTTGCCTACGAAAAATGATGATAGTCCCTTCGAATGTGCTAGGATACTTCCTACATGTTGCCTTCTATAACCATCCGATGTCCCTTCGAATGTCTTCTATGTTCAATGTCATATGGGACAACGAGGCTCCCCAAATCATCATCGAAAAGTTTGACGAACCAGCATACTATTATGAACTTGATACAGAAGAGAAACCTTGGCTCTATGAAGTAAAGAGGTATCTTGAGACTCAAGAATATCTCGCAGGGGCATATGTCAATGACAAGAAGTTCTTAAGAAGATTCGCATCCAAATTCTTCCTCAGCAACGACATCTTATACAAGCACAATCACGACTTATGCTTACTCCGTTGCGTAGATTAGAAAACAGCAGAACGAATTATGGAAGAATTACATGAAGGCGCTTCCGGTACCCACTCTAGTGGACATACAATGGCTAAGAAGATTCTAAGAGCAGGTTATTATTGTTCCACCATGGAAGCTGATTGCCACTACTATGCTCGGTCTTGTCACAAATTCCAGATATACGCAGACAGAGTGCATGTACCTCCAGTTCCATTGAATGTTCTGACTTCTCCTTGGCCTTTCACAATGTTGGGCATTGACATGGTTGGATAAATCAAACCTACCGCTTCCAAAGGACATCGTTTCATCCTTGTTGCAATTGATTACTTTACCAAATGGGTAGAAGCAACCTCGTTCGCATCTGTTACCAAGAATGTTGTGGCTCGATTCATCAAGCATAATCTCGTCTGTCGGTACGGCGTCCTCGAAAGGATTATTATAGACAATGGTACCAATCTCAATAACAAAATGATCATCGAACTTTGCACCAGTTCAAAATCAAGCATCACAACTCTTCTCCATATCAGCCTAAAATGAACAGCGCAGTGGAAGCCGGCAATAAAAATCTCAAGAAGATCATACAAAAGATGACAGTGACTTACAAGGATTAGCATGAGATGTTGCCATTTGCTCTCCACGATTATCGCACCACAGTGCGAACATCTACAGGGGCACCCCCTTCTCTCTCGTATACCGTATGGATGCAGTCCTACCAATCGAGGTTCAGATACCCTCAACCAAAGTCCTTCAGGACGCATAGCTAGGCGAAGACGAATGGGTCCAGACTCGCCTCGACCAGATCAACTTGATCGACGAAAAATGGCTCGCATCTATCTGCAACGGATAAATATATCAAAAACGAATGATCATAGCGTTCAACAAGTAAGTCAAGCACCGAGTCTACCAAGTCGGTGATTTAGTAGTCAAGCGTATCATCCTTCCACAAGGTGATCCCAGGGGAAAATGGACTCCCACCTATGAGGAACCATTTGTAGTCAAAATAGTATTTTCTGGCGGAGCTATGATACTTAGCACCATGGATGGAGAAGACTTTCCACACCCTGTGAACGCAGACATAGTCAAAAAATACTACGCATAAACGAGACCCGCTAGGTCGACTGGCCTAGGCAAAAATAAGGGCATCTTGGCGAACCAAAAAGGTTCGGGAAAAAGTTAAGGATATATATACAAAAGTGTACACCCGGCAAGTCAAAAACCTGCAAAGGCGGCTTGGGAAAAAATGGGTATCTCGGTAGACTGAAAACCCGAAAGGGCGGTCTAGGAAAAAATTAGGGATTTAAGCGTACGACTATGTCTCGTCCATATCACCTACTACGCTACTATCAGCTTCCAGATTCAAACGACGCAAATTGGTGCAATCACTTTCTTCTGACAACAAGGAGATGAGATAGTCGAAAACATATGAGCAATAGCATAGTTGAAACTCTACAAGATTATTTCCGCATAGCCTTTTACTATTTTGACAATTTCCTCTTACTAGGATATTTGTATCTTGTATACAAACTGCCTGACTATAGGCCGCTTTTCAAGATTAATGCAAATACCCCTTTTACAGTGTTAATTTTTATTGTTGTTTGCATAAAGTCCAATGTTTGCTTTGAATGATTATATGCATCTGACAGTAAACACCGGTTCACAAACATACGAAAAGTGAACAGAAACAAGCGATTACTACAGGCTCTAGAAATTGAGATGACGACCGAAGTCACCAATGCATCCCCACAGAGTCACTTTCATAAGAAATACATCCGCAGGGTCACCAATCCCCACGAAGCCATCGCTCTCCCTACAAAGACAAATCTTCTCCGACTAAGTACCCGTCTCCTCCCAGCAGTGTTCCAACACTTTCAACCTCATCACATTAGTCCCCGAGCAATGATCCTATCAGCTTCATCAAATTTAACGATCCTATCAACCTCATCACATTAGTCCCCGAGTAGTGATCCCATCAACTACAAGATTCATCACCTCAAGCGATCCTATCAGATTCATCACCTCAAGTGATCCTATCAAATTCATCACCTCAAGTGATCCTATCATATTCATCACCTCAAGTGATCCTATCAGATTCATCACCTCAAGTGATCCTATCAAACTCATCACATTAGTCCCTGAGCAGTGATCCTATCAGCTACATCAGCTACAAGCTTCATCACCTCAAGTGATCTTATTAGCTACATCAGTTACAAGATTCATCACCTCAAGTGATCCTATCAGATTCATCACCTCAAGTGATCCTATCAACCTCATCACATTAGTCCCTGAGCAGTGATCCTATTAGCTACATCAGCTACAAGATTCATCACCTCAAGTGATCCTATCAGATTCATCACCTCAAGTGATCCTATCAGATTCATCACCTCAAGTGATCCTATAAGATTCATCACCTCAAGTGATCCTATCAGACTCATCACCTCTAATGATCCTATCAACCTCATCACATTAGTCCCCGAGCAGTGATCTTATCAGCTTCATCGAGCTTCAAACCTTATTACATTAGTCCCCGAGCAGTGATCCTATCAGCCTCATCAGCTTTATTGATCCTGCAAGCCTCGTCAAGCTTTAATGACCCTATCAGTATCACCATGCCATGTTCAGTCTCCAAGCAGTAACGAATCGTTTCATATCATCCCAGGAAAGGTGTATGCAGCATCAATATCCAGACTCGAGATTTGGTCAGATAGTGCATCGGAGGAATCTAAAGCATCTCTTTTTCTCCCCAGTCAGGGTTTTTCAACAACCTTATCTCCAAGAGAGCGTCAGAAGTCTCCAGCAGAATGTTCCTATCTTCTTCAAGATGGATATGTTTTGACATACCACAACATCTATATTCATACATCTACATAAAAGTTATAACATATGCATACATCTACGTAAAAGTCATAACATATGCATCATAATAATATTGTCATACACTCGCATGCATCATAATCTGCATAAGACTAACCATATCCTGTCAAGATTTTATCTCCCCAGCAGGTAAAAAGTCATTTTCCAAACAAAAAGGTCAAAGATTAATGCCCGAAACAAGACGGGAGAACTATCTGAGAGACCGCACAATTTATTTCCAGACAACAGATTATGGATTAACACCCGAAGCAAGACGGGAAAACTATCTGCATCCTGCCAAGTATTCACCTTAGAAATAGCCAAGACAAAGGTTTATTCTAACTCTCTCTTATTATCAACCGTCTCGGATAGCATCTTTAAGCCCATATCCGACTGTGCATCTTCATCACCCTGGATGGCATCCTTAAGCCCATCTCTGATGTCTCTTATATTAAAAAGACAAATACAGAGTCTAGCATACGAATCACTCTCCAGTAGCAGCTTCTCCAAGTGGCATCTATAAGCCCATTCCAGCGTATCATCAACTGATGATCCTATTCCATACAACAGCGAGTGCAAATTTTCAAGTGTACTCGAGTGTTCAATTATCTTCTACCTTCAGGTCACGAAAGGCAAGCATGCCAATCTAACCCTTCCAGTACAAGAAGATTGAACAGGGGAAACTATTATACCCCAAAATTTTCCCTCCTATTTCTCAAGACAATTCACATCTCAATTTTCAAGGATTTCACAAGGGTTGACCAGACAAACCCTCTCCTAAGCAGTCAATCCAAGCTAGGGTTTTTCTATTATCAAGTCAAGATGAACTTCCAATGCCTAAAGTGGTCATCATACATCATCATATTCTTCAAGGGATTACCATGCCAAGTTTCAAGCCCTACAGATCAAAGTTGCTCATCTAATGGCTCAGATAGTTGAGAATCAGCTCTGTTAGACAAAAAGTTAATTGTGGTCAACATACAGTCAAACTTCATAATTTTTGGTCAACATCAATATTTTGAAGTAATATTCATCATTTGGTCAAGGGTTGATCATGATTCCTCAAGAAAAATCAAGATTTGGACTAAAAGTCAAAGTTTCCAAATTAGGGTTTCTCTAGACAAAAGTCAACAGAACTTTGACCAAGAATAACTTTCACATGCTTCATCAGAAATTTCTCCAACAAAGCCCATTTTGAAGAGAAATCAATTCTCTACAACTTCATGTCTCACAAGCTTGGGCAGAAAATGCTTCATTTGGAAGATATGGATCAAGACATTATAGGTCCTTCTAGAAAAGTCAACAAAAGTCATCTTTTTGCAAATAAGTGTCCATGAGCATGGAAACTCCAATGAAGATGAAACCAAAAATTCTGTTTTGAAGACATCTTGAGCTTTCTAAAAAGTCCAAGAACACCCAAAAATGTTGAAAATTGAGCAAGATACAAATTGTGTAAGTTGAGCATTTTTGAGGAGGTGCATGAAGAAAACTACCTAGCAAAAGCCAAAAATTATGAAATGGGCCTAAGATTTTATGATTTAAACTTGATCATAAGATTATCCATGACCACTATGCTGCATGCCACATCTCTCACTCCTTTATTTATTTATTTTTTGAGTTTAATAGCTTAAATACAAATTTAATTAAATAAAATACAAAAATAAAAGATAAGGCAAGTTGGGCTAGATATTTGCATGGCTTGGGATCCAAGATAGCTCATTACAAGCTGTCAATTTCGTGCAAGAAGATTGAGGAAGAGATTGATCAAGATTAGAAAGATTTTGTGCAAATTTTCAAATCAAATATTCTCCATTTAAGAAGAATAATTTCTCTTAATGCCTTGACCTAATTCCACTCTCCTATATATACCTAGCACTCTTACAAGACAAGGAGACCTTTTAGACACCTCTTATACGTGCATCCAACCTCTTACAAACCCTAAAAATTCTCAAAATTTTCTCAAAGTTGCCAAAATCGTATTCCAACTTCCAGCCGGTTTCAAGTGCTTCCAAGCATTGATTCTTGTTCCTAAGGTATAGTAGGGTAAGAATGGATCATTATCCATTGCCAAAACATGCTGAATCGTGCCATTCATAAGCATCCGTTTTCATATTTTCTTGAAATCGTATTTTGTATTTTACCTTATTTTCATGATATTTAACCATGCTAATATGTTCATGAAGTTTGTTAGAATAGGTTTTATCTATCCTCCACTAGTTTTGACATATATATCACTAGATGCCATTGTTAGGGCATGAACTTAGTGAAGATTCAGATTCCAAGATACATGTTGTTATAGGACAAACAAACCTTACCATCGTGATCTTAGGGTCCTATATAGTCAATCTGGGCTTTTACTTTTCATAAATTGATGCATTTTACAGGTTTTTGATGATTGATGCCAATCTTAGAAGATGACCGGAGCACCGTTCCAGTGCTTCTGACTTAGAGGCCAATAACCTTTACCTATTTATGGGTTCAAAAGAATGAATGGATGTATCACCACCCCAGCGGTTCCCCTTGCGTTCACTATGTCATTCTCCCTATTAGGTCGTGGGTTCAAACCCCACCTTTTGCTATTTTATTTTCATGATTTGCCTTGTAGGTTTTCAGATCTCCAGAAGTCATACCCCAGAAGCTCCAGCTTCTGGATCCTTTCCAGCGCCAGTAGTGCCAACTTTTGGGCCTCACCAACACCAGAAGTACCAACTTCTAAGTCTCCCGGTCAGAATACTCCGAGCTCCGACTGGATGGTCAGAAGAGAAGTCCCACTCCGCTTCAGGCGCCCCGATCCGAGTCTCTAGAAGCTCCACACGGACACTTTCGACCTCACAATCCCCAAAAGCTCCAGCTTTTGGGCGCTCGACACTAGAAACCCCAGGCTCCGACACGGGTGCCTCAACAACGGAACTTCCAAGCTCCGACACGGGATAGCTCTGCCGGCTTCCTTTTGTTTTGTTTTGTGTTTTTTTTCATATTTTTGCTTATTTTCTTCTTTTTTTAATAATTAATTAATTTAATTAGTAATTAGGTTAATTAATTTAGGATTAATTAGATAACTTTTACTAATATTTTCTTTTATCTAATTTAATTAATTAATTTAGGTTAGTATTCACTAATGTTTTCTTAATTAATTAAAATCAAATAGAACTAGGTTATTTTCACATAAATTCTTATTTTCAAAAATACCAAAAATACTAGGATGTAGTTTCTACTCTGCTATTTATTTTCTGGCATTTAAATTCTAGAAAGGATGTATAGGTTGCAAGTTTTTTTAATCATGTAATAGCGTAGGATTTTACTTTCCGCACTTTACTTTCCGCACCTCCTATTATGTATCTGCCCCAAAGCTATGTAATAACGTAGGACCCTTTATATTTCCGCAATTTACTTTCTGCACCTATTAAACTGCTAGTAAATAGGCGTGTATGGCAAGATAAAATCAACATAGATCACTAATCACAAGATAAATATCTGAAAATAATACACTCTTCTCACATATGCACCCCCTAGGGTATTCTCTCTCGTTGCCTTATAAATGGTCAAGTCCCTCGAACATGGGGATATCTTAGCACCGTTGCCTATAAAATATCATCATAGTCCCTTCGACTTAAAAGATCAAAGTCCCTCGATGTCGCCTAACGAATACATGATATAGTCCCTCGATTATTGCCTACAAAAAGTGATGATCGTCCCTACGAATGTGCTAGGATACTCCTACAAGTTACCTTCTATGACCATCCGATGTCCCTTCGAATGTCCCTTTACATCCAACGAATAAGGTTACCTACCAAACAATGGTATGGATAGTCTTATTCTAAAGGAAATCTAAATAACACGGAAACGACCATTCTGAGTGGGTAACAAGTCTCTTTTGTTTGCTCAAATTAAACATTCTTTTTACAACTCACACTTTTCAAAATTTTTCCAAAATAAAACATTTCCTAACACTTCGTATACATTCCAGCATGAATCATTACAAAGTCAAAGCGAAATGCCTTTTCAAAATATTTTCAAACACACACTTAAAGCAATTTAAATTGAGCTAAAGCAATTCAGAGCCCGTAGATAACTACGGATAGAAAGGGTGCTAACACCTTCTCTTTTCGTAACGAACTCCCTTACTCAGAATCTAACGAATGTCTTTTCCTTTTCTTTTCGCCTTCCCTTAATTGGATAAAAGAAATGTCGGTGGCGGCTCTTGCTATCCGCAACATTTGCAATAAAACGCAAAACGAACAAGTCAGTTCTCCCACCGTGTTACAGAACTGGCGACTCTGCTGGGGAAAATAAAGAGACTTTACCTTAGGGTCTTTAGATCACTTTATTTCTTTCTGTTTGACTTGCTTGCTTTAATTTTAAGGGTTTCTTGGGTATTATATTTGTGGGGGATCCTACACCCGGATCCAGGTTTCATTAGGTAAGTAGCAATAAATCGTCGCGACCGTTAGGCGTATACCAAAATGGTCAACATTCGTAGAACCCTAACTCAACTTTTAGAACCCTAATTGACCCATCTTGGCCATTAGAAGGTAGTGAGATGGCCGACTTCGGTCGACCACTTGGTAGTTGTATTGAAATATAGCCTACGAGAAAGATCAATGATATGAGATTCCTAAAACCCGGTTACTATTATAGGACAGGTTGAACCAACTCAAACTTTGGTAGGGTAGACACCTATACCTCATGAAAGCCTTAAACCTAGGGCTATTATGTGATTTGCTTGTGATTGCTATTTGCTTAAACATGACATCATGACATCATAACATCGCATCATCATATTATTTCTAACTATTTCAAGGACCTAGGAATTTATCTTTGCTATGTTTTGTAGGATCATGGCTTCCAGAAAGACTATCTGAATCAACTTTATGGGTATACCTTCTCAACTCCAAGAATTGGTTTCAGAAATTCCCGATCATGCCCAGTTCATCAAAAGACATGGTTATCTGCTTGACTTGGTTATCTCCGGTTTTGAAGAAGATATGATGCACGTCTTATTCCAGTTCTTCGATCTGAAACATCACTGCTTTACATTCCCAGATTTCAGTTGGTGCATACATTGGAAGAGTTCTCTAAGCTACTTGGGATACCTATCCTTGATCAGATACCTTTCACCGGTTCAGAAAGAGCTCTGAAGTACGAAGACATCGCATCAGCGTTACATCTAAAGCGATCAGACATTGAAGCTAATTGGGAAACAAGAAGTGGAGTTAATGGTTTACTTGCTAGGTTTCTGATAAAGAAAGCTTGAGAATTCCTCAAAGCTATGAGTTTCCATGCATTCAAACACGTTTTAGCCTTGCTAATCTATGGTTTGGTGTTATTTCCTAATCCAGATCAGTTCATAGACGTGAACGCCATCAAGATATTCCTCGCTCGCAATCTTGTGCCCACTTTACTTGGAGACATTCTACATTCTCTCCACACTCGTACCATTAAAAGGCAAGGAATTCTCATATGTTGTATACCATTACTTTCCAGGTGGTTTATTTCGCACCTTCCTCAATCAGTGATAAAGAACGAGCAAAGGTTGAAGTGGTCTCAAAGGTTGATGTCACTCTCATTCAAATATCAGTTGGTGTCTCTTTTCTCAAAAGGACTTCACTTTCATTGAGCATTGTGGGGAATTCCCTAATGAACCACTCCTTAGCATAAGGGGAGGTATCACTTACAACCCTTCTCTAGCTCTAAGTCAGTTTGGCTATGCTCGAAGAGATGGTCCTCATGATATGCTTCTCCAAGATATTGTGTTTTACTACAACCACGATCTTCAGAATTACCGTCTAAGATTTGTGCACGCTTGGGGCATGGTAAAGAAGACTGATACCAAGACTTTGGGACACAAAAATTCCATTCCTTGTGAAACCTTACCTCAAATGGGTGCGAGCTCGAGCTCAAAACCTCATGATGCCGTTTACACCTGTGCTACCAGTGATTATGGAACCTGTAGGTGACAAACCCTATACAGTTCTCCATCCAGACATGCCTACCGATTTCGAAGACTTGACGAGATCTTGGATTCAGCTTAAAGAAGAAAGGGATACGTTCGAAGCCCAGTGCTATGCAAGCGAGAAGAAGATATTAGAGTTGACAAAGCTACTTCACGAGGAGCGAAACATCAACACCTACTTCAACACCAAGAGGAAGCGCCCATGGGAGACCTGAAAGATTTAGGAACTTTTTTTATTATTTTAAAAAACTTTCTTTTGTACTTGCTAAAATTAAACTAATAAAAAGTTTGTTCGTGCTTGTCTACCAAATTTAAATTTCTAAAGGTCTTTGAAAACATTGCATTGCATTGCATAAACATCGCATATGATGGCATGACATTTCATACACAGGTACATTGAAGACCGATTTTCTTATTCTCTCGCTGTTTATTTCAGTAGGAAATGGCTCTTGAACAGACTGTCAAAGATCTCTAGGCTCAGAATGCTCAATTCCAGGAGATGTTCACCAACTTGGTCCAAGGCTAGAAAGACCTGAAGAAGCTCTTCACCAGAAAGAAGAAGACCATCGGTATCCTCAACATGGGAAGAAATCACAAGGGTCCAGCTAGGGTGGTCAGCCGGTTTGAAATCTCATACAAGAGTGATGAAACCGAGGGAAGTGTAAAGAACAGCAAAGGAAGCCATCATGGATCTGAAAACAAAGATGAACACTATGTGAGCGAGCAGTATCCTCCTGACGAAAAATACAAGCAACTTGAAGACAGTTTGAATGCTGTGGAAAATCTGAAACTATCTGGGCTGAATTTTGATGATCTGAGTCTTGTCCCTGGCGTGGTAATTTCCCGCAAGTTTAAAGTTCCTACTTTTGCCAAGTATGATGGCATCTCTTGTCCAAAGTTGCATCTGAAGTCCTATGTTCAGAAGATCCGTCCTCATGCTGAAGACAGGAAACTGTGGATCCATTTCTTTCAAGAGAGTTTATCCGAAACTTAGTTGGAGTGGTATTATCAGCTAGAGAGTACCCATATTCATACTTGGAATGACTTCGCAGATGCTTTCTACAAGCAGTACCAGTACAATGCTAAATTGGCACCTACCTGCATGCAGCTACAGAACATGTCTATGGGTCGTGATGAGAAGTTCAAAGAATATGCTCAGAAATGGAGAGATCTAGCAGGCACAGTTCATCCACCCTTGTCCAATAGGGAGTTGGGTGATATGTTTATGGAAACAATGACAGGCCCATTCTTCAATCATCTGATTAGAAACTCTTCAGCCGGATTCACCGAGTTGATATTGACAGGCGAGCCCATCGAAGCTGGAATCAAGAGCGGGAAAATACAAGTAGAATCGTCTTCAAATGCTGCGAAGAGATCTTTAGGTGGTAAGAAAGAAGTCAATGCTGTATATGGTCAGAAAAGCCGTAACAAAGTTGATCGTACTCAATCTATGGGGGCGGTCGTAATCTCCAATCCTACACCAGCACAGCCTCAGCGAGACAACTCGCGTAACCAGAACGCGCCACGAAGACAGTTTACGAAGATCAATATGCCATTGTCACAAGCATTGCAACACATGTTGAAAGCAGAGCTGATTACTTTGAGGGATCCTCCTCATCACGTCAAAACTTCCTCTCCAAAGTACAATCTTAACGCGAGGTGTGCATTCCACTCCAACAGCCCAGGGCACGACACCAACAACTGTTGGGCTCTGAAGAACAAAATCTAAGACATGATCAAAGCAAGAGAAATTGAATTCGACCCTCCTGTCGAAACTCCGAATGTGATCAACGCACCAATGCCCGACCATGGTAGAAGTGCCAATGTTATTGATAATGACTCCTAGGTTTGCTGCAAGCCGGTGTATTTCCAGGATTCCCGGATGATTGTCGTTGTAGTGCATCTGAATCTCACGGATGCGCTTGGTTGAAGAGACGTATTCAACGCAAGATCGACAACCGCGAAGTACTATTTTTGAAACCTTCATTCGTGGAAGATCTGTGCGAAGACATTTCTAAGAATCTGAAGATTGAAGATGCAAGCGGAGCCATACCAGAAATCTAGGATACCTTAGGGTAGCCAAGTGGAAAGTTTGACTTCATGGTGAAGTATACCGCTCCCCAAAAAAGCAATTTAAAGTGAGCTAAAGCAATTAAGAGCCCGTCGATAACTACGGATGGAAAGGGTACTAACAACTTCTTTTTCATAACCAACTCCCTTACTCAGAATCTAACGAAGGTCTTTTCCTGTTATTTTCGCCTTCCCTTAATTGGATAAAAGAAAAGTCGGTGGCGACTCTTGCTATCCGCTACATTTGCGATAAAATGCAAAACAAACAAGACAGTTCTCCCACCATGTTACACACATGCTCATGCATTAGAGGGCATTTAGTTTGATTGAATTCCATTGATTCATGATGATTTAAAGCATAATTTGCATTCGAAGTGCATCGACATGTAAATATCCGGGCATCTTGATCACTAGGCATACAATGCGTTGTACATGAATCCATTGCATATGCACTCCAAGTGTTTGTGTTAATGCATAGCCTAGACTTGACATGAGTTTCTAACACTTTTTGTAGCATGACTTGCTTGCATTGAGTTCATTACATATGAACGTTAGGATTGTTATTCTAACTTGCATCCTTAGCATGTTCATGCATCGTTTACCTTCATATGAACATTAGGATTGTTATTCTAACTTGCATCCTTTGCATGTTCATGCATCGATTATCATTTTGATTTGCATTCCTTGCATGCTCATGCGTTTTCTTTTCATTTATGAACATTGGAATTATTATTTTGATTTGTATTCCTTGCATGTTCATGCATGTAATTTCATAAATGAACATAGGAATTATCATTTTTTATTCGCATTCCTCGCATGTTCATACATTTGCTTCACCTTTGAGCATCGGAATTACCATGTCGATTTGCACTACATCGCACGATCATGCATCATACTTCACAAAATGAACATTGGAAAATCACTTTGATTCACATTCCTCGCATGTTCATGCAATATGTTTTTTTGCAAATGAACATTAGAATTATCATTTTGATTTGCATTCCTCGCATGTTCATACATTATTTCTTTGCATATGAACATTGGAATTATCACTTCGAATCGCATTCCTCGCGTGTTCATGCATTATACTTCGTAAATGAACATTGGACTCATTATTTTGATTCGCATTCCTCGCATATTCATGCATTCGATTGTCATTTGTGAGCTTTGGATTTGCTGCCTGACTGTATGGATCGACTTGTGGCACGAGAATGGCATCGACAGGTGATCCAGATCAAAAACAACATTTTTGTAGGTTGCAGACCGCGCTTAGCGCCACCAGGAGCGCGCTAAGCGCCAAACTCTCTGACTTTTGTTTTGCAGGTCGCACTTAGCACGATCCAGAGCAGGCTAAGAGCCAAAGTTTCTGTTTGGTCGCGCTTAGGGCAGTATAGCAGGCTTAGCGCGACCTATACTGGTTTTTCCTGTTATTTCTCAAATTTAACTGCAAACACCAGGTGTTCTGGCATTCCTAAGCATGGTTTGACATGTGTTTCATGCAGGGGCTTGTGTTGTATATAAATACGACATAATTCTCTGATATTTTGCGTTTGTATAACCACGTATGCATTCTTTTGCTTGCCTTTTGGGTCTAACTCCCTTTTTGCAGGTGTTTCGTGTTTGTACACCCACGTGTGCATCTCTCCTACCTTGTTTTTGATGCTTTGAACCATTCTCACCGGTTTACCCTTATTTCATGGCTGCAGTACTTGAAGTTTTCTGGAGTATTCCGTTAGCTCGCAGTGCTCTTAGGATTTTATATTCGTGTGGTAGTTTCTACAACATTTATCATATTCTCTTACAGCTTTCCTAGATATCATGAGAAGTAGGGCTTTAAAACTTTCTTTTGCCATGAGAAGTAGGAATAGATATGCATGATGGGGCTTCCGTATTTGGAGCATGTTCAGGAACCCCTCTGGTTTATTTAAAGACCCATTTAGGGCGATTCTACTTTTTGATTGTGTTTGATTTGTTTGATTTCCCTTAGGACTACTCGGTTAGGATAGATTCTCGAGCCTAGACTTAGGATTCATATTCTTTGCATGTTAACATAGGTAGAGCTTCCCTCACATCCTCAACCATAGGTCCAATCTTTGCATGACAACATTAGGGTTAGTATTTAGTTAGTGTCCCTTTTGTTTTGCTAGTTCTATTGCATCCTTGCATGTAATTAAAACTAAAACTTGCTTTCTTTTTTTTCTTTTGAAAACAAAACACTTAATAATGGTTTGAACTCCTTTCTCAAGGTAAAAGCAACCAACCAAGACAAACTCTTTTCGCCTACGGGCGCATTTTCTTTTATGTTTAAAACCCTTTTTCACAAGTAAAAAACACAAAACCCACCAAAACAGGTGAGTCGAATTACGACGCTCTGACTTTCCCATTGCACGCGGGAATACGTAGGCATCTCGTCACGGGGCTCGACCGAGCAAACTTTGTAAATACTTCCTTATTTTCCCCGTGGTTTCTTTATTTTCCTTTTCTTTTGCATGCATTGTAGCGTTTGAGCATAGATAGATATAACACACCCTTTAGCTAGAAAGTAGAAGTGGATACCGTAGAGTACTATAGGCGTGTGGGGTGCTAATCGCTTCCCCTTGCATAACTAACTCCCTTACCTAGATTCTCTTGATCTCTCGGTCATAGGACCGCGATTTCTCCCCTTCAGGTTTACTCGATGTTTTCCTTTCTCTGTCGTGAGATAAAATACGTTCGATGACGACTCCATTAATACACCCCTATCAGTCGGAAGTTCAGCCGGGTGGTTTCATTATCTTGTGAATTAAAGAGCGTTCCATGTTTATTTTGTATTCATTATAATTTATATGTATTCTCTAAAGAAATTTCTTCTATAAGGAAGATCGATTAATGAGATAACTAAAATTTCTCAAACCCGATTATAAAAGGCTCGAGGAAAAATGCTCGAGAAGCGAAGAAATTATAAATCAAATGCATTTACGAAAGATATAACAAAGGACTTTTGCTAAACTAGTAAAATTTACATTTGGGTTGTGTAATTTCTCAAATAAAAGACTATTTCCATAGCATAATCTTAATTCTCTAAAAAATGTCAAGCACATTTCAGCCGTATTCTAGAAAATAATCTCATTCCTTAAGATCTAAATGTTCCAATAAATTGCCAACAAAACACAACCTTCTTTAGCCCCTTACCCTCTTAGTTTTGCAAAACCAATACCAGCACATATAGCTTCCTTTAAAACCTTCTCCTAAGATCTTCGATAAAACAATCAAATCTGCTAGTTCTCTCTAAATCAATTTAGCTACCTTACAATGCAAAACGGTATGCTCCAAAGATTCGGAAACCAAGCTACATAAAACATAATTTTGGGAATCCAAAGGAATGTTAATATCACTAATGATAAGAAGGTCTTTTTTCAGAAGTCTATTTAAGAAGCAACGCCGCCCGAACATTTTAATTCTCACAGGGACATCATTCTTCCAAACCAAGTGCAATGTCCTATCAAAAACATTTAAAGGCATGAGTACCAGCCAGGAGATTGTAGTAGGAATGAATAGAGAAGGTGAGATCCAGTTCGAGATCCTAAGAAACTCGGTTCACACCGATAGCAGGCCAAACAATTATTGTTACAGCAAACCGCAACTGCTGTATTTTAGCAACAGAAATAAATTGGCCAAAATAGAAGGGGAGATGCCAAAATTCACCCACTTCCACTCCCCTCCAACCCATCACTATGCCAAAAAAGACCTACGAAAACGATTTTTTTGGGCTTTAAAAGCGCTTTCGTGGGTGGCGCTGTTATAGGTTTTAGCAGCGCTTTTTGTTTAGGCAAAAGCGCTTTCGTAGGCCTACCTATGAAAGCACTTTTCACTAAAAAGCGCTTTCATAGGTAGGCCTAAGGCAGCGCATTTTTCTGGAAAAGCGCTTTCATAGGTGCCTATAGAATACATTAAAGGCATTCTAAAGTAGGCCTAAGAAAGTGTTTTCGAGAAAAAGCCTGAAAGCTTAGGACTACCTATGAAAGCGCTTTTAAAAGCGCTTTCATAGGTATACCTTAGGCAGCGCTTTTACTCAAAAAGCACTCTCATAGGTGGTCTAAGACAACACTTTTAGGTTAAAAGCGCTTTCATAGGTTTTCTACTGAAAAATCAAAAATTAAAATAATTTTTAAACCTTCATTTTTTGCAGCGTTATTTCATAAACCTGTAATTCATAAACCGGTAATTTACAATCTTATATACAAATACCATTATATACCATTGTTATCCAAATACCAAATTTAAATATTATATACAAATACCATTATACACCATTGTTATCCAAAATATATATACACCATTGTAATTCAATTAACATATTTTTAACATAACCAAAATCAACCCTAACAAAATCAACTATATAACAATAAGTAAATCAGTCCTAATGTACATATATATTCAAGGTCCTGATCCTGCAAGATATGAACATAATAACACGGTCAGTATTGTATACACACAACAATGTATTCATAACCATTTTCACACAATAATCTATTCATACCTTATAAGATTCTTTGCTCAATAAAATATTGACACAACTCCTCTTTGAGTTCTTCCAATTGAAGTTTCGTGTAATATGCACACTTGTGTTCATCAAAATACTACATAACAAAACAAAAAATATGCATGATTTAGTTAAAAGTGATAAATTATATGAAATATCTAATAAATAATAAAACAAATCCTAAGTTATAAATCCATATCGTGATTGGAATCTCTATTTCATTCATTTGAATGATTTTTTTGATAAACTTCAAAATGAAGTATCCGCAATCTATGTCGTTTTGTTGTTGAGGACACTACATAGAAAAACAAATAAGAATATGTAGATGTATTGTTTTATCAAGTAGCATAAATATTATAAGCAAAATTGTGGAAATTAATATACCTGCACTTTGATCCAATTAATGTTGTTTGATTTAGACCATGGTACCCGAGCTTCCCTTTGACATCAGAATACTTGTATTGATCTGACAAAATTAAAATATTTATTTAGAACAATAACATAGAAATAGTTAAATATATAAACACATACGAATATTTAGAATAATGTCATTTACGTATCAATCATTAACTTCATATCCGGATAATTTGTCCAATCACCGTCAACCTAATTTAGATAATAGACCATTTCTTTTATGGGATCGATAGCAAGCAACAACCAGTGACATCTATAAATTAAAGCAACAAATTAGATGAAAATTTAAATGTAAAAAATACAAATATTAAAATGAACTTAGAATGAAAATCTAACCCTGAATTATACGCCAAAAGATACAAGCTTTCTGTACTGCCAATTACCATGAATCTATCGACCAAGTGCTCTCTTACTGAGTCCGGTTCTCTAACAATTGTCGCTCTGCTGACACGGGAGGAAGACACGAAATGAAATCTATTTGACAATTAATTCCCGCGCATCAATTTGTCATATAACAACCTTAAAAGAAAACATAATTAATATTAGACTATTTCAATTAAATGTTTTAAAAAATGTTCAACCAATTAAATAATATATTGATCGGGTTACCGGATGTACGAGTGCATAACATTGACGCCTAATTCTCCATGAAGAAAAATTTGTTCCATGTCCTCTTGTCCAATTGTTTCGGTGCAAGGAAAACCAAAGACACATGCATCCATATCAATTTGACGAATACCACCATTCATCAAATTTGATGTGCCCACTAGTGTTTCAAGACACTGCCGAAATCTAGGCACAAATTTTTGGACAGGAACCCTTTTCTTGGGTGGTACCCTACCAACTTTCTGGCTCACTTGTTGTGACCCTTGAAAAGGTACCTAAAAATCATATAGACTTATGTAAGCTATAAAGTTATGCAGTTTTTTATTCTGATCATATAATTAACACTTTAAACATACCTCTTTTTGCGATGCAATAGACTCGCCGTGCTGCAAAATCCCTTTATCCTTAGATGCGGGTTTTGTAGGTGTCTAAAATTACCATGTAAAAAATTTAGGTCAGAACTGTCAGTTGAATACTTAAAGATTCATAATGGTTTTCAACATACCTGATCATCTATGAAAATAAGGTCTAATGGCCATGCCACAAAAGGTCCTACTGCATCTCGCAGCAATGTGGTCTCAGCAACAATGTCAGGTATCGGTAGCAACACATTCATATCTAAAGAAACATCAACCGATACCTTCAGTGTCCATCCGGGAGCGGTCTATAGTGAAGTAAATCTCCCAAAGTGTTGTGCACTTTTCCCTTGCCAACTACCTGATAAGTCGATGACGATAGGTATAGCTGACAATATGAAATGCCCAAAACCAATAATAACCATTAGACTTCCTTTATAAATTACAATTAAACTTTCTCCAATGGATTATCATCTTAATTACCTCGGGAAATTTATGTTGACAGTTGATACTAGCCTTGTCACTAGTTTCTTTCATCTCTGAACTGCTCTTTTCCGCCATATATCTCTCTTTATCCTTCTGCAGTTCACAGACTTGTGCTTATAATTCCTACAATGTTTGCATCACTTCTACATTGCTAGGATTTTTTTTCTTGGATTCTTATACAGAGAGGTTGGAGTAACACCATGACCTTTACCCCTCACCTAACCCGGATACTCATCAATATTTAGTGCTCGACTGAGTACGCTCCTGATATCCTGGTCATCACCTGTGGATACCAATTGCGATAGGGTCTCTTGTAATTCATTTACATATCAAAAATTATATATTAATAAACATTTAATATAATTTAATTAAAGGCACAATGTTATAGTTACACACTCATCATAAACATGTTGCAGATCGAGATTAACATGCATTATTACCCCAAAATTTTCCCTCCTACTTCTCAAGACATTTCATACATCCATGCTCAAGGATTCCTTAAAGGTTGATCAGACAAACCCTCTCCTAGACAATCAACCCAAACTAGGGTTTGGCTACTCTCAGATCCAGATGGATTTACAACATCTCCAATGGTAATAATGCCTCCTCATATGCTTCAAAGACTCTCCATGTCAAGTTTCAATCCTCACAAGTCAAGTTTCCTCAGACAATTGCTCGGATAGTTAAAAATCAGTTGTATTGGACAAAAAGTCAATTGTGGTCAACATACAGTCAAACTTCCTGATTTTTGGTCAACATCCTCATTTTGAAGTTAAATTCATCATTTTATCAAGGGTTGATCATGATTCATCAAGAAAACTCAAGATTTGCTCAAAAGTCAAACTTCCTAAATTAGGGTTTCTTAGTGAAAAGTCAACCAAACTTTGACTAAGCATAACTTCTTCATACTTTCTCAGACATTTTTCCACCACCTCTTGTTTTGAAGGAAATTCAATTCTCTACAACTTCATGTCTCACAAGAATGTTCAAAAAATGCTTCATTTGGAAGGTATGGATCAAAACATTACAGGTCCTTTTCAAAGTCAACAAAAAGTCAACTTTTTGTTTTGAAGATTTATTGAGCATGGAAACTCCAATTGAGATGAAACTAAAGAGGTTGGTTAGAGGACACTTAGAGATTTCTAAAAAGTCCATGAACACTAAAAAATGTGGAACATTGAGCAAAATACACCATTCACAAGTTGGGCATTTTTGAACAATTGCACAAAAGGAGATGTTTGTCAAAATGCATTTTTTTCCAAATGGGCCTATAATTTTATGATCCAAACTTGATCATAATATTTTTCTATTGATGCTTGGCCATGATATTTTTCTATTTTATTGATTTATTTTTGAATTTAAAACCATTTAATTCAAAATTAAATTATATAAAATATGAAAATAAGATATTTTTTCAAAAGGAGTGAATTTCTATCAAACTTGAGGTCCAAGATAGCCCATGGAACATTCCAAATTCATGCTAGCTCTCACATTGAAGAGAAAATCAAATTTTTTCCAAAATTTGATTTTATTTGAAAAGAATTTATTGCACATTCAAGATCAAATCTTTTTTCCTTCTTTTTACCCTCTCAATTCACTCTATAAATACTCAGCCTATTACACATCAAAGAGAACGAAACCCTAGCCCCATACATAACCCTTATTTTACCAAAAAATTTCTCAAAGTTGGAAATTTCGAATTTTATTTTTCAGTCAGTTTCAAGGAGTTCTAAGCCCTCCATTGTGTTCCTTGATATCCCAGCAAGCAAAAGCAACTCTTACTCGAAGCCAAATCGCTCTGAATCGTGCTCCCTAGCTCTCACCGGTTTGCTACTTTTCTCAATTTCGATTTCCATATTACATGCATTGCTAATCGTTTCCATGAGTTTATTTGAGTTCAGGACATTCATTGGAGTGTATTTGGTGCATTACATGCGAGTTTCGACGTAGAAATCCCAAGCCACCATTGTTAGGGTTTTTAGGGCTGTGAACTTCGAAACGCAGGTTACAGGCCATTTCAGGACGAGAGGACAGCACCATCGTGCTCCCAAGGATCGAATTAGTCGATCTGAGCTTTTATTTCGCTTTGATTGATGCATTTTGCAGGATTTTCAAGTGGATAAGCTGCCGGAGAAGATGACCGGAGCCCTAGCTCCGGCGTGGACTCTGACGTTGAACGTCTGACTCTGGTGTGGCATAATGGCGTGTTTCAATTGGCTCTCGCGTTCAAACTGGGGTCCACGTACGTTGACTTGGTTTGATTCAATTCTCATGACACGCGTTCATTTATAAACAGCTGTTTGTACTTCCATGACACCAAGTGCACTGTGGCGTAGTGGTTAAGGCGTGGCATGTGGAAGATTCTCCAAGAGGTCTCCAGTTCGAACCACACCAGGACCATTCTCTTTTTTCCTTTTACAAAACTTCATATTTTTTCTATTTTCATATTTTTCTATTTTCTTTTAATATTTTCATCCATTTTAATTTATCTTTCAATATTTTTATCATGCATTTAAAAAATACCAAAAATATTTATTTTTTGCATACTCATCATAAAAATACTTATTTAATTTTTAAAATTAAAAATATTATTTTTGCATGCATGTTTAATTTAATTTCTATTTTATCATTTAAACCACTTTTAATTGATTTTTAATTATCAAATTAACTCCAAAAAAATCCCAAAAAATTATTTTAGCATATTAATGTTATTTCTAGCATGAAAACTTTTTCTCATTCAAAAATTATTATTTTTACTAACATTTTCCTCTTATTCAATTTCCTCGTATTTCCCGATTTTTCATCTGTTCACAGGTTATCCCGTTTCGGACAACTTTTATCGCTTTCTTTTCATATTATGTAATTGCCTATGGGATGTAATAGTTTAATTAGGGCTTTTATTTTCCGCACCTTAAATTATGTATCTGCCCCAAAGCCATGTAATAGCGTAGGATTTATCTTTCCGCACTTTATATTTCCGCAATTTACTTTCTGCACCTTATAAACTGTTAGTAATTAGGCGTGTATGGCAAGAATAAAATCGGACATAGCTCACTCATAACTTCAAGATAAAATATCTGAAATCAACACACTCTTTCACACATGCACCCCTTAGGGTAATTCTCTCTCGTTGCCTTTACGAATTCAAATGGTCATGTCCCTCGAACTTAGAGGTATTCTAGCACCGTTGCCTTCAAAACAAATCATCATAGTCCCTTCGATACAAAGATCATAGACCCGCGATGTCGCCTACGAATACATGATCTTGACCCTCGATTGTCGCCTACGAAAAATGATGATCGTCCCTTCGAATGTGCTAGGATACTCCTACAAGTTGCCTTCTATGACCATCCGATGTCCCTTCGAATGTCCCTCTTAAATCCAACAAATAGGGTTACCTACCAACTAATGGTATGGATAGCGCTATTCTAAAGGAACGTAAAATAACACGAAAACGACCATTCTGAGTAGGTAATAAGACTTTTAGTTGCTTGCTCAATCAAATACTTTTTGCACCTCACACTTTTGTCAAAGTTCAAACTCTTTTCAAAAACGAAACATTTCCAAACACTTTGTATACATTCCTACATGAATCATTACAAAGTCAAAGCGAAATTCCTTTTCAAAACATTTTTGTCAAACACACAGAAAGCACAATTTTTAAAGTGATCTAAGAGTAACTAAGAGCCCGTAGATAACTACGGATGAAAAAGGGTGTTAATACCTTCCCTTTTCATAACCTTCTCCCTTACTCAGAATCTAACGAAGGTCTTTTCCTGTTCTTTTCACCTTCCCTTAATTGGATAAAAGAAAAGTTGGTGGCGACTCTTGCTATCCGCACATTTGCGATACAAAAACCTACAAAGTCAGTTCACCGTATTACATTTCGTCACTTTGCGTCTCTTCTAACTACGCATTGTTACAAATAATAAGATCATGAATTATAACACATTGAGAGAATTAATAAGATTGTATAATTGATATTTACTTACAATTTTTCTTATAAGCGTCATATCGCAAATGCCCTTTTTTATATGGATATGCGGGTTTTGACGCTCTCTCGCAATTTACGACACTCACTTTCTAGAAATTCTCGTCTCTTCTTTGGCCTACAAAAGCAAACCATTCTTCAAGTGTAATGAAGCTCTCAGATTTCTTTGGACGTTCAGGATCCCCTTCAACAAAATTTCCTTCGTCATCTTTAAGATACTTATTTGTTAAAAAAGTTATCCACCCTCTGTGTCTTTTTCCGGCCAAACCCATTATATACTTTTTGCGGGCATCTTCAATGTTAAAGGACCTTTACAAAAAAACATACGCATAGAGTGTGTTAGTATATGTAATTTAAACATATTATCGTCAATATAAAACAAATAACAACAACCATATATGATACTTTTATCTCAGTCCAAATTTTTTCTTTAGCCTCGTCCAATTCTCCTTTTTTCCATCTAGGAGTGGTGATCAGAATGTGCATACGAACAATTGTACCGATGTAGCTTGTCAGCTTTGCAGAATTAGACCCAATTAGTTGGTCCTCATTATTCCAATCTATATTATATGTAACTCTTCTATCTCTATCATGGATGATTCCCCGCATAATAGTTATGCCTCGTGTGATATCCTTTTCTGAAGTATCTTGTGGAACATTTGCATCTTGTGAATTTTCTTGATTACTAGCCATTTGACCTGTAATAAAGAAAAATAAAATAAAATGAAATGACAAATATAAAAATCCATAATCATATATACTATAAAGAAAAAAAATTAAATGACATATATTTAAATTGTATTGAATGATATAGGCTATAATTATATATACTATTACCTTTTTCACTAACGTCTCTTTCTTTTCTTGGTAGGAATATGTTCTACTCGTCTCATAACAACGCGGACGGTTGAATTGAACCAAATACCCTCATTATGATCATTTCTAATACATGACTCGTTCTCATTTTGATCATTTTTGGTAAAAGATTCAATGTCAACACCAATATCTCCTTGATCTCCAATGTTTTCATCAATTACTTTGTTAGATAAAAGCACTATAGACCATTTTGTACTTGTCAGATCAGTGACATAGAACTCTTGTTTAGCTTGAGAGGCTAGAATGAAAGGCTCATCTTTGTACCCCACCCTGTTAAGATCCACTTGCAAAAATCCTGACTTATCCATTCGTATACCATTATTATTTTCAACCCACTTGCAACCGAATATAGGAATCTGAAATTTCTCGTAATCAAACACCCAAATGCGCTCGATAACCCCAAAATATGACAGATTTGCAAATTTCGGGTTTAAGTCCTTCACACTTGATATGTGCATTGCTTAAGCTACCAAGGTGACACCACTATTTTGCATAGTACTTTTATCATCTTGTTCTTTGGTATAAAATGTGTATCCATTAATTGCGTATGCACTATAAGAAAACACAACCAAACTTGGACGATATGCTAAACATCTCAACCTTTCTGTTACTGAAGCGAGATCTGAACGATACTTTGAATAAATATGTTCCTTAAACTATGGTATGAAACTTCGATTGTGCACTCGTACAATCCAATTCTCATTTCTATTCAGATTTAAACCTCGAAGAACACGCTTGTGCATTTCAACATACAACTCTACCTCAATCTCATTGTGCAGAACATACAAATGCACTTGATCCCGTTTGACCCTTGATACTGTCACAACTTTATTTCAAATTAGCTTTTTACCTTCTTTTTTTTCAACAATATGATATTTGGGGAGTCCAATTGATTGAACGTTTGACAGATATTCAGTACAAAACTCAACCGCTTCTTCAACAATGTACCGTTTGGCAATACAACCCTCTGGTCGACTTCAGTTTTTCACATACCCTTTTAATATTTTCATATAATGTTCAGCAGGGTACATCCATCTCATATAAGCTGGTCCGCACAATTGTGTCTCTTTCACAAGATGAACGACAAGATGAACCATTATGTCAAAAAACGAGGGAGGAAAATACATTTCAAGCTCACACAAAATAACAACTATTTCTTTTTGCAATGTTGGTAAGATCTCAGGATCGATCACCTTACTGCAAATTGACTTCAAGAAAAAACACAATTTAGTTACTGCGTTTCTTACTTTTTCTGGTAGAATAGAACGTATACCTATCGGTAGAAAATGTTCCATTATAACATGGGAATCATGCGTCTTTAAACTCTTTTACTTGAGGTCTTTCATAGACACAAGTCTTCTAATATCTGATGAGTAGCTAGAAACTTACACAATATTTTTTCTCCTTTCTAGATAGAGTGTAAATAGCAGGTGGTATATATGTTTGTCTCCCTTTTTTATTGAGTAACGTACCAATAACACGGTCAAATACATTTTCTTCAATATGCATAACATCAAGAAAATGTCTTACGTACAAAGATCTCCAATATGGTAATTCAAACAAAATCGACCTCTTCTTCCACCCACCTGTGACAACTTTATGTGCAAAAGGCTTGCCAAACTGAATACTCACATCTTTCACCTTTTCAAAAATTTGATCACCTGTCAATCCAGGTGGAGCTCTACGTTGTTCGGTATCTCAATTGAACGCTTTTCTCCATCCATGATATTGATGTTTAAAATTTAAGAATCTACGATGACCGAGAAAGACATTCTTCTGACAAAGTTTTAATCGCATCGTATCGGTTCCATCTTCACAGACAGGACACACTTTTCAACTTTAATGCTATACCCGAATAGATTTCCGTATGATGGAAAATCGTTAATTGTTCCAAACAACATCGCCCTCAAGTTGAAACTTTCTTTCCTATAACCATCATAAACCTCCACACTGTTCTCCCACAAAATCTTCAAATCTTCGATTAAAGGTTCCAAGTATACGTCTATGTCATTTCCTGGTTGTTTAGGCCCAGAAATTAACATAGATAGCATCATGTACTTACACTTCTGTTGTAGGATTTTTTCCGTGAACAAAGTATTTTTAATTATCGATTCCACAGGGATTGGTGCATGTTATAGTCTTTCAATAGAAAAGTATGTTTTAAGATGATGTAACCAAAGGGTTTGTTATCTACTCTACTAGAACCATGAGTTTCCAAACAACAACTAAATTAATTCTTTCAAAGAGAGTTATAGTTTGGATTAGAGAGAGTTTGAGATTGTTTTCAAGTTAAGAAGGCATGTCAAGATTAGTTTCATTGATCTAGTTTCATACATATTCATTTAATCAAGTGATGAACATAATAGATGATTTCTACAAATACATATCCTCTCAATTTTGTAGATTTCCCACCAAGATTGTGAATGTTATCATGTTAATCCTTGCATGATTCCTCACTACAACTATTAGCATGATAATCATTAAGTTCAATATTTTGTAAACTCTAACACACAAATCTATTCCTAGCATTTGTTTATGAGAGGATGAATATCCTAGGTCACTTTGAAATATTCTTTTCCAAGCAAAACTCAAAGCATAAAGATGAAGAACAAAGATATTCAACTATATTAATCATCAACCATGTTCATACACAAATGGATTAATAGAAATACATACTATATAGATCAACTACCTCTAATCTTGACACAAAAAGAGCTTAGCCACTCATTTCCATGGTTGCTTGCTCTCAAGATTGTTGGTAGTGATGATGAAAATCCAAGAAAATCAAGAAGGAAAAGCTATGGTTTTTCTTCCTAAACTTGCCCTAGATTTACCAAGATGAAAAGATAATGATGATGTGTGTTTTCTTCTTCCTTTACAAGCCAAAAAGATCAGGTGAAGTGATGGGTTGGTGGCTCAAAAGGTGAAAGCATGGGCTGTCCTTTTTAATTTCGAGATTTGAGCGATTAAGTCGTTGGCGCACTCATCTTGGCATGGCGCGACTAACATGCTTCCCTCTTCCAAAATTATCTTCAAAAGAATCATCCTAAAGCTCTTCAAGTGCCCTTGAATCCAAGCTTGGGAGAATTAGTTAATAAATTCCTACAATTAAGAGTGAAAGTAAGTTAAATAATATATATTAAACAAAACTAAATAAAAACCTAATTAAAACAAAATACTAGAATAAATATACAAATTAAATACAAAGACATTGTTAAGGACCACAAAATAATGTACAAAATAACTACAAATTGGTCCTTAACAACTCTCCCCAACTTACTTCTTTATTTGTCCCCAAACAAAAGTCAATAATCTTACAAAGCTAGAAAGAACAAAATGCAAGCATGCAAACTCACACAAGAGTAATGGTTCAAATTCTACATACCAGGCAAAAGCACACATCAATCGCTTCTTCTAAACACAACATGGCCATGAATTAAGTTCTAAACACAATATATCAAAACATATAACAAAATAAAGATATGTTCACACTTGAATCACCTAATCATTTCTTCAAAATTCAAGAAGAACAAAATGTACATTCACAAAGGACCAAACACTCTCACTAATAATTATGCACATCCAGAATAATACATGCATTCATCGAAACAAGTTAAATGATAAAATGGAAATGAAGATCACTAAGGACTTTCAAGGTTGTAACTTGGCTTAGGTTAGAAACAAGGGATATTTAAGTACAAACCCATTGAAACGAATCGGGTAAAAGGATATGAAGAGCATTTCACAACTAATTCCCATCTCATTATTCACAACCTCTTTTCTTTCCACACAATGATCCTCTCTTTTTTTTTTTTTTCTTTTGATTTCTTTTTTATAAACAAATTTCTTTCTTCTTTTGTATTTTTCTTTTTCTCTATTCTTTTTCTTTCTTTAGGATCATTGTGCCATCAATTCTAGGTTCTTTTTGATCCACCTCCCCAACTTTATTTATATCAATCCCCCTTTTTTTATTCAAGACATGCTCTTCAAGGGCTAATTAACAAAAGGGTTGGTATTCGCAAACAAGAAAATTTATAGAATGAATGATCATTGAATTTTTCAAAGATCATCAACAACTATTAAGTGGCCTACTTAACAATTAGTTGATTTGATACATTCATCCTACAAATACTATTTAAGCTCAAAAGGGTTCACAAGGATTCGCTCTCTCACGGGTAATTGAAGCCCTTTTTAGAATTGGTGGTTTTCCTCATAATGCACAAAAAATTGCCTTGATCATTTCTTAGTTTCCAAGTTATCACAAACAAGTAAAGATTAAGCATGAATCACATGAGTTAACACAACTATTAGACACTCAATATTTGGTAAAAAGTGGAAGCTTCTCACATATATGGTTTATGTCCTAATGATTCGAATGTGAACACAAAATTTTTTTGTACATGCCAAAGTATCTTGCATAAAGAATAAATTTCATAGACATGTTATGTTTCTACAAAACGATTAAATGTGTACCTTCTTCGTGGAATGAATCGAGAATTTTATCATCACCATCACTTTGGTGAAACACGCTTACTAGCTTTGAAGAACCATTTGAACAATCCGGACAAACCACAAGAAGTAAATTCAAACTAAATACTATAATCTAAAAATAAAATAAAATAGAACAAAATAAAAGAAACTAAACTTAAAGTGAAAAGACACCCCAAAATGGTGTTTAAAACTTAAAAAAGTATTTAGGCTCCATGCCTACAAAATATTAATTGGAATTACAAGCCAATCCCCAAAATTGGATGGCAACCAACAAAATCGAGTTTAAAACTAAAATGCAAAAGTAAAATCTAAAACTAGAATCTGAAAGTAAAATAAAAGCGGAAAATAAAAGAACATCAATCGAGGTCTCGAGAATCGAATCTCAATCGACCCAGTCGAACCGAACGAACCGAACTCTCTTCACCATCATCCTCATCTCCCACCTCCTCCTCATTTGGCCCGACCGGCCAACCAAGATATGCAGCTGCTCACCGTCGAGTGAAATGGTTCACACGGGCTCTCTAATCTGCGAGCAAGGTGCTCCATGCTCTCATGCATAAACAAAAATGCTCTCGATGAGCGAGATGCATCTGCTGTTCCATTCTTCCGATGGACTTGCACGAGGAAGTGCCGCCGCAATGTACGGCTGGGCAGCGGTATTATCAAGGACCCTACAAAATCGATCACGGTGGTGATCATCAACAACTCCATCAATGGTTAGGTGTCCTCTGCGGAAAGGCCACCTTCGCCTCTTAAGCAAACCCATAATCAACCCGGGATAAGTGAGAGCACATTTTATCGCTCCCCACGGAGGTATAACTAAGCGTAACCCTCACTCATTCGCGATCGACGACCAAAATCAATTTGCTCCTCATCGAGCATGTAAGCAATCAAACCCGTCTCCATGGGTATCGAGGTGTGGCTCCTAGGTTTCATTATGAGCCACACACATCATAACGCGGGCACTTGTTTTCAGACTGGCCCTGTTGAATTTCAAAGGTTGACCAGCCCGATTCAACTCACAAGAATGCCCAGACAAACAGAGCTTATTCCTCAGCATGTTGTAATCCCAATTACCACGAGCCAGGTGCTCATGGTAGACATCCAGTTGGTCCTCTGGGGCTGTCCAGTTGATGCCCAGAAAACTGTTGATTGCAGTGCGAGAGAAAGAAACGGATTTGCCTCGAACAACGGAAGCAAACCTAAACTCACATCCCTCGGCCGGGATAGCATTAGCATAGAACTCGCGAACAAGCTCCACGTTCACCTTTGTCTGAGGATTACAAAGAACTTCCAACCCGTAGTTTGGCGTGACCCGAGGCGATGCGCTCCTCGAGCAGCTCCCAGAAATCGAACAGCATCGAACGCAGCAGGCCGAGAGGGCCCAGCCCCAGCAGAGGAAACTCTTTGTCGCTTAGGTGCCATCTGAAATTTTCAACACAAAATCAACGGAAAAGTGACACCGAGGTGTCCATTAGCAATGAATCATGCAAACAGCAAAGCAAATCAACCAACCAAAGCATTACAACTAATCGGAAACACTAAAAACACAGCAGAAGAATTTTTCAAAATTGAACTGCGATATGAGCGATGACCATGAGCGTCATGATTTTCGAAAAATTCTTACGCAAAAGAATTTTTCTCCACAAAACACTTCCTAGGGTAGCGAAAATGACATTCTAATACTTCTCTATCAAATAAACATCCTAATTCTAAGAGAAAATTAAAATTCCTAACCCTAGGTTTTCAAAATCTAACCTAAACATGCAATGTACACGAAATTGAGAAAGGAAAACATAGAATACTTACTAGGATGCCTTGGTTGATTGATTGGACAAAGAAATTCGCAAAATTGGAGATTTTGGTTGGGGATTTTGGGATTTTTAGAGAGTGAGGAATGGTGAAGAAAAGAGGGAAAAAGGGTTGAAAATAACCCTAACCCCTATTTAAACATATCAGGCCACGAATGGGCCTCCAAAAATCTGATTTTTCAAATTATTTTTAAAAATCCCAGACCGCGCTGAGCGCGAAAGTTTCTGCCAGATGGGTCAAAGTGCGCGCTGAGCGCGATCTGCAGAATTTTGAAATTTTTAAGAAAACAGCAAAACTAACAGTGCGGGCAAGTGTAAATGAGTTCAAGGAAGAATACTTACAATGTTGGGGTGCCTCCCAACAAGCGCTTTGTTTAACGTCGGTAGAGCTCGACGGTTCATGATGATCATTGATCATCAAAGAAGGATTCGGCTATGTTATGGCTCACCTCTCCGCCAACGTACCGTTTCAACCGCTGCCCATTCACCGTCCATTCTTTTGTTCGTGCAAGATCTTGCAAGACAATTGCACCATACTCTTTGACTTCTTTGATTAAAAACGGACCGGACCACTTTGTTTTGAGTTTTCCCAGAAAAAGCCTCATCCGGGAATTGAACAGGAGAACCTTTTGTCCCGGCCTTAATTCCTTGATCTTTATCTTCTTATCATGAGAAACCTTAACTTTTGCTTTGTACCTCCGGTTTGAATGGTATGCTCCCTCGCGCATTTCTTCCAATTGAGCGAGTTGTAATTTTCGCCACCCGCCAAGGATGGATCAAAATTCAAGAATCGGAGGGCCCACAATGCTTTGTGCTCCATCTCTACCGGGAGGTGACAAGTTTTGCCATACACAACCTGAAACGGGGTTAGTCCAATAGGAGCTTTATAGGCGGTTCGATACACCCACAAAGCTTCATCTAATTTTTGTGACCAATCTATTCTAGAACCCGAAACAGTTTTTTCCAAAATCTTTTTGATTTCTCTATTAGACACCTCGGCATGGCCATTTGCTTGAGGGTGATAGGGGGTCGTCACCTTATGTTTTACACCAAATTGTTTCAAAAGTTTTTGTAACAATGCATTGCAAAAGTGCGACCCACCATCACTAATGAGCACCCTAGGCACACCAAAACGAGAAAAAATGTTTCTTTTCAAAAATTTGATAACAGTTTTGGCGTCGGCCTTAGGTGAAGCAATGGCCTCTACCCACTTTGACACGTAATCCACAGCTACAAGAATATATTCATTTGAAAACGAAGATGGAAAAGGACCGACAAAATCAATCCCCCAACAATCAAATACCTCCACTTCCAACATATTGTTCAACGGCATTTCATCTCTTTTCCTATCCGCCACTTCTTTGATATTTGTCACATGACTTAGCGTGAGCATACGCATCTTTGAATAGCGAAGGCCAATAAAATCCCGATTGTAGGACTTTGGTGGCCATCCGCATTCCATTATAGTGTCCCCCACAAGGGGAATTGTGACAATGCCAAAGAATGTTTTTGGCCTCTTCATCACTCACACACCTTCTTAGCAGTCCATCACTACTCAACCTAAAAATGTAAGGTTCATCCCACACATAATACTTCATATCGGCTAAAAATTTCCTCTTCTCATTCCAAGTCAAATCTTCCGGCATTAATCCCGCGGCCTTGTAATTTGCCATGTCGGCAAACCACGGTCGCTCTTGGATTGCAAATAACTTCTAATCCGGGAATTCCTCCTTCACCTCTTTTTCCTTGTTCGTAATTTTTACGTTCACTAAGCAAGACAAATGATCCGCTACCAAATTTTCCGAACCTTTTTTATCACGGACCTCTAAATCAAATTCTTGCAAAAGAAGAATCCATCGGATTAGCCTTTGTTTAGAGTCCGGTTTGGTAAGCAGATATTTTATCGCCGAATGATCCGTGAAAACCACAACCTTGGAACCAATTAGGTAAGGACGAAACTTTTCCAATGCATATACAATTGCGAGCAACTCTTTTTCAGTTGTTGCATAGTTTATTTGAGCATCATTCAAAACTTTGCTCGCATAATGTATAGCATGGAAGATTTTGTTCTTCCTTTGGCCTATCGGCTCCTACCGCATAATCACTAGCGTCACATATTAGTTCAAAATCAAGTTTCCAATTAGGCGCAGTGATTATGGGTGCATTTATCAAATTCTCCTTTAATTTTTCAAAAGCTAACAAACAATCATTATCAAACAAGAAAGACTTATCTTTGTTGAGCAAGTTGCTCAAAGGTTTGGCTATTTTGGAGAAGTCCTTGATGAATCTTGATAGAATCCGCATGACCCAAAAGCTCAATGCCTTTGACATTGGTAGGTGGGGGAAGCGTCTCGATAACATCAATTTTTGCTTTGTCAACCTCAATTCCTCTGGAAGATATCTTGTGGCCAAGGACAATCCCCTCGGTCACCATAAAGTTGCATTTTTCCCAATTCAAGACCAAGTTGGTTTGCACCCACCTCTTCAAGACGGTGTCCAAATTTTCCAAGCATAAATCAAATGAAGCTCCAAAAACAGAAAAGTCATCCATAAAAACTTCAATTGTCTTTTCAATCAAATCGGCGAATATAGCTTGCATGCACCTTTGGAATGTTGCCGGCGCATTGCATAAGCCGAAAGGCATCGCCTATCTGCGAAAATTCCAAACGGACATGTGAAAGCCGTTTTCTCATGGTCTTCGGATTCACCGATATTTGATTATATCCGAATAACCATCCAAGAAACAATAGTATTGTTGTCCAAGCCTTTCTAACATTTGGTCCATGAGCGGAAGAGGAAAATGATCTTTTCGTCGCTTTGTTAAGCCTACGGTAATCAATACACATTCTCCACCCCGTCACTTTTCTTGTTTGCACTAGCTCATCCTTATCATTAGATACAACCGTCAAGCCTCCTTTCTTAGGAACCACATGAACCGGGCTCACCCACGTACTATCCAATCGGGTAAATCATCCCGCAAGCATCTTCACTACTTCTTTGCGAACTACCTCCTTCATCACCGGATTCAATCGCCGTTGAGGTTGGGCTACCGGTTTGTACTCATCCTCCATCATAATGTTGTGCATACAATAGGCCGGGCTTATGCCTTTCAAATCGGCTAAGACCCAACCAATCGCATTTTTGTTCGACTTCAAAACTTCAATTAAGCTTTCCTCCTCATTCTCCGACAATGTATTGCTAATGATTACGGGCTTTTTACCTCCCTCCTCAAGAAACACATACTTTAAATGAGACGGTAGCTCTTTCAACTCAAGTTTTTGGTCGTCATCTTTTAGATCCTTTTTCAAACTTTCCTCTTCTTCCTCCCAAGGGTGCATTTCCTTTGAAATATCCATTCCTTCCAAACACTCCTCAATATCTCGACTATCATCATCATCATTCACCTCTTGTGTTGCTTCCTCAATAACGTCAATCTTGAAATAATCTTTCTTATCCATGGGATGCTTCATTGCTTCAAAAAGAATAAAGCAAATCTCTTCATCTTGAACTATCACCTTCATTAGGCCATCATCTATATCAATCATCATCCTAGCCGTCTTCATGAATGGTCTTCCAAGAATTAAAGGTGCCTCCACATCTTCCTCCATGTCTATGACAACAAAGTCAACCGGAAAAAAGAATTTGTCCACTTTTACCAACAAATCTAAAGCTACACCGTGTGGGCGAGTAATAGACTTGTCCGCTAATTGCAATGTCATCTTTGTAGACTTTAATTCAATCTCCCCCAATCTCTTCACAATGGATAATGGAATCAAGTTGATACTTGATCCCAAATCAATTAATCTGTTTCCAACATATACATCCCCAATAGTAACGGGCAAAGTTACACGCCCCGGATCACTCTCTTTCTTCGGAATAGTGCGTTGAATTATTGCACTACAACTCGCATCCACCATTATGGTTTCTTGATCCGTGTATCTCTTCTTTTTTGTCAAGATATCCTTCATGAATTTTGCATATTTTGGCATTTGCTCTAATGCTTCGGTAAATGGAATATTTATTTGCAATTGCTTGAAAATATCCATAAACCTAGCATAGTGCTTTGCATCATCCTTTTTAGAAGGAAGGTGAGGATATGGTAAACTTCTCAATGGATAAGTTACTTCCTTCTCTTTTCCCTTTTTCATTTTCTTATTTTTCTCCTTTTCAACTACACCATTTTCCTTTTCATTTTCAACTAAAACCTCATTTTCAACTAAGTCATCCTCCACATCAACATTATCATGTTTTTCGACTTCAACCTCTTCATCTTTTTCAACTACCTCTTCCTCCACTATTACTTCTTCATCCTTCTCCACTACTTTTTTTCTTTCTTTCAACTACTTTCCTTTTCTCATCACAAACTCTACCACTTCTTGTTGTTATGGCTTTGCAATGCTCCTTAGGATTTGTTTGCGTAGTTGGGGAAAATGATGTCGAAGCACTTTATTCGGAAAGTTGCTTAGCGAGTTGTCCCACTTGTGTCTCCAAATTCTTGATGGACGCCTCCGTGCTCTTTTGATTAGCCATAGAAGCTTGCATAAATTGAGCTAGAGTGTCTTGAATGTTGGAAGATCTCACTTGATTTTGAGGTTGGTTTTGTTGTTGACCTTGATTTTGTTGTTGACTTTGATTTTGATTTTGTGTTTGATATGGATTTTGCCTTCCTTGATTATTGTTATCTTGCCTCCACCCTCCTTGATAACCTTGATTACCCCTTTGTTGGTAACCTTGGTTTTGATTTTGATAAGGGTAAGGAGCTCGTTGTTGGTACCCTTGGCCTTGGTTGGCCACATAGTTAGCTTCCTCATTCTCCGGAGGACAAAAGCGGTTTATGATCTCCTTTGCACAATTCACAACAAGCTATTTGGTGAGCTTGCTTATTTGATGCTCCTTGTAACTCCATGATTTGTTGAGGGAGTTCAGCCATTTGTTTTGTCAATTCTTCAACTTGTTTCGCAAACAATTTGTTTTGCGCCACAAGTGCTTCATGACTCGAACCAATTTCTAAAACTCCCGTTTTCACTTGTACACCTCCTTGATCATGTTGAGTTTGATGATCATTCCTACCCATCTTCTCAATTATTTGGATTGCTTCATACGGTGTTTTTGCCATTAAAGAACCTCCCGCCGTGGCATCCAACAACAATTTGTGTTGAGGTTGGAGACCATTTCGGAAAATATGAATTTGTGTAAGCTCGTCAAAACCGTGGCTCGGACACTTCCTTAGCATAGACTTATATCTTTCCCATGCCCGATTCAAAGGCTCGTTTACTCCTTGCGAAAATACCGAGATAGCCGTCTTAGCCTCCATGAAGCGTGATTGAGGAAAAAGCGTTCAAGAAACTTTTCCTCCAAAACATTCCAATTAGTCATTGTCTCTTGCAATTGATCAAGATACCAATCTTTGCCTTGCCCACTAGAGAATGAGGAAAAGCCTTTGGAAATATTGCTCTTCTTGGTCTTCCGGAGCACCCGCTCCGCGATCTCATAAAACTTGGTAAGGTGAGTGTAAGGGTCTTCATGGTCGTGGCCATGAAATGGACTTGCATAGAAGTTGAAGCAAGCCCGTTTTCTTTTCCGAACCCTTGCATTTGCTTGTCGGGCAAATTGAGCATTATGGCGAGGGCTATTGACACACGGCCCCATGGTGGTGGTGGTGGTGGTGGTTGATTCTCCTCCATAGTGGTGACTTCTCCAAACACGGGTGGTGTTGAAGAAGTAGATGCTTCTCCTCTTTCTCCTCTTTCTTGCCTTTGCCTAGCTTGTCTTTTTCTTCTTTTAGCACTACTATTAAGTCTCCTAGCCGTCCTTTCAATTTCGGGATCGAAAAGGAGTTGGTCGACAGAATACTTCCCGCATAAACTAATTCGAAAAGTCTAGCCACACAAAAGAAACAAAGAGATTAGTAGAAAAGTCTTAAAACACACAACTATTGTTATACTAACAACATCAAACGCCAATCCCCGGCAACGGCGCCATTTTGTTGTAGGATTTTTCCGTGAACAAAGTATTTTTAATTATCGATTCCACAGGGATTGGTGCATGTTATAGTCTTTCAATAGAAAAGTATGTTTTAAGATGATGTAACCAAAGGGTTTGTTATCTACTCTACTAGAACCATGAGTTTCAAACAACAACTAAATTAATTCTTTCAAAGAGAGTTATAGTTTGGATTAGAGAGAGTTTGAGATTGTTTTCAAGTTAAGAAGGCATGTCAAGATTAGTTTCATTGATCTAGTTTCATACATATTCATTTAATCAAGTGATGAACATAATAGATGATTTCTACAAATACATATCCTCTCAATCTTGTAGATTTCCCACCAAGATTGTGAATGTTATCATGTTAATCCTTGCATGATTCCTCACTACAACTATTAGCATGATAATCATTAAGTTCAATATTTTGTAAACTCTAACACACAAATCTATTCCTAGCATTTGTTTATGAGAGGATGAATATCCTAGGTCACTTTGAAATATTCTTTTCCAAGCAAAACTCAAAGCATAAAGATGAAGAACAAAGATATTCAACTATATTAATCATCAACCATGTTCATACACAAATGGATTAATAGAAATACATACTATATAGAACAACTACCTCTAATCTTGACACAAAAAGAGCTTAGCCACTCATTTCCATGGTTGCTTGCTCTCAAGATTGTTGGTAGTGATGATGAAAATCCAAGAAAATCAAGAAGGAAAAGCTATGGTTTTTCTTCCTAAACTTGCCCTAGATTTACCAAGATGAAAAGATAATGATGGTATGTGTTTTCTTCTTCCTTTACAAGCCAAAAAGATCAGGTGAAGTGATGGGTTGGTGGCTCAAAAGGTGAAAGCATGGGCTGTCCTTTTTTCTGAATTTCGCAGACCGCGCTGAGCGCGGTTAAGTCGCGCTAAGCGCACTCATGCTGGCACCGCGCTGAGCGCGACCTGTAGCATGCTTCCCTCTTCCAAAATTATCTTCAAAAGAATCATCCCTAAAGCTCTTCAAGTGCCCTTGAATCCAAGCTTGGGAGAATTAGTTAATAAATTCCTACAATTAAGAGTGAAAGTAAGTTAAATAATATATATTAAACAAAAACTAAATAAAAACCTAATTAAAACAAAATACTAGAATAAATATACAAATTAAATACAAAGACATTGTTAAGGACCACAAAATAATGTACAAAATAACTACAAATTGGTCCTTAACAACTTCATACATAGCCACGGAGGTAGGTTATAAATCATAAGAATCACATGCCATGTTCTATGCTAGATACTTTGAATACCGTATGGGTTCATTCCATCAGTAGACAATGCCAAGTGAAGGTTTCTTGCTTCTTTTCCAAATTCAGGATAATCATTATCAATTTTCATCCACTGTGGAGAATTTTCCGGATGTCGAAATTTTCCATCAATAATTCTTTCATCTGAATGCCAAGTCAAGTGTCTTGGATCGATTTCACTATGATACATCCGTCTAAATCTCGGGATTATAGGAAAATACCATAAGACTTTTGCTGGAGACAACTTTTTCTTATATCAAGGGGCACCGCATTTAGGACACTCATTTAACGATGCATACTCGTTTCGAAACAAAACGCAATCTTTTGGACATGCATGTATCTTATCATAGCTCATGCCAATAGAGTACAACATCTTTTTGGCCTCATACGTTCGATTGGGAAGAACATTATCCTCTGGTAGCATATCTTTCATAAGGGATAATAACTCTGTGAAACTTTTATCCGACCATCTATTGTCGGCCTTTAAGTTGTACAACTTTAACACCGCAAACAATCCTGTGAATTTTGTACAACCATTATACAACGGTTTCTCGGCATCGCTTACCAACCTCTCGAACATTTTGGGAGAATCATTAAGATCTTCTTCAAGCGCTTCTGCAATCTCTTCGACTCGATCATAATCGTATGTATTTGTGAAATTGTCGTTTGAAGCATAGGTCCTCTTATCCCCCGATTCAACATTCCCGTTACTTTTCTCACCATGCATATTCCAACATGTATAACTTCTATCAATTCCATACCGTATTAAATGTGATGCCAACTAAACTGCGTTAACCCGGTTCCCATAACAGCAATACAAACAAGGACATGTCATTCGACTGGGGTCTTTGGCGTGCGCAACAGAAAACTTAACAAACTCTGAAACCCCATTCTCGTAGTCTTTCGACAATCGATTGGAATACATCCATGTCTTATCCATATCAACTAATTAGTGCACAAAACAGTATACTGCGTTTCTGTCAAAATGCAAAGTACACATAATGGATCCGTATCAAGAAAACGCAACATACGGAAGGCAATTTAAGACAAATTCATCATAATACCAGTAATTTGAGGAAGAAATTTACATCGGATTTATCAAACTCAAAGAAACGCGGAAAATGAGCGTCGTACGTCGAACTAGGCCGGGAAACGCTGCTAATTCAAAGAAAATAAAACTTCTGTTATAAATAATAGGATGAATATACATGAACATTTAACTAAACAGCATGAATGAATGTAAGTGAAACTAACATGATAAACCAAATTCAATGTAAGCTATAAATCAAACTTAACAAAATCCGGGCAGCCATGAACAAACTTAGTAACGCGCATTAAAATTCTATTAAAAAAAAGATGAATGTACATGAACATTTAACTAAACGGCATGAATGGATGACCTTTATCTTAAGAAAAAGTCAACATAGTATTATTGTTCATAACATATTCAAAATATAATAAACACAACGGTTAACATCACAAATGAAACAAAAAGTGAGAAACAGTATTACAACATGAAAATGAAGGTCTAAATAGGCTTCGAACCTTCAAACAAAATTTCGGGCAACAACTATGCACATAAACTAGAGCATGATAATATCGTTTCAATCATGTGTAATATCAACGGTAAACACAAAACAATGTCATAATCGTTTTGAACTTTCAAAGTCGAATGCAAGTGAAACTAACATGATAAGCCAAATTCAATGCAAGCTATAAATCATACGTAACAAAATCTGGCAGCCATGAACAAACTTAGTATGAGTGTACTTTTCTTACATTGTATATAACATTTACATTGTATCAGTACATTGTATATAACATTTACATAGTATGAGTGTACTTTTCTTAAATCTTACATTTTGTAATTGTCAAACATCTTACATTGTATCAGTAGTACTTTTCTTAGTTTCTAGAATCATCTACTTACAGAGACACTGAACATGAGACTGACACAAACACTTAAACAAAGGGAATATTTGAGTACATACAAATGATTAAACTAACCACATATGTTGATACACCATTAATCTAAAGTCTCAGTACTAAATAGTTTATAAGTATCAATCTAAACTTTGCCTACTTATTAATATAAATCTTTTTGCTAGTGCCAAAATTGTCATATGCATGTACATAGAAGCAACAAATTTCACAAACAGAAGCTTCAACTTTCATAAACAGAAGCTTCATTTACACAAAACTATCACAAACAGAAGCTCTATTTACACCTAGCCATGGCAGACATGCATACAGAGAGCATAGAATCGAAGCATAGAATTGAAGGACAATAACAAACACATAAGCATATAATCGAAGGACACAAGACTGTAACAAACGTATACAGTCATTGAAACACCTAGTCATGGCAGACACGCATACAGAGAGAAGACTGAAACTTACCAAGGAAGACAATGATGGCAGACGAAGAATACTGAAGGCTGAAGATGGTGAACGGTGGCGAGTGCGGAAGAACGGAGGTTGAGAATGCCAAGAATGGAGGTTGCACGCTGGAGAAGAAGATGAACAAAATGCAGGAACGCGAATGAGGGAAAGAAATCATATTTAGAGTTATTAATTTTAATTATAAAATAATCTATGAAAGCGCTTTTAAAAGCGTTTTCTAAAGCCCAGATATAAGAGCGCTTTTTCCTTCAAAAGCGCTTTCGTATCATAGGCCTATAGCAGCGCTTTTAAAAGCGCTTTCTTAAGGCCACCTATAAGAGCACTTTTTAAAAGCCTTTCTTAAGGCCACCTATAAGAGCGCTTTCTTAAGGCCACCCATAAGAGCACTTTTCAAAAGCGCTTTCTTAGGTTTGATATTTCTAAGGCCTTTAGCAGCGCTTTTTGAAAAGCGCTTATTTAGGGTACCCCATGAAAGCGCTTTTTTTAAGCGAAATTTTTGTAAGGCCTATGAAAGCGCTTTCTTTTAAAAGCGCTTTCGTAGAGGCGCTGCCAAATATTATTTTTGTTGTAGTGCATCCTGATTGGTGGTTTTTACACATATATTTAGCATTGAATTTCGTTATCGTTTCTTTTATTTGCCTAGTGTTATATGTCATTTTACCGCATTTTACGCTTTGGTTATGTGTTTGAGTGTTTTCAGGGTCTGAAGAATAAAACAGGACAAATCGGGGCAAAAGAAGTGCAAAAACAAGAATATTAGAGGCTATAGAGAAATCAACACGGGCCCCCATGTGAATCAACATGGCCCGTGTCGAAAATCCACTGGAAAGCGCAGAAAAACCAAAGTCAGTGAATCGACACGGGCACCCGTGTGAATCAACACTGCCCGTGTTGAAAAGCCAGTGGAAAGTGCAAAACAGCCAAAGTCAGTGAATCAACACGGGCACCCGAGTGAATTAACACTGCCCGTGTTGATTGACCTGGAGCAAATATTTTTATTCAAGAGATCAACACGGGCACCCGTGTTAATCAACACGGCCCGTGTTGATGGACGCGTGTGGAAACTTCACTTTTTGAGTTTTGGACCTTTTCTTTGTCATTAAGGGTACTTTGGACTTTGGCTAAGACTTAGATGAGGTTGAGGCTATTAGAAGGAATTTTTGAAAAATAAAAAGGACTTTTTGAAAGCACGAGAAAAATATTACAAAGAAGAGAAGATAGTTACGAAGAGGAATTCGGAGACGGCGAGATTCAAGGGCAGCCACCATTGAAGATTAACGTCATCCTTATTCTTTGTAATGTTTAACTTTTATATAATGTTTTCTTCGAATACTATGAGAGGCTAAACCCCCCAATGCTAGGGGGTGGTCCTGATTTGATTATTGTTATGAATTTGGATTATTGATTTCCTTAATGCAGTGTTTATCTATTTCAATTTAATTGTGTGGTGTTACTATGATTATGTATCAGACAAATACATGTAGACCTATGACTAACAATTGGTAGGACTGTGATTGTTAGGGTTTCTACACAATTAGGTTATTAGGAGTTTCACCTAGGACTAGGAACTCTTTTTAATCACCTGAATTCTTGATATTTTTATGGTTAAAACCAAGAGTTATTTGAATTGACATTTGAATAAGGATTGGGGTTTTAATAGTTTTCTTCATTAAGGACTTAAGGAAGAACAATCTAGAGATAGGTAATTGAAAGTTTTCATATGTAATGAGGAAATATAGATTCGGATCATAATTTGTTAAATCAACCACTCCCCCTAGCATCATTCTCCATATATTTCATCAGTCATTATTTTGTTACGAGTATCATTCAAAGTTTTAAACTCAACCCAACCATTGTTTTTGTTCAATTGAATTAAGAGCACAAATAGGTATTTACTACGCAGTCCTCGAGATTGATACTTGGGGAAACTCATTATAACTACATCGGCGAAAATAGTACACTTATTATTTTTCCGATCATGTTTTTGGCACCGTTGCCGGGGACTGCCAAAATATAGATTTTAATCTTAGTTCAATTGAAATTTTATTGCTTTGCAATTAAAATTTTATTTTTCCTGTTAAATTGTATCAGTACTAATATTTTGTCTAATATTTTATGTGAGGTAAATCCTCAACTGATTATCTTTTTGACGCATAGATAGAAAGAACCTTTCACACTAGGCGAAGAAAAGCGAAGCAAGCAATACTGGCAGAAGAAGAAGATAAAAATTCAGTACACTCAGGTTCAGAATCAGAAGCTGAGACCATGGATCCACCGCAAGAAAGATTGCTAGGAGATTACAGAGGCACAAATGCACCGGGGGGAGACTAACCATTGTCAACCAACCAGTGAATGTTCCTAACTTTCAGCTCCACCCGAGCACAATCACTCAGTTGGAGAAGAGATCCTTTTCTGGAAGGGTTAATGAAGATGCTAACAAGCATTTGCAACGATTTCTGACTATGAGCACCACTCTAAAGATAGATGGGCATACTGAAGAACAAAAAAAGTTGCGAATGTTTCCGTTCACCTTGGCAGATGAAGCAGAGGAGTGGTTCTATTCTCTTCCAGCAGGCAGCATTACATCTTAGGAAGATATGGAAACAGCGTTCCTCAATGAGTATTTTCCAGCATTAGTGTTCATGAGAAAAAGATATGAGATCTTGAATTTCAAGCAAAAGGAGGGTGAATCATTAGGAGACTCTTTCAAGAGATTTAAGAGACTCCTGGTGGCATGCCCTACTCATAACCTGGATCAGACTGAGCAGATGCAGATGTTTGTGAATGGTCTGAGAATCAAAACGAAGCAACTCATTGACACAGCAGCTGGTGGCTCATCCAACTTCTCAACAGCCACTGGCATCAAGAAGATTATTGAAGCTATAGCTGAAAATGAGCATCTGGAATTATATGACAGGGTTACAAGCAAACCAGAGGGAGTGATTGATTTGAAGTTGGAAGTAAATAAACAACTCAAAATCGAAGAGGCGATAGCTGCAGAAGTGGAGAAAAAGCTTAAAGTTATGAACATGGGAACTCAACAGGTAGCACAGGTTTAAAATGTGGTTTGTGACATTTGTAGTGGACCACGCATGACTGCACAATGTCTTGCAACTCCAAAACAAATTGAGGAGATAAAATTCTTGAGGCAGAATAATCCATATTCTAACACCTATAACCCTGGGTGGAAGAATCATCTGAATTTTGCTTTGAAAGATCAACAACAACAAGCTCCTCAGAAGGCAGAATGGGAAGTGGCCATTGAAAAGATGGCTTCCCACACTTCCCAATTCCAAGAAGAAACACGAAGCAATCACAGGAACACCACAACAGCAATTAAAAATTTGGAGGTTCAAATGGGGCAAATTGTGCAACAAGTAGCGATGCAAGCACAAGGCAATCAGAAGAATCATGAGAATGTGAATGTTCTCATAACAAGGAGTGAAAACGTTGCCAAAGAAAGAGAAGATGAGGTAAACGTTGATGATGAACTTATAGAAGTGAATTTTGAAGTGAGAGAGAACAAGAAAAAAAGGAAGAACTGGCGCTACCTATGAAGCCAGCTGAAGAAAAGAGTAAACCTGAGATTAGGCTGCCATATCCCTCGCGAGTGGCAAAGAAGGACACAAAAGAGAAAGATTTTGATAAATTTGTCAAATTGTTCGAGAAGCTAGAGATCAACATACCTTTCTTTGAAGCACTCGAGAAAATTCCTTTGTACCAAAAATTCATGAAGGAGATCCTATCAAAAAATAAACCAATAGATGATGAACAAGTATCCGTTGATGAGAAGTTATGTGCAATCGTACCCGAGAGAAAAATACCTGTCAAGCATAAGGATCCTGGATCAGTGGCAATAACATGCACCATAAAAGATAGAACTTTCAAAAGGGTTCTAATTGATTATGGCTCTAGTGTGAGTTTAATGCCATTATCAATCTTCAAGAGGCTTGGTATTGAAAAGATAAGCGGGAGTGGAACAAAATTAAAATTTGTTGATCACACCATCAAGAAGTCATATGGGATAGCTGAAGATGTGTTGGTCGAGATTGAAAATTTTGCTTTTCCAGTGGATTTCTGGATCATGGACATACATGAAGATGAAGAGACCCCGATCATTCTTGGTCGACCTTTTCTATTGACTAGCAGGTGCAAATTTAATATCGAGACAGGTCATCTAACTTTAAAATATTTTGATGAGAAGATAACCGTGAAGGTGTTTGAAGTCAAGAAACAAGGTGCAGTTGAAAAGAATAAATTTTCAGTTGGTATGGTCAAAGTAGAGAGAGAGAGCAAAATTTCAAAATCAATCCCTGAAGAAGTCTCAGGCAGAATCTCTCAGGTGGCATCAATTAAAATTCCAAAGTTCAGTCAAGAAGCTAAGTAGGGAAAGAAGAAGGTAGACAAAGGTAATAAAAAGGGATCCTATCTTGCGGAGGCTAGGAGGCAGCAGCTGGTGTTGCATTACCCTCTGTGAGTCACTTCTCTCGAGTTTGGTCTGAAACATTGAGGTCAATGTTTAGTTCAAGTTTGGGGGAGGTTTTATTGCTTTGTTTGATTTTTTTTTTGTTAAGTTGATGTTAAATGCGGTGTAATAACACTAGTAGAAATTCTCCCAAATTTTTTCGGAATTTTGACCGAAAATTTTGTTTTGTTTTACACAAGAGCTTGTATTTCAATAAGGTTGGGAATGATATTGTGTGAGATGCAGGGATGATTGTTTGAAGGTAGAAAATTCGGAATAATGTGACATTGATACGAGTCCAACGTGTAGATTCGTACTAAAGTGCTTAAAGTCTGCGAAGTACTCCTTGAACAGTTTATCTATACAGTCTGACATAATTCAAATTCACATGCAGGTATGATTGGTTGAGAAGTAAATACAAATGTCATTAAATGATGAAAATACGGTAAAAGGCAATTGGCCCGCTAAGTTGGGTAGCCCTCACCAGGTTATTCAGCCCAAAGGGGGTTGATCTCCAAACGTCGTCCGGATAAAGGACAATAAATAACCAAAAGGTTTGAAAATTTCATCGGTATTAAAAAGTGGTAAATGTTGCTCGTGTGGTGCCCGAATAAATGATGTTCTTGGCTAGTCGTGTGCATGTGATGATTATCATAATTCCCAGTGCCTTAATCTGATTGTGCAAATGAAAGAGGAGGAAAAGCGGAAAGAGAACACTTAAGTGCGAAGCATAGTTGGAGAGGTATTTTCGTGTCATGTGAATGTCGAGCGCACTACTTTCTGAGCAATGAGAACTGAACTCTTGCATATGAGTGTTGCACCCCAAAATATGCCCTCCTATCTCGATTTTATCTAGCTTAGGCTTCACATTCATCTGCATACGCTTCCGTTAAGTCATCGACATTAAACAGTCATTCATCCATTGCATATGCATCATTTCGTTGTATTTAAATCGACCAAAAGTCAGTTTAAATTGACGTTTGCATCGTTTTATAGTTATAAAATACCCGATATTTCACTTCATTCATTTTTACCTCCTTACATGTTTACTGTGTCATTTTAAGTTGATTATATGTCGATGATATCAATATGTCGGTTTTTATAAACAGACTGCTAAACGCAATTCGACATTGTATGAAAATTAGTGGGAAAAATATTTCAACTTTTCGCCTCTAACTCACTTCTTTATGAATCTACTTGTCGCGTAGATCATGAAAATGTGCTCTCTCTAATTTTTCGATAGATTTCGAAGTCTCGTTTTTAACCGTAAAGTGTTTTAAAAACCGGATATTCTTTATTATCATTTTATTTCAATTTTAAATATTTCGATAATTTTTCTTTAATCTATGAAACCCGTAGTTTATTTTAATGTGATCATTTTATTTTTCGGATAATTTATTATTCGAATTTATATCATTTTTGACAATTTTAGGTGTTCAACTTTTATCTCCAAAAATCAAAAGAAAAATGTTTTCGGATAAGTTAATTTTTGCTCTATTGGGCTTTATAGCCCAATTTATGATTAAGAGCATTTTTGGTATTATAAAAAATTACTTAACCTAATTTATTGAATATATATATATATATATATATATATATATATATATATATATATATATATGTGTGTGTGTGTGTGTGTGTTATAATCTGCAATAGTGGGGGAGGATAAAAAAAACCAACAGAAAAATGTAAGGACGCGGATCTAAAGCGATCCTCTTCATCTCTCAATTAGAACCCAAAAAAAACAATGTCTTCCTTCTCCTTCATATACCTCCGCCGTGAATCCAAACCCACTAACTTCATCCATACCTCCATAACATTCTCTCCTCCGCCTCAAAACCATATCATTGTTCTCCTTCTCCATACTTCTCCTTCTGCCTACAGCTTTCGCTAGCCTCGTCGTTTCTTCCATCGTCATCCTCCCTCTGAACCACTTCCCAATGGCTGTCTCCCTCTATTTCACATACACTCCCTTCATCTCAAACAGCCGCTCAACCTCTCACATTCCGTTCCCTCCATCGCCGCTAACTTCATCTCATTACCCCTTCCGTTCACAGTTATCCCTTCAATCTTCCTCTGTTTCCTCCTCCAACACCCAAACCGTAATCACCACCACCTTGTTTTAACCGTATCATCCATTCCATATCACAAACCTTCTCCATTCCATAATCATCTTCACTCCCTTCCATACTCTTCGCCGTAACACAGCAACCCAGCCACACATTCCTCTTCTACAACTCAATCTCACCGTAACCCCAACTTACCCATTTATCTCTCCCTCCGCTGCCTCTTCCGCCGTAATCTCCCAGCTCACCAGAACAACCTTCTGTCCTCTCCACCGTTCTCCTCCGGCCATCAACTCCACTCTTTCCAGAACCATCAACCTTTCGATTTCCATCTCTGATTTCCATCTCCCTGCTACCTCCTTGTCGTTCCCATCCCTCACTTGCTTCCCTACTACCTCATTCATACCCACTGCGCAGAAGTTGTTGTAGTACATTTGGGTTATAAATTAGTTGCACAAGACCACCATTGCGACATACTTCCAGCCAGACAACTAACAGCACCATCAACCTCCAAAATTCCTCACAGCTCCGCTGTCATCCTCACAACTTTCCGAAACAACCTCTGCTCACCACCGTAAACCATCATCATCAGCCAACAACAGCTCCATTGCAAATGACTCTCGTCTCAGCTCAACAACCGCGATTGTTCTAGAGACTTCACCATGGCTGCATCACCCTCTTCATCGTCCTGCTTTGCTCGTCTTTGTCTGCAAAATCTCCATGGTCTGTTTCTGTTTCAACGTGACATTGCAATCACCATCAACTTTTGAAACTTCGGCATTCAAGAAAAGTCCGATCATCATTTCCTCTTAGCATATATACTTTTCTTCTTCCAATTACATTCTTATTATTGTTGTTCCATTATTAATATCTAGTAATGTCATTTTTATTTTTGTAAATATAAAATACATAATATTTTTGTTATTATATTTAGTATGTAAATATACATATTATTTTTATTCTTATAACTTTATTCATATCCATTTGTAAATAAATTCAATTACATTTTAATGATCTTTGTGTTGCAATTTCGAATTTGGAATTTAATTCAACCTTCGAATGAATTTGAATGCAAACATATCTATTCTAATCAATCTAATATAATACATACTTAAGCATTGCAACATTCTCCGCATAGTTTTTGTTTGTATTTTGAGTGATGTAGGGATCTTCATTTGGTATCCATCCGATGCATCAAGCCTTATCCGATCTTGAAGACTACTTGGAGCTCAATTCTTTCATCGCATAAAAGCTATTTATTTATTCAAATTAATTTGATTTGGTTGTATATGTCCCCGTTCATGAACATGTACCCTCATTCCTTGTGTATTCTAATTATCGTTTAATTATGCGTTTATCATATTAGAACATATAGCCTCCTCTTGGGCTCCTCATCAAGAAGCAGGTAAACATACACAATGCACACTTGCACACATTTATAGTTTGGTCCTGGGCTTTTCTACAGTGACAACTATTCGATCGATTGTTCCAATCGGTCGTTTAGAATACTAGTGTCACGCTAGTTCCACTTTTAGGAGCATACATAAAGCCACTTTGTATGGGCTCGCTTGTTTTCCTAATCAAATTATTATATCCACAACCAAACCCTTAAAACACTTTCATATTAAATTAATTAATTGAATTTGTTTTCAAAAATAAATTTCATAAAAAAGGGAACACTTGGATGAGATTCGTTTCAATTGTTAGATGTTAGCCTAACGATTTAAACAAAGCGGAGTTTTTTTAGTTTGTTAGATGATAGCCTAATAAACTAAAAGCTTCTATCCATGTTCTAAAACAAAAAATATAGTGTTATGGTGTTTAATTAAATTGTTGGATGATAGCCCGACGATTCAATTAAGGTTAAAGTATTTGGGCCATTAGATGATAGCCTAATGACTTAAATGCTTTTATTCCATACACTTAATAAATGTGAACTTTGCTTCGCCTCACCCTTTTCATAATAAAGATTTTGGATGAGAGATGATTGGTCGAGCTCACTCACCAATTTCGAGTATTCGAATCGTTAGATGATAGCCTAACGTTTTGGTACTTGTCATCTACAATTAAAATCAATTCAACCCACTCAAATTCTTTTCCGCTCATATGCGACAATCAAAAACATTTATTCTAAAATCAACACAACCAATTCAAACATTTTCAACAAGAACTACGGAGTTTTGACTTTCCCATTGCATGAGGGAATACGTAGGCACACGGTTTCGAAATCGTGTCAAACTCAAAATAATAATAAACAAACCCCGTTTCCTTTTTTCTTATTTCTTGATCATTAATTAGAAGATAGCATTTTTACTTTAAACACATGAACATGCATGAACTAAATGGGTCCCATCGAGTACGATGGACGTAAGGGGTGCTAATACCTTCCCCTTGCGTAACCGACTCCCGAATCCATCCTTTTTGGTCTTGTAGACCGCCTTATCCAATTTTTGTGGGTTTTATCTATATTTTCTCGTTCTTTTTAGAATAAATAAAATTAGGTGGCGATTTCATTGTTTTTGAAAATTTAAATGATTTTTGAAAAAACGAGTTGCTTCAATGAGTACCGATATGCTTTGATTTTCATGAGTTCTGATAATCGTCGCTTGAGGTCAAGCAACAATTTAAGTTTGGGGGAGTTTGGTCGGTGGTTTTTACATAGATATTTAGCATTGAATTTCATTATCGTTTCTTTTATTTGTCTAGTGTTATATGTCATTTTACCGCATTTTACGCTTTGGTTATGTGTTTGAGTGTTTTCAGGGTCAGAAGAATAAAACAGGACAAATCGGGGCAAAAGAAGTGCAAAAACAAGAATATTAGAGGCTACAGAGAAATCAACATGGGCCCCCATGAATCAACACGGCCCGTGTCGAAAAGCCATTGGAAAGCGCAGAAAAATCAAAGTCAATGAATCAACACGGGAACCCGTGTGAATCAACACTGCCCGTGTTGAAAAGCCAGTGGAAAGTGCAAAACAGCCAAAGTCAGTAAATCAACACGGGAACCCGCGTGAATCAACACTGCCCGTGTTGATAGACTTAGAGCAACTATTTTTATTCAAGAGATCAACACAGGCACCCGTGTTAATCAACATGGCCCGTGTTGATGGACGCGTGTGGAAACTTCACTTTTTGAGTTTTGGACCTTTTCTTTGTCATTAAGGGTACTTTGGACTTTGGCTAAGACTTGGATGAGGTTGAGGCTATTAGAAGGAATTTTGGAAAAAGAAAAGGACTTTTTGAAAGCACGAGAAAAATATTACAGAGAAGAGAAGATAGTTACGAAGAGGAATTCGGAGACGACGAGATTCAACAGCAGCCACCATTGAAGATCAACGTCATCGTTATTCTTTGTAATGTTTAACTTTTATCTAATGTTTTCTTCGAATACTATGAGAGACTAAACCCCTCAATGCTAGGGGGTGGTCCTGATTTGATTATTATTATGAATTCGGATTATTGATTTCCTTAATGCAGTATTTATCTATTTCAATTTAATTGTGTGGTGTTACTATTATTATGTATCAGACAAATACATGTAGACCTATGACTAACAATTGGTAGGACTGTGACTGTTAGGGTTTCTACACAATTAGGTTATTAGGAGTCTCACCTTGGACTAGGAACTCTTTTTAATCACCTGAATTCTTGATATTTTATGGTTTTAATGGAGAATAATCTAGAGATAAATAAAGTTTTCATATGTAACGAGGAAATCGGGATTCGGATCATAATTTGTTAAATCAACCACTCCCCCTAGCATCATTCTCCATATATTTCATCAGTTATTATTTTTTTACGAGTATCATTCAAAGTTTTAAACTCAACCCAACCATTATTTTTGTTCAATTGAATTAAGAGCACAAATAGGTATTTACTACGCAATCCTCGAGATCGATACTTGGGGAAACTCATTGTAACTACATCGGCGAAAATAGTACACTTGCTATTTTTCCGATCACATCCCCCCATCTTTGCAACCGCAACCTCCTTAAGTCGTGAAACCTCGAACAAATCCGAGAATAAATCTTTCAAACTAGAATCCTCCAACCACTTAGAATACCAAAAAGAAGTAGATAATCACTAACAACATCAAACCTGCAATTAACTAAAAACACATTGTAATACGGTGAACTGACTTTGAGATTTTTGTATCGCAAATGTGCGAATAGCAAGAGTCGCCACCGAATTTTCTTTTATCCAATTAAGGGAAGGTAAAAAGTACAGAAAAAGACCTTCGTTAGATTCTGAGTAAGGGAGAAGGTTATGAAAAGGGAAGGTATTAGCACCCCTTTCCATCTGTAGTTATCTTCGGGCTCTTAGTTGCCCTTAGATCATTTTGAAAAAGTGCTTTCTGTGTGTTTGACAAAAATGTTTTGAAAAAAGGGCATTTCGCTTTGACTTTGTAATGATTCATGTAGGAATGTATACAAAGTGTTCGGAAATGTTTTGTTTTTGAAAAGAGTTTGAACTTTGACGAAAGTGCGTGGTGTGAAAAGTATTTTGATAGAGCAAGCAACTAAAAGTCTTATTACCTACTCAGAATTGGTCGTTTTCGTGTTATTTTACTTTCCTTTAGAATAGCGCAATCCATACCATTAGTTGGTAGGTAACCCTATTCGTTGGATGTAAGCGGGACATTCGAAGGGACATCGGATGGTCATAGAAGGCAATTGTAGGAAGTATCCTAGCACATTCAAAGGGACTATCATCATTTATCGTAGGCGACAATCGAGGGTCAAGATCATGTATTCGTAGGCGACGTCTTGGGTCTATAATCTTTGTATCGAAGGGACTATTGTGATACGGTGAACTGACTTCGTAGGATTTTTGTATCCAAATGTGCGGATAGCAAGAGTCGCCACCGACTTTTATTTTTATCCAATTAAGGGAAGGTAAAAGTAACAGAAAAAGACCTTCGTTAGATTCTGAGTTCGGGAGAATGGTTATGAAAAGGGAAGGTATTAGCACCCCTTTTCATCCGCAGTTTATTCTACGGGCTCTTAGTTGCTCTAGATCACTTTTTAAAAATTGCTTTCTGTGTGTTTGACAAAAATGTTTTAGAAAAGGCATTTCGCTTTGACTTTGTAATGACTCATGTAGGAGTGTATACAAAGTGTTCGGAAATGTTTGTTTTGAAAAGGATTTGAACTTTGAAAAAGAGTGTGTGGTGTGAAAAGCATTTGGTTTAGAGCGAGCAACTAAAAGACTTATTTACCCACTCAGAATTGGTCGTTTTTGTACTTCTACGTTCCTTTAGAATAGCGTTAGCCATACCATCAGTTGGTAGGTAACTCCATTCGTTGGATGTAAGCGGGACATTCGAAGGGACATCGGATGGTCATCGAAGGCAACTTGTAGGAAGTATCCTAGCACATTCGAAGGGACTATCATCATTTTTCGTAGGCGACAATCGAGGGTCAAGATCATGTATTCGGAGGCGACATCGTGGGTCTTATGATCTTTGTATCGAAGGGACTATGATGATTTGTTTGGAAGGCAATGGTGCTAGAATACCTCTACATTCGAGGGACATGACCATTTGAATTCGTAAAGGCAACGAGAGAGAATTACCCTAAGGGGTGCATGTGTGAAGGAGTGTGTTGATTTCAGAATATGTTATCTTGAAGTTAGTGGGCTATGTTCATTGTTATCTTGCCATACACGCCTAATTACTAGCAATTGATAAGGGTGCGGAAAGTAAAATGCGGAATGTAAAAGCGGAAATGTAAAGGTACGGAAAGTAAAACCTACGCTATTACATGGCTTTGGGGCAGATACATAATTTTAAAATGCGGAAAATAAAGTCCTAAATTAAACTATTACATCCCATGAGCAATTACATTATTGGAAAAATAGAATGATAAAATGATAAAGAGAAAATCGTCTGAATCGGATCAACCTGTACAAAAAGAAGAAATCGGAAAATGCAATATGAATCGAACAAAAGAAAAAATATTAGAAAAATGCAAGTTTTAATATGGGAAAATTACTACATGCTGGAAATAAGATAAATAAGCTAAAATAATTTTTTGGGATTTTTTAGAAAAGATTTAATAATTAAAATGCAATTAAAAGTGAATTAAATGCAAAAAATATAAATAAAAATAAATATGCATGCAAAAATATGTTTTTTTAATTTATTAAATTAAATAAAGATTTTTATGAAATAAATGCAAAAAGAAAATATTTTTTTGGTAATTTTTTAATGCAAAAACAAAATGTGGAAACTAATTAAAATGAATGGAAAATATTAAAATATATTAAAAAACATGAAAATATGCAAAAGTTGAGAAAAGAAGCAAAACTGGTGCCCATAGGGATCGAACTCAGGACATGGGAGAGTATCCAGGAATAGTGAGCGCCTTAACCAACTGAGCCACGTTGCGTTTGTGTTTTGAAACGGAACGAATGGAAAATAACACGCGTCGCTTTCCCATTGCCACGATCTCGCGCCATCCAGTCATCTTCTTCGTTTTGAATTTTCAAAATTCTGCGTCGGCCATGGCTCGACGCTAAGTCCCTGGCAAACGTCAAAAATGCAGCATACATAATATAAATAAAATCCAAGGCCATGGTTCGATTCAGGACATCGTTACGAATTCAATGGCATAGGTCTTATTGTCCAATTTTTCCTGTTTGAGGAAACCCTAATTCGAAACCAGAAAACCTAACTATGGCATAATACGATTCCGGCCATGGAAACTCAATTGGCTTGCCCAGAAAGCTTGCAAGCTTGATTCTAAACACAAACAAACAATCAAAACAAGTTAATAATGCATGAATATGAGAAATCGAAATTTGAAAATTCAAGAACAAACCAAACACGGATTGCTTGATTCTTGATGTTTTTTGGCAAAGTAAAGGTCTGATTCGCTTCTGGAGGTATCAAGGAACCTGTTGGACACCTCAAAAACGATTGAGAATGGCTGGAATAAGGATTGCTATTTGCTTCAAGAACTCGATTTTTTTCAATTTGAGAATAGGGTTTATGAGCCAATTTTTCCGTCCCTTTGCAATTGGTATGCATCAAGTATATATGCTGGATGGATTTGGGATTGATTTGGGAAAGAATTGATCAATATTCAATGGAAATCAATTTTGATTTTTGTCCAAAATCAAATTTTCAAAATTTGATTAATTCTCAATCCAATCTTGCCAAATTTGATTCAATTTCGAAATTGCTGGCATTTATGGGTTAATTAGATCACAAGGAAGCAATAAAAATCAATCTTTCAATTAATTTGGATTTTATACTTTATTTTTCAAATTAATTTGTATTTAAATGAATAAATTCCAAATTAAATAGGAAAATAAAATAGAAAATCGTGGCATTGGGTTTGGACATTCCTAATTGCATGAGGAATAAGTTTGGATGAAGAAAAAGTAGGCCCATTTGCAAAAGATTTGATTTTTTGAAGTATCTCTCTTTGTGCATTCTTTCAAAATTGCCCAACTTGTGGATGGTGCATCTTGCTCAATTTTCCACATTTTTGAGTGTTCTTGGACTTTTTGGAAAGCTCTAAGAGTCCTCTAAACAATGTCTTTGGTTTCATCTCAATTGGAGTTACCATGCTCAATATATCTTCAAAACAAAAATTTGACTTTTTGTTGACTTTGAAAATGACCTGTAATGTTTTGAGCTATACCTCTCAAATGAAGCATTTTTTGGACATTCTTGTGAGACATGAAGTTGTAGAGAATTGAATTTCCTTCAAAACAAGAGGTGGTGGAAAAATTTCGAGAAAGTATGAGAAAGTTATGATCATCAAAGTTCGTTGACTTTTCACCTAGAAACCCTAATTTAGAAAGTTTGACTTTTGAGCAAATCTTGAGTTTTCTTGATGAATCATGATCAAACCTTGATCAAATGATGAATGTAACTTCAAAATGAGGATGTTGACCAAAAATTATGAAGTTTGACTGTATATTGACCACAGTTGACTTTTTGTCCAATACACCCGATTTTCAACCATCTGAGCAATTGCTTGAGGAAACTTGACTTGTGAGGCTTGAAACTTGACATGGAGAATCTTTGAAGCATATGAGGAGGAATGAAGACCATTGGAGATGTTGGAAATCCATCTTGACTTGAGAGATACCAAACCCTAGTTTGGGTTGATTGTCTAGGAGAGAGTTTGTCTGATCAACTCTTGAGGAATCCTTGAGTATGGATGTATGAAATCTCTTGAGTAGATGGAGGGCAAATTTTGGGGTATGACAACTATGATGATTTTTTTTGAAGGCAACGGTGCTAGAATACCTCTACGTTCGAGGGACTTGACAATTTGAATTCGTAAGGCAACGAGAGAGAATTACCCTAAGGGGTGCATGTGTGAAAAGAGTGTGTTGATTTCAGGTATTTTATCTTGGAGTTATGAGTGATCTATGTCTGATTTTATCTTGCCATACACGCGTAATTACTAGCAATTTATAGGGTGCAGAAAGTAAATTGCGGAAATGTAAAGTGCGGAAAGATAAAGTCCTACGCTATTACATGGCTTTGGGGCAGATACATAATTGAAAGTACGGAAAATAAAAGTCCTAATTAAACTATTACATCCCATAGGCAATTACATAATTGGAAAAAGAAAGCGATAAAAATTGTCCGAAACGGTATAACCTGTGAAAAGATGCAAAATCGGAAAACGGAAGAAAATTGCATAAGAGGAAAATGTTAGTAAAAATAAGCATTTTTGAATGAGAAAACGTTTTTGTGTTAATAATGACATTAATATGATAAAATAAATTTTTGGGAATTTTTGGAGTTAATTTGATAATTTAAAAACAATTAAAAGTCATTTAAACAATTAATTAGAAATTAAATTAAATATGCATGCAAAAATAATAATTTTTATATTAAAAATTAAATAAGCATTTTTCTGATGAGTATGCAAAAAATAAATATTTTTGGTGTTTTTTAAATGCATGATAAAAATTATTGAAGATAAATTAAATAGTATGAAAATATTAAAAGAAAATAGAAAAATAGAAAAATATGCAAACTTGTAAAAAATCACTTTGCCATGGCTGGGGATCGAACCGGGGACCTTCCCTTCACAACGCGCTGCCACGACCAACTGAGCTAGAGCGTCCACGTCTTAGGAAAACGGAACGAAACGTTTTTAAATGGTGTCGCTCTCTGATTGCCCAGATCACGCGCCAAACCATCATCTTCTTCGTTTTGAATTTTTAAACATTCAGCGTCGGTCTTTGTTCGACGCTAAGGCCCCTGCAAAACTCAAAATCTCATACAAGTAATATAAATGAATTGTGAGTACATGGATCGACTCGTTTGCATCCACTGATCATCCTGGTATGCTTGGTTTGGTCCAATTTTTCCTAATTAGAGAAGCCCTAATTCAAGCCCGAAAACCCTAACAATGGTGGTTTTCGTTCCAGGTCACTAAACCACGATTGGGCTACCCATATAGCTTGCAAACTTGATGTTGATCATGAACAAACAATAAAAAAGTGTTAAAAATGCATGAATAATAGAAATCGATTTTGAAAAATATATGAACAAACCAAAATCGAATTGCTTGATTCTTGATGATTTTGCAACTTGTAAAGGTCTGGATCGACTCTAAACAACCCAAGGAACACGATGGAATGCTCAAAATCGTTTGAAACAAGCTAGAGCCAAGGCTTCTAGTGACTTGTAGTGCACGGTTTTTTTTTAGTTTAGGTTAGGGTTCTTGAGGCAATTTTTCTGTTCTTTCTTGTGTGATATGCATTGTATATTTATAATGGATGAAAATTGAGCTGATTTGAGGAACAAATAATCATCAATCAATGCAAAGATTATTTGATTTTGTACAAAATCAAATCTTATCTTTTTTGATCAATTTTCATCAATTCCTTGCCCAATCAAAACCAATTTCGAAATTGACAGCTTTTGGTGAGTTGCTTGGACCTCAAGGATGAGATAAAAAATCAATTTGCATTTAATTTTGATTTTATACCTTATTTTTTAATTTAATTTGTATTTAAATGAATAAAATCCAAATTAAATAGAAAAATAAAGTTAAAATTTGTGGCATTGGGCTTGGATGTTCCAAATTGTCTAAGGAACAAGTTTGAATGAAGAAAAACTAGGTCCATTTGCAAAAAATTTGATTTTTACAAGTATCTCTCTTTGTGCACCACTTCAAAAATGCCCAACTTGTGCAATGTGTATTTTTCTCAATTTTCCACATTTTATAGTGTTCTTGGACTTTTTATAAATATCTAAGTGTCCTCTAACCAACCTCTTTGGTTTCATCTCAATTGGAGTTTCCATGCTCAATAAATCTTCAAAACAAAAGTTGACTTTTTGTTGACTTTGAAAAGGACCTGCAATGTTTTGATCCATACCTTCCAAATGAAGCATTTTTTGAACATTCTTGTGAGACATGAAGTTGTAGAGAATTGAATTTCCTTCAAAGTGAGAGGTGGTGGCAAAATTTCTGAGAAAGTATGAAGAAGTTATGCTCAGTCAAAGTTCAGTTGACTTTTCCCCAAGAAACCCTAATTTGGAAAGTTTGACTTTTGAGCAAATCTTGAGTTTTCTTGATGAATCATGATCAACCCTTGATCAAATGATGAATGTGACTTCAAAATGAGGATGTTGACCAAAAAAATCAGGAAGTTTGACTGTATGTTGACCACAGTTGACTTTTTGTCCAATTCAACTAATTTTCAACTATCTGAGCAATTGTCTGAGGAAACTTGACTTGTGAAACTTGAAACTTGACATGGATAATCTTTGAAGCATATGAGGAGGCATGATGACCATTGGAGATGTTGGAAGTCCATCTGGATCTGAGAATTGTCAAACCCTAGTTTGGGTTGATTGTCTAGGAGAGGGTTTGTCTGATCAACCCTTGAGGAATCCTTGAGCATGGATGTATGAAATATCTTGAGAAGTAGGAGGGAAAATTTTGGGGTATGACAGCTGCCCCTGTTCAATCTTCTTGTACTGGAAGGGTTAGATTGGCATGTTCGCCTTTCGTGACCTGGAGGTAGAAGATGATTGAACACTCGAGTACACCTGAAAATTTGCACTCGCTGCTGGCTGATGACGCGGGAATGGGCTTACAGATGCCATTTGGAGAAGTTGGAGACTTCGCTGGGGAATGAGTCGTACACTAGACTCGAGATTGCTGTTTGAATAGGAGAACTGACGGAGATGGGCTTAAGATGCCATCTGGAAAGATCGATGTTGGGGAGTGAGTCGTACGCTAGGCTCTATAGATGTTACTGGAAATGAAAGGAGCATGGAGATGGGCTTAAGATACCATCCGGAGGGAGTCGTACGTTAGACTTCGTGCTCATCTTTGAATGAATTTATTGGCTTGTATTGGTTTTTTAACCAAATATGCAGCATTCTGAAAGTGGAGAAATGTTGACAAGTAATCGGAGATGGGCTTAAGATGCCATCCAAGGCAACTGAGTCGTACGCCAGACTCTGTAGTTGCTGTTGATAATAAGAGAAAGTCAGAATACATCTTCGTGCTGATTACTCTGAGGGGATAGTAGTTGGCAAAATGTGGACAGCTTCCCTGTTGTGCTTCGGGTATTGGTCCAATGTCTGTTATCGGAGGATAACTTGTGATCGTTCAGATAGTTTTCCCGTCTGGCTTCGGGTATTAATCCTGGATCTGTTGTCGGAGGACAACGTGGGCGGTCGTTCAGATAGTTTTCCCGTTTGGCTTCTTCGGGCATTAATCTTGGACCAGTTGTCGGAGGACAACTAGGGCGATCGTTCAGATAGTTTTCCCGTCTGGCTTCGGGCATTAATCTTGGACCTGTTTGTTTTAGAAGTGATTTTCACCTGTTTTGGAAAAAACAAAAGAAACTTTGATAGAATATTGTTAGTCTTATGCAGATTATGATGCATGAAGATGTGTATGAATGATATATGCACAAATTATGACTTTTATGAGTAATGTATGAATGATAGATGTTGCGGTATTTCAAAATATATTCATCTTGAAGAAGATGCAGATGCTCTGCCTGAGGACTTCTGACTTCTTTTTGGGGATGAAATGGATGGAAATCCTGAGAAGAGAGATAACCTTGATTCCTCCGATGCACTATCTGACCAAGTCTTGGGCCTAGATATTGTTGAGGCGGGTGGAGATTGAGAGACGCGCTGCTGAGGATCTTGCACGTAGACCCTGCTGGGGAGAAGTTTGGAGGTATTCTACTAGGGATCTTACGCGTAAATCCTGCTGGAGAGTATTTGATAGTCGCTGGGAGACCGGGTTAGAAGAATCTGGAGCCCGTTGTAATCTCCGGCTGGGGAATAAAAGATGTAGGTTTCCTCCGATGCACTATCTGACCAAGTTCCGAGTCTGGATACTGCTGCTGCCGGGGAAATAATGGTTGTCAAGAGATATTTTGTTGGGGATACCTCTGCTGGTGATGAATCGTTACTGCTTGGAAACCGGTGTGACATGGTTTAGTTGAGTGAAATCACTGCTCGGGGGCTACTGTATACTCTGCTGGGGAAGGTTTGCTGTGAGCGACACTTCTGTGGGGATCATGCTCTGCGGGGAAATGTTTTGGTGACTTTCGTCGTCATCTCAATTCCTGGAGCCTGTAGTAATTACTTTTGTATGTTCACTTTTCGCATGTTTGTGAATAGATTTTTATTGTCAGATGCATATAATCATTCAAAGCAAACGTTGGACTTTATGCAAACGACAACAGTGAAAATTGTAAAGAGAAAGAACTTGTATTTATTTGAAATGTGGCGTATGGCCAAGTAGTTTGTACACAAGAAAAGTAAAAAGCTATGCGGAAACAATCTCGTTAAGTTCCAACTATGCTAGTACTCATATATTTCAACTATCTCATCTCCTTGCTGTCAGTAGAAAGTGAGTAGACTGATCTTCGCCATTTGAATCTTGAATGCTGATAGTAGTCTGTAGATAGGTGATCTGGACGAGACATAGTTGTACGCTTAAATCCCTAACTTTTGCCTAGACCACCCTTTCGGGTTTTCAGTCTACCGGGATACCCTTTTTTGCCCAAGCCGCCTTTTCAGGTTTTCGACTTGCCGGGTGTACATTTTTTGTATATATATCCTTAATTTTTGCCCGAACCCTTTTGGTTCGCCAGGATGCCCTTATTTTTGCCTAGGCCAGTCGACCTAGCGGGTCTCTTTTATGCGTAGTATTTTTTGACTATGCTTGCGTTCACAAGGTGTGGGAAGTCTTCACCATCCATGGTGCTAAGTATCATAGCTCCGCCGGAAAATACTGTCTTGACTACAAACGGTCCCTCGTAGGTGGGAGTCCATTTGCCCCTGGGATCACCTTGTGGAAGAATGATGCGCTTGACTACTAGATCACCGACTTGGTAGACTCGGTGTTTGACCTTCTTGTTAAATGCTCTGATCATTCGCTTCTGATAGATCTGTCCATGGCAGATGGATGCGAGTCGTTTCTCATCAATCAAGTTAATCTGATCAAGGTGAGTCTGAATCCAATCGTCTTCGCCTAACTCTGCATCCTGGAGGACTCTGGTTGAGGGTATCTGAACCTCGATAGGTATGACTGCCTCCATACTGTATACAAGAGAGAATGGGGTTGCCCGTGTTGATGTTTGTACTATAGTGCTATAACCATGAAGAGCAAATGGTAACATCTAATGCCAATCCTTGTAAGTCACTGTCATCTTCTTTATAATCTTCTTAATGTTCTTGTTGGCGGCTTCCACTGCGCCATTCATCTTAGGCCGATAAGGAGAAGAATTGTGATGCTTGATTTTGAACTGCGTGCAGGGTTCGATGATCATCTTATTATTGAGATTAGAGTCGTTATCTATGATAATCCTTTCGGGAGTGCCATACCGACAGATAAGATTATGCTTGATGAAACGAGCCACAACATTCTTGGTAACAGATGCAAACGAGGCTGCTTCCACCCACTTGGTGAAGTAGTCAATTGCCACAAGGATGAAACGATGTCCATTGGAAGCTGTGGGCTTAATTTCTCCAATCATGTCAATGCCCCACATTGAAAAAGGCCAAGGAGCTGTTAGAACATTCAGAGGTACTGGAGGCACGTGCACTTTGTCCGCATATATCTGGCATTTGTGACAAGATCGAGCATAACGGTGACAATCAGCATCCATGGTGGACCAATAGTAACCTATTCTCAAAATCTTCTTAGCCATGGTGTGTCCACTGGAGTGGGTACCAAATGCGCCTTCGTGTAACTCTTCCATGATACGTTCCGCTGTTTTCCGATCTACACAGCGGAGTAAGTACAAGTCGTGATTGCGCTTGTATAAGATGTCGTTGCTGAGGAAGAATTTGGATGCAAATCTTCTCAGAAACTTCTTATCATTGACAGATGCCCCTGCGGGATATTCCTGAGTCTCAAGATACCTCTTCACGTCGTAGTACCAAGGTTTCTCTTCTATGTCAAGTTCATAACAGTACGCTGGTTCGTCAAACCTCTCAATGATGATTTGGGGAGCCTCGTTGTCCCATCTGACCTTGAACATAGACGACATAGTAGCCAATGCGTCTGCCAACTGATTCTCTTCTCGTGGAATGTGATTGAAAGTGATATCTTCGAAGTAGGGGATCAAACTCAGAACATGCCCTCGATATGGAATGAGATTCGGATGCTTCATATCCCACTCGCCCTTAATCTGACTGATCACCAAAGCTGAGTCTCCATACACTTGTAGGAACTTGATTCTTAAGTCAATAGAATCTTTGATACCCATGATGCACGCTTCATATTCGGCCATGTCGTTAGTGCAGCTAAAACATAATCTGGTGGTGAAAGGCGTATATCCGCCTGCAGGGGATGTAATGATGGCGCTAATGCCATTGCCAAGTGCGTTTGAGGCTCCATCAAAGACCATGGTCCATCGGGATCCTTGTTCAAGTCCTTCGTCCGGGCCTGGTTCTTCGCAATCTGTAACTAGTAAAACATCTTCATCTGGAAATTCGAACTGCATAGACTGATAGTCATCTACGGCTTGATGAGCCAAATGATCGGCTACTACACTTCCTTTGATCGCTTTCTGAGAAGTATACTGGATGTCGTATTCGGTCAAGATCATTTGCCATCTTGCTATTCTTCCGGAGAGAGCTGGTTTCTCAAATATGTATTTTATCAGATCCATCTTAGAGATCAACGAAGTAGTGTGAGTCAACATATACTGTCTTAGTCGGCGAGCAGCCCATGCCAAAGCGTTGCAAGTTTTCTCGAGCTGTGAGTATCTTGTTTCACAGTCGGTAAACTTTTTGCTAAGGTAGTATATTGCATACTCTTTTCGAACAGACTCGTCATGTTGCCCCAACACACACCCCATTGAGTTCTCTAACACTGTCAAGTACATGATAAGGGGTCTTCCTTCGGCGGGCGGCATCAGGATAGGAGGATTCTGTTGTAGGTACTCCTTGATTTTTTCAAAAGCGATCTGGCAATCGTCATTCCATTCCACTACTTGATCTTTCTTCAGTAACTTAAAGATTGGCTCACAAGTAGCAGTTAGATGTGCAATGAATCTGGCAATGTAATTCAATCGGCCCAAGAAACCTATGACTTCCTTCTCGGTGTGGGGAGCTGGCATCTCTTGAATAGCTTTAACCTTGGCGGGGTCAACTTCAATACCTTTCCCACTGACGACAAACCCTAAGAGCTTACCGAATTTGACTCCAAATGTGCACTTGCGAGGATTGAGTCTCATTCTGTACTTCTTTAACCTATCAAACAATTTCCGTAGATGATCAAGATGTTCCTCTTCATTCTGTGATCGAGCTATCATGTCGTCGACGTAGACCTGTATCTCGTGATGAATCATGTCATGAAATAACACCACCATGGCACGCTGATAAGTGGCGCCCGCGTTCTTCAGTCCGAACGGCATAACCTTGTAACAAAAAGTGCCCCACTGTGTAACAAAAGTAGTCTTCTCCATGTCTTCAGGAGCCATTTTGATCTGATTGTAACCGGAGAAACCATCCATGAAGGAGAAGACCTTATGTTGGGCAGTGTTGTCAACCAGAACATCAATATGAGGAAGTGGAAAATCGTCTTTCGGACTTGCTTTGTTCAGATCTCTGTAATCCACACACATTCGTACCTTGCCATCCTTCTTGGGCACATGCACCACATTTGCAACCCATTGTGGATAGGAAGTAACAGCTAAGAAACCGGTGTTGAACTGCTTCATAACTTCAGCTTTGATTTTCTCTGACATCTCAGGACGCATGCAAACCTTCGCTTTCACCGAGAAAACCTTCTTTGTTGGCAACCGTGTACCACAATATCAATGTCTAAACCGGCATGTCTTCGTATGACCAAGCAAAAACCTCAATATAGTCTCGTAGCATCTGAACCAATCTTTCTTTGACACTGTTCTCAAGACCTGCTCCTATCTTAATCTCTTTTCTGTCTTCATCAGTACCCAAATTCACAACCTCGACTTGCTCTTCGTGTGGCTGTATAACTCGCTCTTCTTGTTGTAGCATCGACAAGTTCTCCGGCACTTTACAATCTTCCTCACCTTCATCTTCGGCTTGGTAGATCGGATTATCGAAGTCATATTTAGCAATAGCATAGCTGTTATCAACGAGATTCGGAGTGATTTTGTAGTGTATCACGTGGGTGTGTGTAAGAAACACATAGCTTTTTGAAGGGGTGATAAAGTAAAGAAAGAAAGCAACAATTAAATGCAAAAGTCCAACGATTTTATTGAATGAAAATATGCAAATGATGATAATAACCCTCACAACGAGCCGATGCCCCGCAAGGCACTAGGCTTTAGAGTTTATTGTCCAAAACACGAGAATACGAAAAGAAAACAAAAAAGAGCAATTACTCCTGCTAAAGGAGATTGGTATGACGCCTTCGCCTTCCAATTCCGAGTCCGTTGTCGGAGTTGGGAAGATCCATTTCTGATGTCGAAGTCGTTGTCGCCGCCTTCTATAGCATGGACTCCACTCTGGCTGATGCGGAAAGGAAGTTGGCCGGCACGTTCGCGGCGTATCATCTTTTGACCTTTGATGGTGAAGCCTAAACCATTCTTGTCAGATTTGAAAGGAAGATCAGGGAGCTGTCCCCAAATAGTACTACCTCCTTCCTCAACTGCAGCCCGGGCATCTTTCAACGAGGCCATCCTAGGCGGAGCTTTAGCAACTTCAGGAGTGACAAGAGAGTCAACAGGCATGACTCTGGGGATTGTTTCAAAAGCTTGACAGGGAGTCTCGAAGAATTCACCCTCCACCTCGAGGTATCGGAATGACTGCAGATGACTGACCATATATTCTTCTTCACCACATACGGTAACAACTTTCCCTTTCACCGGGTATTTCAACTTCTGATGTAAGGTAGAGGTAACAGCGCCTGCCCCATGTATCCAAGGGCGTCCAACTAGGCAAGAGTAAGTTGGACGGATGTCCATGACAAAGAAAGTGGAATCAAAAGTCTGGGAACTGACTTTAACAGGCAGAATGAGCTCTCCAAGTACTATTCGCTTAGAACCATCAAAATCTCTCACAACTATGTCACTGGGCTTCAGAACTAACCCTTCAACATCAAGTCGGTCAAAAGCAGTCTTTGGTAGGATGTTCAAAGCAGAACCAGTATCCACCAAAACATGAGATAATGTAGTGCCCTTGCATTCAACAGAGATGTACAGGGCTTTGTTGTGTATCCTTCCGGAAGGAGTCAGATCAGCATCAGAGAAACCTAGGCCGTTGTTGGCAGCCAGGCTAGCAATACAAACTTCAAACTGGTCAGTAGTAGTGTCTTGCGGCACGTGAGCATTCTTCAGAAACTTTACCAAGGCATTAGCATGAGCCTCGGAGCACAAGAGCAAAGCAAGCATGGAAATCTTGGACGGAGTCTGTCCCAACTGTTCCACAACATTGTAGTCACTCTTCTTGATAATCTTCAGAATTTCCTCCATTTCTTGTTTGGAGGTGTTTTCAGTAACTTCCTTTGGTACTTCTGGCTGAGCAGGATGAGTCACTGGTTCTTTCCCTCTAGCTTGGGGAATGGATTGAATAGCTGGAATGCTAGCTGGAGTCGCGGTGTCTTTGGGAGGAGAGAAAACCCTTCCGGTTCTGGTCACCTTGCTTGATCCGGTGATGTTGTCAATGTCAGGAATGGTAGCTTCAATTGTAAAATCTTCAATGGTCAGAGGGTCTTGCTTGATGCCATGATAGTAAACATCGGCTCCATAGTTCCAAGGGATAGCCTTGTTAGAGGAATATGGAACTGGTCTTGGAGAAGTAATGATGAGAGGGGCCACTCTAGGCACAGAATCGGCAGAGGAAATCCTTATAGTGTTAACATCAGCATAGTCTTCTGGGAAATCGTCACCCCATCCGGTTGCCTTAACATCTTCAATAGGAATCTTGTAGCTCTCAGGAACAGTGTACTTCACCATGTAATCATACTTTCCACTTGGCTGCCCCAAGGTATCCCATGCAGACGGTACAGTTTCATTCACATCTTCGATCTTCAGTTTCTTATACATGTCTTCACACAGACTCTCCACAGGCGGTTTCAGGAATAGTATTTCACGGTTATCCATCATGCATTGAACACGTCTTCTCAACCAAGCACAACCATCAGGTGCAGATGGGCACCAACGACAATCCTCTGGGCATCCTGGATTGACACCGGCTTGTAGCAAATTCTTCTTAACAGTCATCAGAGGAATTGTCAAGTCATCTATGTTGAAAACATAAGTATCTTCCCCAACAGCATTGGAACTCTTGTCATGGTTAGGCATAGGAGCATTGATCACATTCGGAGTCTCAACAGGAGGGTCAAACTCAATCTTCTTAGCTTCAATCATATCTTGAATTTTGTTCTTCAGAGCCCAACAGTTGTCAGTGTCGTGCCCTGGGCTGTTGGAGTGGTAAGCACACTTGGCATTAGGATTGTATCTCGGAGAGGAAGTGTTGACACTCTGAGGAGGATCCTTCAAAGTAATCAGTTCTGCTTTCAACATGTGTTGCAAGGCTTGCGACAACGGCATGTTAATCTTCGTAAACCGTCTTCGTGGCGCGTTCTGGCTACGCGCGTTGTCTCGCTGAGGTTGTGCTGATGCATGATTGGAGATCACAACTGCCCCCACAGATTGAGCACGGTCGGTCTTGGCTCGACTTTTCTGACCATACACAGCATTAGTTTCTTTCTTACCACCAAAGGATCTCTTCGCAGCATTTGAAGATGACTCTACTTGAATCTTTCCGCTCTTGATACCAGCTTCAATACGCTCTCCTGTCAATATCAGCTCGGTGAATCCGGCTGAAGAGTTTCCAATCAAATGATTGAAGAATGGGCCTGTCAGTGTTCCCATAAACATATCAACCAACTCCCTATTGGACAAGGGTGGTTGAACTCTGCCTGCTAGATCTCTCTCCATTTCTGAGCATATTCTTTGAACTTCTTATCACGACCCATAAACATGCTTTGTAGTTGCATGCGAGTGGGTGTCAACTCAGCATTGTACTCATACTGTCTGTAGAAAGCATCCGCTAAGTCACTCCAAGTACGGATACGGTCATTCTCTAGCTGATAATACCACTCCAATTGAGTTCCGGACAAACTCTCTTGAAAATAGTGCATCCACAACTTTCTGTCATCAGTGTGGGGGTTGATCTTTTGAACATAAGACTTCAAGTGCAGCTTCGGACAAGAAATGCCATCATATTTGGCAAAGGTAGGAACTTTGAATTTGGGAGGAATCACCACACCAGGAACAAGACTCAGATCATCAAAATTCAGCCTGGACATCTTCAGGTTTTCCACAGCATTCAGACGGTCTTCAAGTTGCTTGTACTTGTCATCTTCATCAGAGTACTGGATATGATCGTAGTCTTTTTCAGGCTCACGCTGACTGCCTTCGTCATCACCCTTGACACTCCCCTCATTGTTGACACTTCCCTCATTCTTGACACTTCCTTCTGAGAGCTCTATCCGGCTGACCACTTTAGGACCACCTTTGTAACGTCTACCCATGTTGAGGACGCCAACAACCTTCTTCTTTCTGTTGATGAGCATCTTCAGATCTTCTTGGCCTTGGATCAAGCTAGTAAACATCTCCTGGAACTGAGCATTCTGAGCCTGAAGATCTTTGACAGTCTGTTCAAGAGCCATTTCTGCTAACATAAATAGCGATAAAATGAGAAAACCAATCTTCAATGTACCTGTGATGCAATGTTATGCTATGATATGCGATGTTTATGCAGATGCAATGCAATGTTTTCAAGGACCTTAGAGATTTAAATTTGTTAAACAAGCACGAACAAACATTTATTAGTTCTCTTTTTATTATTCTTTTTCTTTTTAAGTACAAAAGATAGTTCAAAACAATAAAAGAAAAACATATAAACCCTAAAGCTCTAAGTCTCCCATGGGCGCTTCCTCTTGGTGCCGAGGTAGGCGTTGATGTTTCGCTCCTCGTGAAGTAGCTTTGTCAACTCTAGTACCTTCTTCTTGCTTGCATAGCACTGAGCTTCAAATGTATCCCTTTCTTCTTTTAGCTGAATCCAAGATCTCTTCAAGTCTTCAAAATCAGTAGGCATGTCAGGATGGAGAACAGTATAGGGTGCATCACCCATAGCAACAGGTTCCATAATTACTGGTAAAACAGGCGTGAATGGCATCATGAGATTTTGAGCTCGAGCTCGCACCCATTTGAGGTAAGGTTCCCAAGGAATGGAGTTTTGGTGCCCCAAAGTCTTGGTATCAGTCTTCTTTACCATACCCCGAGCGTGTATGAACCTTCGTCGGTAATTCTGTGGAGATCGTGGTTGTAGTCGAACACAATATCTTGGAGAAGCATATCATGAGGACCATCTCTTCGAGCAAAACCAAGCTGACGTAGAGCTAGAGAAGGGTTGTAAGTAATACCTCCCATTATACCAAGGAGTGGTACATTAGGGAATTTTCCACAACGCTCAATGAATGTGAAGTCCTTTTGAGAGAAAAGACTCCAACGGATATCTGAGTGAGAGAGTGACATTAGTCTTTGAGACCACTTCAACCTTTGTTCGTTCTTCAAAACTGATGGAGGAAGGTGCGAAATAAACCACCTGGAAAGTAACGGTATACAACACATGAGAGTTCCTTGTCTCTTAGTAGTACGAGTGTGGAGAGAATGTAGGATGTCTCCAAGTAAAGTAGGCACTGGATTACGAGTAAGAAACAACTTGATGGCGTTGACATCTATGAATTGATCCGAGTTAGGGAACAGAACCAAACCATAGATTATCAAGGCCACAACGTCTTCGAATGCATGGAAACTCATAACTTCGAGGAATTCTCGGGCTTTCTTAATCACGAACTTAGCAAGTAAACCCTTAACTCCGCTTCTAGTTTCCCAATTGGCTTCAATGTCTGAGCGCTTAAGATGTAAGGCTGATGCAATGTCTTCGTACCTAGGAACCTTTTCTAGACCGGTGAATGGCATTTGGTCAAGAATAGGTACCCCGAGTAGCTTAGAGAACTCTTCCAAGGTAGGAACCAACTGATAATATGGGAATGTAAAGCAATGGTGTTTCGGATCAAAGAACTGGAATAGGACGTGGATCATATCTTCTTCAAAACCGGAGATAACCAAATCAAGTAGATAACCATGTCTTTTGATGAACTGAGCATGGTCGGGAATTTCTGAAACCAATTCTTTGAGCGGAGAAGGTATACCCATGAAGTTGATTCGGATATTCTTTCTAGAAGCCATAATTCCCTACAAAATAGAGCAAAGATAAATCCCTAGGTCCTTGAAATAGTTATAAATGATATGCAATGCGATGATGTCATGATGTCATGTTTAGCACACACAAACAATTCACACAATGAGCCTAGGTTTAAGGCTTGCAAGAGGTCTAGGTGATTACCCCACCAAAAGTTTGAGTTGGTTCATCCTGTCCTATAATAGTAACCGGGTTCTAGGAATCTCATATCATTGATCTTTCTCGTAGGCGTTTATTTCAATGCGACTACCAAGTGATCGATCGAAAATATCCCAAAAGTCTGATCTTAATGAGCGTAGCATCGAGTATCGCCCAACCTTAGTCTCAGACCAAAGCCGCCATCTCACTACCTTCTAATGGCCAAGATGGGTCAATTAAGGTTCTAAAAGTTTAGTTAGTGTTTGATGACACCACGCAGAAGGCAAATACTATCCTCAACTTGGAAATGAAGAGTATCAGGACATCCAAAGTGTCACACTAACGTAGCCATCATGTTGACCGTTTCGATATACGTCTAACGGTCGCGACGATTTATTGCTACTTACCTAAAAGGAAACCCAGATCTGGGTGTAGGATCCCCCACAAATATAATACCCAAGCATCCCTTAAAGATAAAGCAAGCAAGTCAAACAGAAAGCAATAAAGGTGATCTATAAATCCCTAAGGCATTCTCTCTTTAGGGTGTCTCCCCGGCAGAGTCGCCAGTTCTGTAATACGGTGAACTGACTTTGAAATTTTTGTATCGCAAATGTGCGGATAGCAAGAGTCGCCACCGACTTTTCTTTTATCCAATTAAGGAAGGTAAAAGTACGTAAAAAGACCTTCGTTAGATTCTCGAGTAAGGGAGAAGGTTATGAAAAGGGAAGGTATTAGCACCCCCTTTCCATCCGTAGTTATCTACGGGCTCTTAGTTGCTCTTAGATCATTTTCAAAAAGTGCTTTCTGTGTGTTTGACAAAAATGTTTTGAAAAAAGGGCATTTCGCTTTGACTTTGTAATGATTCATGTGGGAATGTATACAAAGTGTTCGGAAATGTTTTGTTTTTGAAAAGAGTTTGAACTTTGACGAAAGTGCGTGGTGTGAAAAGTATTTTGATAGAGCAAGCAACTAAAAGTCTTATTACCTACTCAGAATTGGTCGTTTTTGTGTTATTTTACTTTCCTTTAGAATAGTGCTATCCATACCATTAGTTGGTAGGTAACCCTATTCGTTGGATGTAAGCGGGACATTCAAAGGGACATCGGATGGTCATAGAAGGCAACTTGTAGGAAGTATCCTAGCACATTCGAAGGGACTATCATCATTTATCGTAGGCGACAATCGAGGGTCAAGATCATGTATTCGTAGGCGACGTCGTGGGTCTATGATCTTTGTATCGAAGGGACTATGATGATTTGTTTTGAAGGCAACGGTGCTAGAATACCTCTACGTTCGAGGGACTTGACCATTTGAATTCGTAAGGCAACGAGAGAGAATTACCTTAAGGGGTGCATGTGTGAAAAGAGTGTGTTGATTTCAGGTATTTTATCTTGGTGTTATGAGTGATCTATGTCCGATTTTATCTTGCCATACACGCCTAATTACTAGCAATTTATAGGGTGCAGAAAGTAAATTGCGGAAATGTAAAGTGCGGAAAGATAAAGTCCTATGCTATTACATGGCTTTGGGGCAGATACATAATTGAAAGTGCGGAAAATAAAAGTCCTAATTAAACTATTACATCCCATAGGCAATTACATAATTGGAAAAAGAAAGCGATAAAAATTGTCCGAAACGGTATAACTTGTGAAAAGATGCAAAATCGGAAAACGGAAGAAAATTGCGTAAGAGAAAAATGTTAGTAAAAATAAGCATTTTTGAATGAGAAAAAGTTTTTGTGTTAATAATGACATTAATATGATAAAATAAATTTTTGGGAATTTTTGGAGTTAATTTGATAATTTAAAAACAATTAAAAGTCATTTAAACAATTAATTTGAAATTAAATTAAATATGCATGCAAAAATAATAATTTTTATATTAAAAATTAAATAAGCATTTTTCTGATGAGTATGCAAAAAATAAATATTTTTGGTGTTTTTTAAATGCATGATAAAAATTATTGAAGATAAATTAAATAGTATGAAAATATTAAAAGAAAAGTGAAAAATAGAAAAATATGCAAACTTGTAAAAAAATCACTTTGCCATGGTTGGGGATCGAACCGGGGACCTTCCCTTCACAACGCGCTGCCACGACCAACTGAGCTAGAGCGTCCACGTGTTAGGAAAACGGAACGAAACGTTTTTAAATGGTGTCGCTCTCTGATTGCCCAGATCACGCGCCAAACCATCATCTTCTTCGTTTTGAATTTTTAAACATTCAGCGTCGGTCTTTGTTCGACGCTAAGGCCCCTGCAAAACTCAAAATCTCATACAAGTAATATAAATGAATTGTGAGTACATGGATCGACTCGCTTTCATCCACTGATCATCCTGGTATGCTTGGTTTGGTCCAACTTTTCCTAATTAGAGAAGCCCTAATTCAAGCCCGAAAACCCTAACAATGGTTGTTTTCGTTCCAGGTCACTAAAACACGATTGGGCTACCCAGATAGCTTGCAAACTTGATGCTGATCATGAGCAAACAATCAAAAAGTGTTAAAAATGCATGAATAATAGAAATCGATTTTGAAAAATATATGAACAAACCAAAATCGGATTGCTTGATTCTTGATGATTTTGCAACTTATAAAGGTCTGGATCGACTCTAAACAACCCAAGGAACACGATGGAATGCTCAAAATCGTTTGAAACAAGCTAGAGCCAAGGCTGCTAGTGACTTGTAGTGCACGGTTTTTTTTGAGTTTAGGTTAGGGTTCTTGAGGCAATTTTTCTGTTCTTTCTTGTGTGATATGCATTGTATATTTATAATGGATGAAAATTGAGCTGATTTGAGGAACAAATAATCATCAATCAATGCAAAGATTATTTATTTTGTACAAAATCAAATCTTATCTTTTTTGATCAATTTTCATCAATTCCTTGCCAAATCAAAACCAATTTCGAAATTGACAGCTTTTGGTGTGTTGCTTGGACCTCAAGGATGAGAGAAAAAATCAATTTGCATTTAATTTTGATTTTATACCTTATTTTTTAATTTAATTTGTATTTAAATGAATAAAATCCAAATTAAATAGAAAAATAAAGTTAAAATTCATGGCATTGGGCTTGGATGTTCCAAATTGTCTAAGGAACAAGTTTGAATGAAGAAAAACTAGGCCCATTTGCAAAAAAAATTATTTTTACAAGTATCTCTCTTTGTGCACCTCTTCAAAAATGCCCAACTTGTGCAATGTGTATTTTGCTCAATTTCCCACATTTTTTAGTGTTCTTGGACTTTTTAGAAAGCTCTAAGTGTCCTCTAACCAATCTCTTTGGTTTCATCTCAATTGGAGTTTCCATGCTCAATAAATCTTCAAAACAAAAAGTTGACTTTTTGTTGACTTTGAAGAGGACCTGTAATATTTTGATTCATACCTTCCAAATGAAGCATTTTTTGAACATTCTTGTGAGACATGAAGTTGTAGAGAATTGAATTTCCTTCAAAATGAGAGGTGGTGGCAAAATTTCTGAGAAAGTATGAAGAAGTTATGCTCAGTCAAAGTTCAGTTGACTTTTCCCCAAGAAACCCTAATTTGGAAAGTTTGACTTTTGAGCAAATCTTGAGTTTTCTTGATGAATCATGATCAACCCTTGATCAAATGATGAATGTGACTTCAAAATGAGGATGTTTACCAAAAAATCAGGAAGTTTGACTGTATGTTGACCACAATTGACTTTTTGTCCAATACAACTGATTTTCAACTATCTGAGCAATTGTCTGAGGAAACTTGACTTGTGAAGCTTGAAACTTGACATGGAGAATCTTTGAAGCATATGAGGAGGCATGATGACCATTGGAGATGTTGGAAGTCCATCTGGATATGAGAATTGTCAAACCCTAGTTTGGGTTGATTGTCTAGGAGAGGGTTTGTCTGATCAACCCTTGAGGAATCCTTGAGCATGGATGTATGAAATATCTTGAGAAGTAGGAGGGAAAATTTTGGGGTATGACACATATCTTCAACCATATTCTTGTCAAGAGAAATAATATCCGACCACCACGACGATTTACAGATATTGTCATTCTTGATACAATCACCATTAACCACTTGAAGTCTAATATCCTCACCTTCAATAAAGAAAACCACAATGATTCCGAATCTTCCAAAATCCTCCGCCTCCACTTGTAACACTGTATACATTGAAGTAAATTGTTTGATACACATTGTATTTTAAACCACCCTTTATGCAACAATTTTTATCCTTAGCTAACCTTCTTGGAGCCTAGCCCTTTCTTTGATTTAAAATCACAATAATAAGCTAATGACATGAATAAAAACAAGAAATAACCCAACTTTCTTGTAGTTAGGAAAACAATTTCTCTTATTGATATGAATTTTAAATTTGAAGTTTCTCATGAAATGACCACCTTTTGAATTTGGGTGGTGTTCATTTTTATTGTGAAAACAAACTCTGAAAGATGTGAAAATTTGATAAAGAAATGGGTATGCAAGAAAAAAATATTCAAGAAAAGAAAAGAAAGTTTTATTAATGTACTTGACTCTCTAAATTCTTGTATTAAAAAGTGCCACAAAATAATAGGGAAGTAGTGGATAACAAAGAAATAGTCTATTTAACTCCAATTTAAGCATATTTATACAAAAATATTCACCCTTTATCCTAGCCATGTTACAAACTATAACGATCTTAAGGGCGTGTATTATTTAACAAAGGATCTCAATTCAACAAACCTTCCTAAAACAAAAATAAAGAATTGGTATACCATTCAAAGTAGGTACTCAAACTCAATTAATTAATAGACATCCATTTTCAAGATAAGAAAATAATGGATGACCACTACTAGAAAAATGATTTTAAACAGCGACATATATCGTTGAGAAAAATACAAAGTTGTTGTAAAATACATTTTTCCCAACAAAAAAAATTATCGTTGCATGTCGTTAATATAGGTGTCGTTGCAAAAAGTTGCAACAATATTTAAAGTTGCTGTCATAATTGATGTTTTTGCAACAACAATTATTGTTGTCTTATTTTACATAATACAATGACTAGTGTTATTACAAAGGTATCTTTGTCAACAATAAGTGTTGTTGCAACAACTCGTTTATTTATCACATATACAAATTTAGTTATATCGCTTATATCTCATAAACAAATATTATGATAGAATTACATAACTATTCAAAGTGATTTTAAAGCTATACCATTTAATAAATATTTCTTTAAATTTTAAAGTTTACTATTTTTAGTTTAAATTAACATAACTATTCAAAATTAAATATTTTAGAATATAAACTACAATACTCTTAATGCAACCTTTTTTTATCAAGAAACGTAAAAATAAATGAATATAACATTAAAATATAAATTGTCATAAATTATAGCTTTTATAAATAATCTTATTCTCATAAAAAAGCTATAAATTTACATAATCTACAAATAAAGCTGTGACTCCAACCAACAACAATATTGATTTCTTCTTTATAATTTGTATTCAAACTCTTCTTTATAAATAGGTTAAAGATCCTTTCTTGACCTGCAGTTTCAAAACAATTGAAAGTTATTAATTTAATGACTACTTTTATGTTTTTTAGCAACAACACGTATATTAGTAAGACACATCCTGGAGATGTGCAAAGAAGAGAAGAAAAAGAAGTCACAATATAAATCAGTCCACAAACACATCTAACAAATTAAAAACACAAAGACTCCAATACAATAATTAAAACCCAAAAAACTATCATCCCAAAGACTTACCTACACTAGTCTCAAAAGAAAAAAGTCTAAGAATTCAACATTATCACCTGAATAACTATATTAGTTCAAATATGTTAGACAGAACGAATCACTTGAAAATACATGTGAAAATTGAATTATTTTATGCAACAATAATTCATAATGTTAAAATTCATTCAGTAATAATAATATTCTACAAAATAAAATAAGATTGAAATACTAGCCCAAGATTATAGTGGCTGCAAAAAATAAGATGATTGATGGTAAAAAATCTAAATACGGGTAGAATATATTGAACTGAGAAAGAATGAAAATTAAGGGTAATAATCTAAAAAACCATACCATGGAGAACGTGCTTAGACCGTGAAATAAATCGATCAAAAATAAACTTCATGCAATAAGGGTTGCAAATTTGGCGCTCAATTCTATGGATGTGCTTGATGGCGGTCGAAAATGGAGCACTGAATTAAATAAAAAAGATGTTCATAAATAGAGAGAAAGAAATTTGTGGTGGTTGTCTGACCATTATAGCACAGAAAACGGTAGTGTGCGGTTATAGAGGAGTGAAGCTAGGTTTGAGGGAGAATATTTCTCCTGTTTATGTATTTTTTTTAAAGAAAAAGATACCAAATTTATTGGTGGATAATATTTATTAAATACACGAATAAAAGAGTGCTGCAAATAAATGTTTCAATCTCAAAAAAATATTATTATAACGACTTAAATTGTCATTGCCAAATGCCAGTAAAAGAAATTAGATTACTTTTCACAACATTAATTGTAGTTGGAATACGTCATTTTCTCCTAAACAATAGTGAGAGTGTTGAAAAAAATAACATATTGCAACGATTTAAAATAGTTGTTTTATATGCAAATAAAAAAATTGAATTATTTTTTGCAACAATAATTTTTGTTGGAATAAGTTATTTTTCACAACAATAATAAAGTCATTGAGAAAAAATAACTTATTACAACAACTTAAATTAGTCGTTGCTATATACACGTTATTGCCAACAAATTGATTGTCGTTGAAAAAAAGTCGTTACAAAATGTATTATTTCTTGTAGTGGACATACAATGCTCAAAACTAAAACTGCTACCTTTGAAGATGACCGTGTTTCACATCAACAAAATATACCAAGATGTAGTCAACCAAATAACTGTGATGATATCTCTGTCCCTCTTATTCACCACCTTCTGGATAAAAAGAGAAAAACAAGAGAGGTCCTCAAGGTTGAAGTCATCTTTAATATCCATCCAAGAAAAAACTTCTGCCCAAAGTCTTTTACATAGAACGCACCTTGAGAAAAGGTGATTCGAACATTCCAACTCCATAGAGCATAAAATGCATTCCTTGTCACTTTTCTCTAATGCGATTCCTCTTTTAACTAATTGATCTCGAGTAGGGAGTTTATTGAGAATCAACCTCCATCGCACTGACATTGTTGACAATCAAATGAAAATTCCAGTTCCACAATCCCTCTGCCTACTTACCAGCTTTAGCTACTAACATAAACTGGTCTGCTGACTCGTCGAAAATATCCAGAAAAGTGTCTTTCAAGCTTTCATTACCAAGCCACTTACATAACCAAAAGGTTGTACTACTTCCATCATTGACCCTGCAAGAAATAAGGTTCGAAACACAAATCCCAAAAGTTATATCCTTGATATCAAGCTGAAGCAAATCCCTCCACCATATTGAATCGCCTGAACCGATCACATTTTTATCATTGGAAAATAAATTCACATCTATATTCAGATATCTATGTTTCAATATTCCACTCCAGATCATGTTCTTCTCCTTAAGGATACACCATTTCCACGTGGTCATAAGAGCTCTATTGAAAGTTTCATTGTCTTTAATACCAAGACCTCCACAAGCTTTCGATTTGCAAAAGGAGTTCCAATTCACCCAATGGATTGATCCTTATTTAAAAAATTTGATACCCTTCAAATATTGTCAAAAATAGGCTAGAGGTCTTGGACTTCAATTTCCTTCAATGGGTCAACATGATGTTGTTGTTGTTGAAGGTCTACGATGTTGTCTGTAACACCCTAAATTTCCCTGATTAATTATAATTAAAATCAGAGTAAATTAAAATCAATTTAAACATTTAGGATGTCATCTTTATCCACCAACATACATATGCAATACAATACGTAACACATAATAAAACATAAACCACATATTTTTCATATTTGAACTCCAATAACTTTATTAGCAGCAAAAACATCAACAATAATTAATTTAAATTCTTCAACATGAGTTATAATAATAATAAGCCAAAATTAACATCAATCACCAAAATATCCAATGACTGAAGTTATACATAAGTTCACTCCCAACATAACAAAAAAACAAATGCAAAACCCCTCAATGTTAGGTATCAGAGCAGACACTGACTCAACCTATGTAGTAAGAGGGCAATCTACTCGGCTAACCTCAATCTCTGGCCACTCCTAAGTATTTGCATGTTACCCATGTAGAGGAAACATTTAAACAGTAAGGGTGAGATATCATAAATATATTATGGAATGTATAATAATAAGTGAACAAGAAATTATTACAAGCACAACATACATTCCAACAACATATCACATACAAAACAACAACACTACACAAATGCAATGCATGAGACTCATAAACATCGACTCAATGCGTGTGGTTCCAAGATGTGAACTCTCAAGTTCATTTCTCATATCCCCACCTAGGATCAAAGCTCTCCAAATAGACCTCCGTCCAAAATTGTTCCAGCAAAAACGACCTAACAATATAGCAAGCAATTATAATACATTTGCAAATATTCCACAAAATAACATAACTTGACACACACCAAACACGTGTCCACGTGTCGAATAGTTAGAATTTTGATACCAAAAATATTTTTAAGTTAAAGTACGCTAAATCAGCTTTTCAACAATTCGAACTACGCGTCAATCAGACACTCACAACTCAAGATATGAGATTTCGATGTTTTTCATTAAAACAGTTTTCTCCCCAATTATCAGGTTACTTCAGATGAGGTAATCGGTTACTTCAACTTTTCCACACCTCTGTTAGGTAAAATTTGTACCATGTAATTGATCACTTCAAATTAAGTAACCAGTTATTTCACTGTAACTGTGTCACTGTTTTTGTTCAAGTAACTAGTTACTTCAAATAAGGTATTCGGTTGCTTCTCTGCAAAATCACTTTTATGCTATAATTTGACACGAAAATTATTTTTCTTCCTTACCCAAACATCCCTGATATACATACATTATACAAAAACAGAAAATCTAACTTTAATTCCAAATCACATACATCAATAAAAACATTCCAATTCACCAAAGAAACAATCACACAATTGATTTTACACAATTAAGTCACATTCCTATACATTGACGTAAACTCACAATTCAAAATTTCACCTAACATCATCACCAACAAAATTTTATTAGTGAGGATTTAACACATGAAGTAGAATTAGGTTCTAACGAGTAATTATCCTTATCCACCGATTGTTATATAATTCATTAGATAGTTAGAACCTCACCTTACCTTAGATTTCCTAGCTTGAGTTTTCTCGTCTTCTACAATGAAAACCTTCTCTAAATCTTGGATTTCGAGCAACTACCCAATTCTAGGCGGCTAAGTCCATTTTGGGCGCTCCCTCAATCTTTGTACATTTAGTTCGTTTATTCTATGGACTATTTCAATTCAACATTCATTTTTTATTTTTGGAAAATAAAAACAAATTCAAAAACATATATTTTTTAATTTTCAAAATGGTTTTAAAAAATAAATCTGATGAATGAATTTTAAAAAAAAAGTTTGTTATCTAGATGTTTTTCTTTTTCAATTTTAGAAAAAAAGCTAACTTTTTTTTTTGTTTTCCAAATTAATTTATTTTAGAAATAAAACTATTTTTTTATATTTTAATAAAATATAAATTTAAAGAGAAAATAACATATTTTATTTTAAACAAATTTATTCAAAGAAATTACTCTTGAGCACTTACTTAAGTTCCCAAATATTAATAATATTAAAGTTCTAAAACAAAATACTCGCTCAATAAGAGTTCTAAATATAGATTTACTCTATGCTAGTACTTAGTAATTTATGACCTTTTTCACAACTACTGTATTTGTTAATATAGTAACTTAAAATCAAAATTACAATTATTGTGTATTACTTAATTCCTTCGTGTGACTCGTGTAGATGAAAAAAAGAAAATTATATATAGTAGGAATGGGCGATCGATTAAAATATGTGACTCAATAATCGAGAAATAAATAAATAAAATTGGATTGTTGTGGACAGATTATCACGCACTTAAAATATTTGCACACTAACCTAACTAGAATACCATTTTTATAAACTCATATAAAGGGAACAAAAGAGTTTATATAAGAGAACCAAACCAAAAGAAAATAAAGAAAGTTTTTGAAGAAATGGATTTGAATGGGATGAAAAAAGTGGTGGAGGAGGTTGACGAGTTAGAGAGTGATGATTCATTTGTTCGAATATTATGGGTTACTCATTCAGGACAACACAGATGTCGTGTAAGATTCTATACTATGTTTTTGTCATTTAATTATGTTCATCATTCATTTACAATTTTTTTATATGAAATTATGTTTCAGGCAATTCCTAGAAAACGTTTCTACGATGTTGTTGCCAAGAATGGTGTTGGTTTACCATTTGTGAGTATGGTGATGACTTCTTTTTTGGATAGACCTCCATCTGGGTGCAGTGTAGGTCTAGTCGGTGAAGCCAGAGTAACACCTGATTTATCTACTAAAAGGACAATTCCTTGGTACACAATTTACTCCTAATATTTTTTTTTTGTTTAGTTAGAATTTTTTCCCCAATTGCCACATTCCCAAATCAAATTTCTCAAACTGTCACACCTGAAAAAATATTTTCCAAACTGCCACATGGGTCCCACCTTTTCTCCATTTGAAATGGAGAAAGGGTTTTTTATTTTTATTTTTTTCGTTTTTTTTTCTGATATTATACAAAATTTTACAAAATATAAATAATAATAATTTAATTTATTATACCAATAATTATACAAAATAATAATAATTATACAAAATTTAATTAAACATAATATAAATAATAATAATTATACAAATTATTATAATTATTAAAATTAAAAATTAAGTAGGTATAACTAATTAGAAGGCCCTGCAGCATTGGGGCGATGCGGACATTTTTTGCGCATATGAAATCCTTGACATATACCACATCTTCTTTTGATTTTATCAACCGTGTCCATTTCAGTTCTAATGCGAGTACTCTTGGGACGACCTTTTTTGTTTCGTCGCATCGTTTCATCATGTATGATTGTAGGGCCTAGATATTCAGGCCATTTTTCTTCTTTGGGAGGACCGGAAAAGCTCATCTCGTAAACTTTGAAGACTGATAGAACCGTATATACTGGAGGAATAAATGAAGTATAATCGTGGTTGATGCTAGAACAAGCTGCAATAACGTGGGAGCAAGGCACGTGAAATGTTTGAAATTTCCCACAGTCACATGTTTGTTTGTGGAGGTTGACGTTGAAATAACTAGGTGGCCGACCATGTTTATTATGAATCGTCTCTTATACCACAAAATAGTGTCTTTCACGATCAAAGTTCAACACATTATAACCGTGGGACTCTTCTACTTCTTCAATCCCTTCATGCAATTATCTCGTACTCCTTCCCGATGACAACATTTTTGTCGCATCATGTCCTCGCTTCCCAAACAACGTTCCAATCTCAAGTAGGTTGCTCTAACTAGGGCCGTAATAGGTAAATTGAGTTTCTTTCAAAGACCGAATTCAACGATTCAAGAAGGTTGGTTGTCATGTGTCCCCATCTTGCTCCTCCGTAAGCTCGCGACCATTTTTCTTTGGAAGATTCTCCACCCGTTGAAAGCTTCAGATTTGCTTGGATCTCCTCCCGATAATATGCGTAGGTAGACTCATTCAACGCATAACCTGTGCAAATGTATTTAAAACATCAATATAAAAGAACTACAACAAACATAATAGTATAATCGTAACTGTAAAAATAGAGAAAAACTTACCCATGTTTACAACTTTCTCGTGGAGGGTTTTATCCTTTATAGCTCGCATAAAGTTTTGGGCGATGTGTCTGATGCAATACACATGAGAAGATGGAGGGTTTTGCCAGCCATTTTCGGGGTTATTATAGGCACTCTTGATGGACTCATGGCGGTCAGATATCAAACATATGTTTGGCTGAGGTGTGACGTGTCGCCTCAAGTTTTTCAGAAAAAAGCTCCAAGCCCCTCTTGTCTCACCTTCGACCACTGCATATGCGATAGGGAAAATGTTACCATTCCCATCTTGCGCAACAGCCAAAAGCAAAGTGCCTAACCCCACTATTCCCAACAACAATCTCCTAACCCCAACTATTCCCAACAACAAACTCCTAACCCACATTATTCCCCACTACAAACTCCTACCCCATACTATTTTCAACAACAAACATCAAACACACAAAATACCTCATATCACTCTCAATCAAACTATTCATATGAAAGTCAAACATACAACCGTCCAACCATGCACTTCACACCTATTCATCCACCAAACTTTTACTCCCCATACTCCCAACATAACCCATCAACCTCTAACATCGAACCAACCATGTCATCTTATATTCCTACCATCTATCACCCACAACCGATCCCAGACACCCAACCAAATCTCAATTTTGGTCTACATCATAATGTTAGTGATTTTGAATTTCAAGAAACGGTTTTTGCTCAACATCCACCTGTGGCTCCAACACAAGATAACGCTCCCGCACAAGAAAATTCACCGCCCCCAGATCCAACACAAGAGACTCAACCAACACAACAATATGGTTTTGGTTTTGAGCATCACACATCTATTCCGGTTCTCGTTTGAATCATCAACACCAACATCAATAATAATTTGTATAATTATTATTATTTATATTATGTTTAATTAAATTTTGTATAATTATTATTATTTATATTATTTTTAATTAAATTTTGTATAATTATTATTATTTATATTATTATTATTTATATTATCATTATTTAAAATTATGTTTAATTAAATTTTAATTAATTATTATTATTTAAAATTATATTTTAATTAATTATTAATTATTAAATAGTATATTAATTATATCTAATTAATTATTTAATAAAAATATATTAAAAAATCATTTAAATATTTATCAGAAAAAAACGAAAAAAAAAATAATAAAAAACCCTTTCTCCATTTCAAATGGAGAAAAGGTGGGACCCATGTGGCAGTTTGGGAAATATTTTTTCAGGTGTGGCAGTTTGGAAAATTTGATTTAGAAATGTGGCAATTGGGGAAAAAATTCGTTTAGTTAACTACTCAAATAAATATTTTTGTCAAAAATTAAATTTTAATTCACAATATAATAATAATAGATATGCTCAATATAACAGTAACTTCGTTAGGATCGAGTGTATATGGTCGTCTCTAAGGGCGGTTTTGATAAGGTTTATTTCACTTTTCACTCTTACAAACAAAGTAACAATTATTCTCATACTAATGTGAGCTACTTCATTAAAAACCTCAGTATCTCTCTAACAACATAAGGGAAAAAGTGTTTCCCACAAAATAAATATTCACAAATTTAAAATAGAAACGGTAGAGATTGCAACTCACCTAAATAAATCGGATAAGCAAGTGAAACTTAGAAAAATATGGCTTAACGCCTAAAATGTTAATAGTTGACAAATATTTTTCTCTGACTACCTTCGTGCTTTCTTGGAGTAGAACGACCAGGCCCTAATTTTCAAGAGCTACCTCCCAGCTTTATGCCTACAATGTTTACTCCCACGTTTCTCGTTCTCTTGCGATTTATACTCTCAACGTAACATTTTTGAACAATCTCTTTATTACCCTAGATAACTCCAACTCGTCATATGGGATTTAGGTTTGTTTTCGGTCCGGTCTCGTTCGAGTATTTGTTCTCTCGAAAATTGGACCGAAATAATCGAGTAAATCGACACCAGACTGAAATACGGATGGACTTTTTTTTACTGAAACGATACCTATACTTTCTGGTACTTATCGGGTACTTGGTCTGAACCGGGCCAAAATTTGGACGGAAGAATATATACTAATCATTGTTGGATACTTATTGGACATTTGGTCCGGTTCTATTGTTGGATATCAGACAAAAAACTTACACATTCCCGAACCGAGTTGCATTTCGGTCGATCCATTGGTCTGGTTCCCTGGTGGAATCGCGGTTAATCCGGCCCAAATATATCCCTAATGGGATTGGATATTTCATACAAAGATATAACATAGACATGGCGATTGTGAACTAGTTGAAAGCAGATCTCACTATAATGTTATACGAGGAAGGTGCTTTTATAACAAGGTAATTTACCTTAGACCAAAACTCCAACCAAACGATCCTTGGAAAACTTTGTGATCGTCCAGATCCAGGAAAAGTCTCTTATTGGCAAACCAATAGAGCATGCTTATAGAGTTTTCTTGATAAATAAATATCCCCTTAATCTCTTAATCATCACAGCGTACCTTGATGACCATGAGGTCTTCGTTATGTGGATGAATGTCTGCAAAGTCATTCTCGAATAAGGAAATCTCATATTCGGGGCTTCTCCCAAATAAAAGTTGGTGGGTGAGCCTTTTGCGTGTACAATTGATCTCTCTTCTTTGACAAATCCTCCTACAATGGTATTAAGGGTCTGGTGTACGACAATCTCCGCCCACTTGCTTGGTTCTTTCCTCTTCTTAGACTCAAGGATCCTAGGGCATTTCACTCTTGAGATCTAGATCCATCCGTCCTTTCTATAGAGTCTCCCTTGACATATTTCATTATGTGAATTTCTTGGATCAGGTGATTTATATTCTTCTTAAGTTGATAACAACCCTTAGAATAATGGCCCTTGACTTTATGGAACTTGCATCATCTACTAGGCTCAGGCCCCCTTACATTTGTCTTGAGAGTTGGTAGTTATGGAATGTCGTGCATGTTGAGGACTTCTCTCCATATTTACTCAGGGTTAGGGATGACAAAAATATTTAGATATCCGCGGATAAAATCTGTCACGGGTACGAGACATGTAGTTTAATAAATATTGGCGGATAAAATAAATGGATATTGAAATATGCGTTTATTAATGGATAAGGATACAAGTTTAATGTTACTTGTGCCCGTGGATATTTGTACATGTGAATTAATTCTAAAAATTACTTAAATATTATTAATTTATTATATTTTATCTTTTCATCTTCTAAAAATTTTAAAAACTAGTCTCCTCATTTTTTTTTGAAGTTTTCTTTGAAGAAAATATTTTTATTCCATATAAATCTTATTGTTATATGATAATAATGTCTCGTGTCTTTAAAAGAAGCTGCGAATATTTTGTCAAAACATATTTTTAGAAAAATAGTGTTATTCATGAATATTTGTAAATATTCGTGGATACTTTAAAACTCATGAACCTGTTTAGCGGATATCTGCATGGATATGAGGCGGATATGAATATCATATTTATCCAAATGAATGACACAAATATCATATTATTCGTGCCCATTGATATCCATTTACATCCCTACTTAGGGTTAGTGTTTATAGGCATAAAGCTCTCTAGGGATTTTTGCATCACTTGAACGTCGTCATGTCTCTGACAGGCAAGGTGTGGTGATTCTTTCGTTACTGTTGTAAGCTATAATGATTGCTAGTGGTACGCTCTTTTGCATCTCTAGCCTTTTTTCTACATTATTATCCTCGCCCTTTAAATATTATTTTGAACATGACACTACCTAAACTAAGAATGTTACGGGTCTTTGGGCGAGAGATTCATTAAATATTCTTCCCTGAGCCCATTCTGAAATGCCCTTGATATGGATGATATTGATTGTTGCATCATTTTAATGGGCGGGATACTTCCCCAAAGATTTATAAGTTCCTTGACAAATGATGAAATGACTGGTGACAAAGAGCCGAGGAAGACCCATGTGCCGCCTTATGGTTTCTGAAGATTCTAAGGAACTTGCTTTTCAAGAAATCAGAAGCTCCAATAATTGTCATCTACTTGTTAATGGAGGAAACAAACTCATTTATTTGTCGCGTTAATCGAACTTAGCCAATGAGGGATGCTTGAAATTATCTTGCATTGGAGCCTCCCATATTTCATCTGAGAGAGGCAGCAAGTCCAGTATTTCCATTTCTCCTATTGGGTCAATATCCTGATGGCATTGTTGAATATGGAGGATGTTATCCTCTAAAGTCTGATTCTAGTGGCGTAAGTCATCCATGCCATTTCATATCTCTTCCACGATGCCTTCTTTACCTCTAGATTCATCGGTGGATGGAGTTATTGCCTTGTTCACCATGATGGACAGAGAGGTTGATCGTGAGGACAAAAATCTAGAGGAGTGTTGTAACGGTGGACCAAGTCAGTTTTACCGAAGTCCCACAGTGTGTGTCAATTGTACTTGCTAAAAGTATAATACATGACAACCCCTAGTAGTTAAGGATTTTAGAAGATTTTAATGTTTTTTAGTGAGGTTAATTTAGAGCTTGATCATGTATAGGGGTGAGATTTATTGTATGTGATGTCTGCATGATGAGATATCCCCTTCTCAACCTTATGAACGACATATTTATGAAGGTCCCTAGACCTGGATCTCAGACTCTCAAAAAATAGCAATCGCTTGGAATGGAAAATTTAAATATCTATTATTTAGGACAACGTTATAAATTTTCATTTTACTCTCTTTGCACTATTATGTAATGGGACATGTCACTTCGACATTTCTATTAGATGGAAACAACTCCAAGAAATGAGTGTCATATTCAAATGATGGACACTTGATCTAATAAACAAACGATCGAAAAACGATTGGGCTAATATGTTAGATTATTCCCCTCTCATGAGTGCTACAGAATGCCCAAGTCTATGTTCAATTTCATAACCTTTAGTTAAGTTAGAAGAGATCTTTTACAAACTCATTTAAATCAAACTTATTTTGACATTCAGGTTAATTAAAGACACATGTTAACTTTTAATGTGACTTGATTATGCGATGAACACTGAAGTATATAAATAAAAATAATAACTTAAAATGCTAATAGAGTGGATCAAATTAAATTGAAAATAAATAAACTTGAATTTAATTTATTTAGGTTAAATATTAACATTTAAATATACAAATATCATCTTAAGATGCAAGGTTTCATTGAGAAGACATAGGGAATTATTTAAACTAATTCAACTATATTCCATTATAGGAGCAAACAAGATGAAATGGTTTTGGGTGATCTAAATGTTAAACCTGGTCAACCATGGGAACATTGTCCAAGAGAGGCCTTAAGAAGAGTTTCCAAAATTCTCAAAGATGAATTTGACTTGGTATATTGCAAAGCTTTTTCTTAATTATTTATTTAAATTATATTAACAACATAGATAGTTGTGGCAAAAGTTATCCAATTTATTTTTTTCACAAACAATCAATAATTTTTAGTCCTTTTCTTCTAGATAGTGAATGCAGGATTTGAGAATGAGTTTTTTCTCTTGAAGAGCATAACAAGGTATGATATTTTATACTATTTTGTGATTTAATTAATGTAATTGACCAAATTAGTTTTAATCGTGAATAAAACTATCCAGAGAAGAAAAAGAAGAATGGATACCATTTGATTCGAGTCCTTATGGTTGCTCGACAGCATTTGATGTTGCTTCCCCAATTCTTCGTGAAATCATGTCTGCATTACATTCGATTGGCATTCCAGAGAATGTAAATATAATTTCAAATCACGACACACTATGAATTCTAACACATGCATCACATTTTCTGAACTTTTTTTTCTATTTTTCATGAAAAATTGCGCTGCATCGTAAACTGGAAAAGGCCAATTTGAAGTGGTTTTGGGACACACCATTTGTTCTGAAGCTGCAGATAACTTAGTTTACGCACGTGAAACTGTTAGAGCAATTGCTAGAAAACATGGGTTACTCGCAACTTTTCTTCCAAAGTAAGTCTCATGTAACATGTGAGAGTTAGGGTTTTTATATAGAACAAACCTAAATATTTGGTTGTTAATGACAGTATTTTTTTTATTGTTGTGATTTTGAAGGTACATTTTAGATGATATGGGTTCTGGATGTCATGTGCATCTAAGTTTATGGCAGAATGGCCAAAATGTATTTATGGCATCTAATGAATCATCAAAGTATGGAATATCAACTTTGGGAGAAGAATTTATGGCTGGAGTTCTATATCATCTTCCTTCTATTTTATCATTTGTAGCACCACTTCCTATAAGGTTTCTAGATTTTAGTTATCTATAATCATTCATTCTCCTAAACCTTATTCTTCTATGTTTTTTTACATGAGTACTCAATTTGATTGCAGTTATGATAGGTTACAATCACGTACATGGGGATCATACATATTATGGGGAAATGAAAATAGAAGTGCACCATTGAGAGCTTCATATCCGCCCGGAACTCCAAATGGTTTAGTGAGTAATTTTGAGTTCAAACCATTTGATGGTGTTGCAAACCCATACTTAGGCTTATCTGCTATAATTGCTGCTGGCATTGATGGCCTTCGTCGACATCTTTCTCTTTCTGAACCAATTGGTAAGATGAAATAAATAATAATTCCACATAGTAATAAGACGAATACTTATATTTATGACAAAAATATTTCTCACAATATGGTTATAACTTATAATTATATACGAATATGAAACAGATACAAGTCCAAATCTAAAAAACCTTCAAAGATTACCAAAATCTCTCTCGGAATCATTGGAAGCTCTTGATAAGGCTGACTTTCTTGAAGAATTTTTTGGTGATAATTTATTGAAAGCCATTAAAGAAATACAGAAGGTAAATAATTTTACCTGCATGCCCTTCAATTTATAAGATTTTAAGATATGAAAGAGTTTTAACACTTAAATAGCTTTTTGGACAATGTCACACACACCTATAACCCTCCATATCTCTTGGCCAAACTACCATTTTAGGGCTTAAAAACTTAATGTAACTTGTCATGGCAGGCTGAAATTGATCAATACTCGGAGAACAAGGATGCATACAAACAACTTATACATCGTTATTGATGTTGAAGAGTTAATGTGATTTGTAATTTTGAAGTTGTTTGATATTTTATATAGCGGTTGCTTCGGAGTTGTATAATGAAATTTTTTTTCTCAAATAAGGTGTTGGTTTTTCAGATAGACAGTTGTTTCGGATGACAGCAACAAGACAATAATGAAGATAAATTATATAGAGGTGGTGTTTAGAGGACTGCAACTTCTATTGTATTGAAATGTTTAACTGCCTTAGAAAATATGATACAAATGAGTTCTATATATAGAGACTCAAAGATACAAAGATATAAATGTTACATAGGAAATGCTAAATAATAAATGCTGGATATTTCCAAGGAGGTATAGTTCCAAGGAATGGACTTTTCAAATCCCAAGAGAATATAACTTTCAAACTCTCTTTGACTTTTTAAGTTTATTCCAACAAAACTCCCCCATAAAGTTAAATGCTTCTTCTATCCATCATTTCCAGCATCCTTTTTCCTCTGTTGAATAACTCCTTCGACAATGGTTTTGTGAAGATGTCTGCAGCCTGGTCCTTGCTTGATACATGTTTTAGTTTGACACTTCCTTCCTTCACATATTCTCGAATGAAGTGGAATCGAACATCAATGTGTTTGCTTCTTTCATGATTCACTGGATTCTTCGCTACTTCGATTGCTGACTTGTTGTCGACTAGAATTGTTGTTGCATCCTCTTGTCTTTGCTCCATCTTGCTCAACAGTCTTCTAAGCCATATTGCATGACATACACACCAAAATGCTGCTACATATTCTACTTCACATGTCGAAAGGGTTACAATTGGATGCTTCCTCAAAACCCAAGTGAAAGCAGTATTTCCCATGGAGAACACATAGCCTAAAGTGCTCTTTTGATCATCTATGTCTCCACACCAATCACTGTCAGAGTAGCCAGACAGCTTGTAATCTTTTGTTCTTGTGTAAAAAATTCCAAGTGACACAGTTGCTTTGACGTATCGAAGGATTCTTTTCAACGCCTTCCAGTGTGTGTGGAATGGTTCTTCCATAAATCGACTTACAATACCAAAACTTAACGAAAGATCTGGCCTTGTGCAAGTCAAGTATCGAAGACTTCCTACCAAGCTTCAAAATTTACTTGCTTTGACACGTTCTCCCCCATCAAATTTCGAAAGCTTTGTTCCTGGTTCCATGGGTGTCGAAATTGGATTGCAACTATCAATTTTGAATCTCTTCAGGATGTATTTTGCATACTTATCTTGTGAGATGAAGATTCCTGTTTCTTCTTGTCGATCTTCTATGCCAAGATAGTATTTCATCATGCCTAAGTCTGTCATCTCGAACTCACGAGTCATTTCGCTTTTGAATTCTTCGATCAAATTATCATTGTTGCACATGAAGATCAGGTCATCGACATAAAGAGCAACAAGTAGAATATCTTCTTTATTCTTCTTCACGTACAGAGCATGTTCATAAGGACATTGCTGAAAACATTTCTCCTTGTAGTATGTGTCAATGCGCGTATTCCATGCTCGTGGTGCCTGCTTCAGCCCATAAAGTGCCTTGTTCAATCTCAACACTTTTCCTTCGTTTTCGACTTTCCTGTATCCTGGTGGTACTTCGACATATAATTTTTCTTCGAGTACACCATTCTGAAAAGCTGATTTGACATCCATCTGAAATATCTTCCATTTGAATTGAGCAGCTTGAGAAATGAGCAATCAAATTGTTTCCATTCTTGCAACAGTTGCAAATACTTCATCATAGTCAATTCCTTCTTTCTGTTTGTAGCCTTTTGCCACAAGACGCGCCTTATACCTTTCGATATCTCCTTGAGCATTCATCTTCTTCTTGAATACCCACTTCACACCAATAGTTTGACTTCCTTTTGGAAACTCTGCAAGTTCCCAAGTATTGTTATGTTCAATGGCCTTGAATTCTTCGTTCATGGCATTTTTCCATTTTTCATTTCTCCATGATTCTTGAAAACTAATGTTTTCAGAATCTGCCAACAGACATACAAGATGCACTTCTTCTGTGTTATCATACAAGTCTTGTAAGATTTGAATTCTGGGCTGTGAGGATTCATTCTCACTATCAGAGTTTTCGTGATCCGTTGAATTGTTTGTAGGCACAACAATAGATGATTCTCCATCTTCAACCACTGCTTCTGTCGAACTGTTCCAGTTCCATCTACTTGCTTCGTTCACACGAACGTCTCTACTTACTATCACCTTTTTGTTTACAGGATCAAACAGCTTGTATCCCTTTGTTTTTTCATCATATCCAATGAGTATGTACTTTTGACTCTTGTCCTCAAGCTTCGTTCTTCGTTGATGTAGTACATGTGCATATGCAACACTACCAAAAACTTTGAAATGAGACACAATTGGCTTCTAACCACTCCAAGATTCTTATGGTGTTTGATCTCCTAACTTCGAATGTGGACATCTATTTTGCACATAGATTGCATATTGAATAGCTTCTGCCCAAAATTCCTTCGACATGTTCTTGCTCTTTTGCATTGATCGAACCATGTCAAGGATTGTTCAATTCTTCCTTTCAGCCACCCCATTTTGCTGAGGTGAGTATGTTGCAGTCAAAAATCTTCTGATCCCCTGTTCTTCACAATACTTCATGAATATTGTTGAAGTATACTCTCAACCTCTGTCTGATCGAAGAGCCTTGATGTGTCTATCAGTTGCCTTCTCCACCATCACTTTGAACTTTTTGAATACTTCGAATGCTTCAGATTTTTCTTTCAAGAAATAGACCCAGGTCTTTCTTGAGAAATCATCAATGAACGACATGAAATACTTCTTACCACTGAAGGATTCTAGAGTAATTGGCCCACATATGTCAGTGTGAATTAATTCAAGAATGTGTTTAGCCTGATAGTCTGCCTTCTTTTGAAACGAAGTTCCTGTTTGTTTGCTAAGAACACAATCTTCACAAAATCTACCTTCATGCTCCATGTCTGGAAGTCCATGCGCCATGTTCTTTTTTGCTAATCTTATTAGCCCAGCATGATTTAAGTGACCAAAGCGTAGATGCCATAGGGATACATCGTCTTCGACATTAACCTGAAGATATTTCTCTCGAACTCTCCTCAAGTTCAACTTGTACATTCGATTCTTCCCCATTCCGACTTCAGCAACCAGATGTCCAGACTTATCTTTGAGGTGTAATGTTTTATCTTTCATGAGAATCGAATATCCCTTCTCAGTTAATTGTACCAAACTCAGTATGTTTGCTTTGAGATCTGGCACATAGTACACATCTTGGATTGACCCTATCAAGTCATCCTAACACATAACTAATTGTACCTTTTCCTTCGACCTTTATCTTCGATGCATCTCCAAAAGATACATGGCCATCTTCAATCTTTGCAATCTCTCTAAACAGGTGTTTATGACCACACATATGGTTACTTGCTCCAGAGTCAAGATACCACATATTGTCATTTTCTTCATTTATTTCCTTCTGAGTCATCAGTAGGAAACCTTCATTCGAACCTGTATCTAGGGCAAAGTTTGTTGTCTCTTCCAATTTTCTTTTGAGACGACAATCTTTTGGAAGATGTCCCACCTTTCCACAGTTGTAGCAACTGTAGGAATTACAGTCCTTCGCATAGTGCCCCTGTTTGTTACATTTCTAACATTCAATGTTTGTGTAGTTTGTTCGACCACCTCTTTGACCACGTCCTCTGCCACGCCAATTTTGTTGGCTTGATTGTCCTCTTTCGAAGTTGTTGTTTTGATAACTTCGACCACCATCACGTCCTCCACGGCCACGTCCTCTCCCACGAAAGTTTTGAGAGAACAATGCTCTTTCGTCTTTGGCAACTTCCTTGGTTTGATCTGCGTCATCAGAGGCCTCTTCCTTCTTCTTCAACTTGTGTTGTTTGTGTGCTTCGAGAGAACTTGCTACTTCTTCGACAGTAACTCTCGAAAGATCCTTCGATTCCTCTATTGCACATACTATATTCTCAAAATTGTCTGTCAAAGATCTCTAAATCTTTTCGACAACACGAGCATTAGTCAATGCTTCTCCATTTCGACTTAGTTTGTTTGCCACCGTTTGCACACGCATTATGTATTCTGACACAGACTCCATCTCCTTCATCTTCATTCTTTCTAGTTCACCTCGAAGAGTTTGCAAGCGAACTTGCTTGACTCTATCTGCTCCTCTGAACGCTCTTTCAAGAGTGTCCCACGCTGCTTTCGCCGTAGTCGAACCAGCAATCTTCTCAAAGGATGATTCATCGATAACCCTAAACAACATGTACAATGTTGTTTTATCTTTCGAGTGCGTCTCTTTCAACGCCTTGTTCTGAGCTGCTGTGTACCCAATTGTATTAGCCGGTTCTGCAAACCCATCATTTGTTACTTCCCACACATCTAATGATCCAAGAAGTGCCTTCATCTGGATACTCCAATTTTCATAATTCGACTTCGATAGTTGTGGCAGTGGCATCTGATTCATCATGTTCGCCATTGCTCTGATGCCAATTTGAAGACAGCAACAAGACAATAATGAAGATAAATTATCTAGAGGTGGTGTTTAGAGGACTGCAACTTCTATTGTATTGAAATGTTTAACTGCCTTAGAAAATATGATACAAATGAGTTCTATATATAGAGACTCAAAGATACAAAGATATAAATGCTACATAGGAAATGCTAAATAATAAATGCCGGATATTTTCAATGAGGTATAGATCTAAGGAATGGACTTTTCAAATCCCAAGAGAATATAACTTTCAAACTCTCTTTGACTGCATTTAAGTTTATTCCAACCGTTTCAGTAATTGATATGGATCATATTCATGCCTACTTTGCATTTGTACTTTTCAGATTTATGATTTTAGTTAAATTAACTATTGTTACACTCACTACTGTAGATTTTTCTTTTCACATCACTTTTTAAGATCACCTTTATGCAAATACGTTGTGAAAAAATAGATGAAAAATGAGAACACATGTAATATTGAGCTTTTGTGACCGATTTAGAATTTAATATAATAATTTTCATTTTCTTCGTATTTTTTATTTTTTTTGAATTTTATATAGTAATCTTGATTCTCTTGGTAATCTTAAGTGCATAATCTTCATATTTTTCTTAACTTTAAATCCAAAATCACTAACATAATTGTTCTTAATTTCTTTTACATCGTTATGAATAATGAATAAATATACATGAATAGCTAAGCACCAGATTGTTATGAAAATTTTACTTGTCAGCTATTATTATAAACTTTATTGTTGAAATAACTGAAAGAATATTTTAAATAGTTTCAGATATATCCAGATATGAATTGAAAAATACATACATGTCTTTATTTTAGATAAAGCACCAAAAAAATAGGAAGATAAATTATCCAAAATTTATGTCACATACCATAGTTTCTTACCATATAATTCAGTGAGAAGGGTTACTAACTTTCTTTTTAGAGATTCCTTTGTATGAGTATGGGCCAGTCATTTAATTCTACTTTTGATTGTTAGATTTGATAGGAGAGTTAGTTGGGATTTTCATATTTCTATACTGTAGGAGAGGGGGTGAGCTATTAGTGATGATAATATCATCCCCCCACACAAGAATATAGATTATGTGCCCTTCAGATAAGTAAGTGAGTAAAGAGGGGTCACTTTTACTATCTTTGAAACTTAATTAGCTGTATACGACAACCTGCAACCTCTCAAACCATTGTCTAAGAGCTTGATTGAATCCATAAAGTACCTTATGAAGCTTGAACAACAAAGAAGGGTTTACATTTTCAAATCCCTTAGATTGTTAAAAAGCATTATTTACATCAAGATATTGAATTGACCATTTATAAGTGATAGTAATAGAGAGTATGATTCTGATGGTAATAAGTTTAACAACATGAGAAAAAAATTCACTGAAAAACCTTAGACACAAGCCTTGATTTGTATTTATGTATTGTTCCATCTATTTTTTTTTTACTCTATAGAGACGACCATTTATACCAAATGGCTTATCTAGATTTTTTTATATCTGTGAGAACATTCTAGGATCTATATTTAAAATTTATTAGTATAATCACTAATCATATACTTATAAACATGAGAGATCTTTGATATTTTGGGTCAGCGGAAGTTAGTCATTTTCATATGTTTTGGTGATTCTTGAATAACATATTTCTCTTAAATTAAATATATTTTTTTGACAAAGGAAAACTTAAATCATTTCATTAATAATAAGAAGTTAAATACATGTTGGAGTATCAGTAAAAGTATCAAAATTAGCATAAGACGAAGCCACCCTTACTAGAGCATGAACAACTTCATTTGCTTGCTCCCGACAAACTTAACATGAGCGTTCGTAAATAAAAAAATCTAGCAATCGATTTCATTCCAAGGAAATAGAATCGACATCAGTGGAATTTTGGTTGTAGTTGTGCACACAATCCACTACTCTTTTTGCATCCATCTCGAAATCCACATTATCAAAACCCAAACTATGCACCCATTGTATCGCTGCAAACAAGCCTAGAGCCTCCCCCACCACTACTTCCGTAATTGGAGATAGCCATTTTGTATGAGCTGCAATAAACGCAATTGAGTCATCTTTTATGCAGACACCTATACCAACCTTGTTGTTAGAAAAAGAAGCATCAATGTTGCATTTCAAGTGGCATGTCGGGGGTTTGCTCCACTTATTATCAAACACTTGCAGCGAAAGAGAAACATCGGTAAGGTTTAGTTGATTGGCATTTTTCTACCCACTAAGTAGAAAAAATGCACAAATTCATATGATTTCTTGAGAATCAACAACTTGGTTTCAAATCTTGTTATTCTGACAACTATAAGAATACAATATAATATAAGAAAACATGAATAAACCAGCAGATAAGGCACATCCTAGTAGATACACACATAGTAGAAACACTTTGCACAAAATAGAATTTCTTTATTTTATTTTATTGATGCAATGATATTACTTTCTTCCTTGATCGCCTCGAATAGCGGAGTATTAAGGATTTTCTCCGATGCTTTTTCACCAACTAATGGTATAATCATAATAGAATTTCATTGCTTCTCATTTGCAATCATCAAATTCTCCACTTTCAAGTTAGCTACTACAGGAAAGTCCGACCATGGATTCCTCAGCGCTAAATTTCCGTACAACCAGTTTTGATTCCAAATCAAAATGTTCTCACCCGGACCTATACTCCATTTATACCCACCACGAACAACAAAATTAGAGCTCCAGATATTTCTCCATACATAGCTAGGATTATGTATGATACCAAAATCAATAAAGTCACTGTTGGTGAAGTACCTGGCTTTGTAGAGTCTAGAGACAAGCATGTTTGATTTGGTCATAAGATTCCACGCTTGCTTATCCAACATAGCATAGTTGAAAGCATTGATACTTTTAAATCCCATACCGCTAATTTTTTTTGTTATAAATTATTGATCCCAAGAGAGCCAATTCAAACCTTTTGAGTTGTCTCGACTATGCCCCCACCAAAAATAATTTCATCATTTTTTTGATTTCATCACTGAACGAGGATGGCAGAACAAATATACTCATAATGTAAGAAGGAATGGCTAGGTGTACCGATTTAATGAGAATTTCTCTTCCCACTTGAGGAAGCCATCGCCAGGTGACAACACCAAGAGGGACCACTGACGTCAATGAAGGCGAGGGAGTCGAAGAAGGAAAGTCTTTTGGCGGGAGCAGTTATTTGAAGGACCGGGCTAGCAGGATGATGATTGCCCACGAAGTCCAAACGTGGGTAAAAAACGGTCAACGGTTGATGTACTTAGGGTGTCTATTTAAGAAAAAACTTACATTTGTGTAAAAGGTAACATTTCTTAACATTTAATAGCAAACACTCAAAGTACCTCCATTTAAGAGAGAAACGAGTTTCAAGCTTAACAATGAATGCTTCATTCCATTTTATACCTTTTAAGTAATTTACACTATTTTAAGTCTTTTTATTTAGTCTAGTATCTTTACCTTTTACCCATTTTTGGCAATCCAAACACTTTAATACATTAATATGAGATTATTATAGTTGATCCCGCAAGCAACCTTTAATAAGAGACTAGCATTGTTTCACGGAGAAACAAATTGGCACACCCGGTGGGACACGTTTGTGTTAAATCCTTCTTGTTTCGTGCATGAAACTAAGAAGTGGTAGAAAAATTGTAGATCCTAGAACGCTTGAAAAGGACCAGAATCTAGGAGGAAATACCAGTGCAGCTGTCATACCCCAAAATTTGCCCTCCATCTTCTCAAAAGATTTCATGCATCCATACTCAAGGATTCCTCAAGAGTTGATCAGACAAACTCTCTCCTAGACAATCAACCCAAACTAGGGTTTGGTATCTCTCAAGTCAAGATGGGCTTCCAACATCTCCAATGGTCCTCATGCCTCCTCATATGCTTTAAAGATTCTCCATGTCAAGTTTCAAGCCTCACAAGTCAAGTTTCCTCAGACAATTGCTCAGATGATTGAAAATCGAGTGTATTGGACAAAAAGTCAACTGTGGTCAACATACAGTCAAAACTTCTTGATTTTTGGTCAACATCCTCATTTTGAAGTTACATTCATCATTTGATCAAGGGTTGATCATGATTCATCAAGAAAACTCAAGATTTGCTCAAAAGTCAAACTTTCTAAATTAGGGTTTCTAGATGAAAAGTCAACTGAACTTTGACTGATCATAACTTCCTCATACTTTCTCAGAAATTTTTCCACCACCTCTTGTTTTGAAGGAAATTCAATTCTCTACAACTTCATGTCTCACAAGAATGTCCAAAAAATGCTTCATTTGAGAGGTATAGCTCAAAACATTACAGGTCATTTTCAAAGTCAACAAAAAGTCAACTTTTTGTTTTGAAGATATATTGAGCATGGTAACTCCAATTGAGATGAGACCAAAGACATTGGTTAGAGGACTCTTAGAGCTTTCCAAAAAGTCCAAGAACACTCAAAAAGGTGGAAAATTGAGCAAGATACACCATTCAGAAGTTGGGCAATTTTGGACAATTGCACAAAAGGACATTTTGGTCAAAATGCAAAATTTTCCAAATGGGCTTATAATCTTTTGATCCAAACTTGTTCATGACAATATTCTTGACCCATAAATGCTTGGCCATGGCAATTTTCTATTTTATTGATTTTATTTTGAATTTTAGAACATTTAATTCAAAATTAAATTATATAAAATATGAAAATCATATTTTTTCCAAAAGGGCTGATTTTATATGTTCCTTGAAGTCCAAGATAGCCCAATATACTTGCCAAATTCGTGCTTGATCTTGCATTGAAGAAGAAATCAAATTTTTTCAAGAAAATTGATTTTATTTGAAAAATATTGAATGCTCCAAATCAAATCTTTTCCATTCCTTTTTTCCCTTCCAATCCTCTCTATAAATATCAAGCATCATAGCCAGCAAACCAGACGAAACCCTAACCTAAAAACAAACCCAAACTCTTGCAAATTTTCTCAAGAAACTTGAAAATTCGAATTTTATTTTCCAGCCTCTCTCAACCTCTTCCAGCCATCCAAACGTGCTCAGGGGGTAAGTATGAGTAAGAATACATCATTGGTATTGGTTAAAACAAGCTAAATCGTGCCATACACATTCATACATATTTGATTTTTTCTTGAAATTGCATTTTGTTATTCTGCGTGCTTTAATCGTTTCTAATGGTTTGAATGTGTTCATGAGGTTATACTTGACTAATTTGGGCCATCGTTTGAGAGGTTGAACGTGAGAATCGCGTTTTGCCATTATTAGGGTTTCTGGAACTGTTTCGTTCGAACCGGCCTGTACAGGTCGATTCAGTCAAAAATAACACCACCAATGGATTCAGGAGGTCCGATTTAGGTGGACAAGGTCTTCTTTTTCTTTGTTTTCGCGTTATTTTGCAGGTTCCAAAAATCTCCTCACCGGAGAAGACGACCGGAGCTAGGGCTCCGGCGTCGTTGACTCTCTCTGACCGGCGAAGCATGGCGTGGCAAAAGCGAGCAATCCGATTCGTCCATTCAGTCCACCTGGGGCCCACGCACGCTGATTGTGTTTTCAAATATACTCAGGACGTGTCAACGTTCTTATTCAAATGTTTCTCACTTTCCAAACATAAAAAGCAATGTGGCGCAGTGGTTAAGGCTTTCGTTTTGAAAAGATCCTCTCCAAGGTCTCCAGTTCGAACCACACAGAGACCAGATTTGCATTCTTTTTTCAAAACTTGCATTATTTTTCCTATTCTCATATTTTTTCTAATTATTTAATATTTGCATGTTATTTTAATTAATTTCACAATTTTATTCTGCATTATAAAAATTACCAAAAACATTTTTCTTTTTACATTATTTTCATAAAAATGTTTATTTAATTTAATAAATTAAAAAATATAATTTTTGCATGCATATTTATTTTATTTTTATTTTAGCATTTAAATCATTATAAATTGCATTTTAATTATTAAATCTTTTCCAAAAAATCCCAAAAATTATTTTAACTTATTTATCTTATTTCCAGCATATATTAATTTTCTCATATTAAAATTTGCATTTTTCTAACATTTTTCCTCTTATTCAATTCATCTCGTATTTTCCGATTTCCCATTCTTTCACAGGTTGCTCCGATTCGGACGTTTTTCTTTTATTATTCTATTTTTTCCAATAATGTAACTGCTCATGGGATGTAATAGTTTAAATTAGGTTTTTATTTTCCGCAAGTTTAAATTATGTATCTGCCCCAAAGCCATGTAATAGCGTAGGTTTATCTTTCCGCACTTTACATTCCGCATTTTACTTTCCGCACCCTTATCAACTGTTAGTAATTAGGCGTGTATGGCAAGATAATAATTGGACATAGCTCACACTAATCTTCAAGATAACATATTCTGAATTTGACACACTTCTTTCACACACGCACCCCTTAGGGTAATTCTCTCTCGATGCCTTTCGATTCAAAAATGGTCATGTCCCTCGAACGTAGAGGTATTCTAGCACCGTTGCCTTCCAAACAAATCATCATAGTCCCTTCGATACAAAGGTCATAAGACCCACGATGTCGCTTTCCGAATACATGATCTTGACCCTCGATTGTCGCCTACGAAAAAATGATGATAGTCCCTTCGAATGTGCTAGGATACTTCCTACAAGTTGCTTTCTATGACCATCCGATGTCCCTTCGAATGTCCCGCTTACATCCAACGAATGGAGCTACCTACTAACTAATGGTATGGCTAGCGCTATTCTAAAGGAATGTAGAAGTACAACAAAACGACCAATTCTGAGTGGGTAAATAAGTCTTTTAGTTGCTTGCTCTATCAAATGCTTTTCACACCACACACTTTCTTCAAAGTTCAAATTCTTTTCAAAACAAAAACATTTCCGAACACTTTGTATACACTCCTACATGAGTCATTACAAAGTCAAAGCGAAATGCCTTTTCAAAACATTTTGTCAAACACACAGAAAGCAATTTTAAAAAAGTGATCTAGAGCAACTAAGAGCCGTAGATAACTACGGATGGAAAGGGTCTGATACCTTCCTTTTCATAACCATTCTCCGTACTCGAATCTAACGAAGGTCTTTTTCATTACTTTTACCTTCCTTAATTGGATAAAATAAAAGTCGGTGGCGACTCTTGCTATCCGCACATTTGGATACAAAAATCCTACAAAGTCAGTTCACCGTATTACAGAACTGGCGACTCTGCTGGGGACTACACCCTAAAAGAGAGAATTTCCTTAGGGATTTCTAGATAACTTTTATCGCTTTTTGTTTGACTTGTATGCTTTATCTTTAAGGGTTGCTTGGGTATTATATTGTTGGGGGATCCTACACCCGGATCTGGGTTTCCTTTTAGGTAAGTAGCATTAGATCATTGCGACCGCTAGACGTATAACTACGCGGTCAACATGATGGCTACGTTAGCGTGACACTTTGGTTTTCCCGATACTCTTCATTTCCAAGTTGAAGATAGTATTTGGCTTCTGTGTGGTGTCATCAAGCGCTAACTAAACTTTTAGAACCTTAATTGACCCATCTTGGCCATTAGAAGGTAGTGAGATGGCCGGCTTTGGTGTAGACCGAGGTTGGTTGATACTCGATGCTACGCTCATTGAGATTAGACTTTTGGGACATTTTCGATCGACCACTTGGCCGTCGATTGAAATAAGCGCCTCGAGAAGATGTGATATGAGATTCCTAGAACCCTTACTATTATAGGACAGGATGAACCAACTCGAACTTTTGGTGGGGTAATCACCTATACCTCATGCAAGCCTTAACCCTAGGCTCATTGTGTGAATTGTTTGTGTGTGCTAAACATGACATCATGACATCATTCGCATTGCATATCATTTCTAATTATTTCAAGGACCTAGGGTTTATCTTTGCTCTGCTTTGGGGATTATGGCTTCTAGAAAGACTATCCGAATCAACTTCATGGGTATCCTTCTCAACTCAAAGAATTGGTTTAAATTCCGACCATGCTCGGTTCATCAAAAGACATGGTTATCGCTTGATTTGGTTATCTCCGGTTTTGAAGAAGATATGATGCATGTCCTATTCCAGTTCCTTGATCCGAAACACCATTGCTTTACATTTCCCGATTATCAGTTGGTTCCTACCTTGGAAGAGTTCTCTAAGCTACTTGGGGTACCTATTCTCGACCAAATGCCATTCACCGGTTTGGAAAAGGTTCCTAAGTTCGAAGACATCGCATCCGCCTTACACCTTAAGCGTTCAGATATTGAAGCCAATTTGGAAACTAGAAGTGGAGTTAAGGGTTTACTTTCCAAGTTCTTAATTAAGAGAGCCCGAGAATTCCTCAAAGTTATGAGTTTCCATGCATTTGAAAACATTGTGGCCTTGCTAATTTATGGTTTGGTTCTATTTCCTAACTCGGATCAGTTCATCGATATCAATGCCATCAAGTTGTTTCTTACCCGCAATCCTGTGCCTACCTTACTTGGAGATATCCTACATTCTCTCCACACTCGTACTACTAAGCGACAAGGAACTCTCATGTGTTGTATACCGTTACTTTCAAGGTGGTTTATTTCGCACCTTCCTCCATCAGTTTTGAAAAATAAACAAAGGTTGAGATGGTCTCAAAGATTGATGTCACTCTCTCATTCAGATATCCGTTGGAATCTTTTCTCTCAAAAGGACTTCACATTCATCGAGCGTTGTGGAGAGTTCCCTAATGTACCACTACTTGGTATAAGGGGAGGTATTACTTACAACCCTTCTCTAGCTCTACGCCAGTTTGGTTTTGCTCGAAGAGATGGTCCACATGATATGCTTCTCCAAGATGTTGTATTCGACTACAATCATGATCTCCAGAATTACCGACGAAGCTTTGTACATGCTTGGGGCATGGTAAAGAAGACTGATACCAAGACTTTGGGGCACCCGAACTCCATTCCTTGGGAACCTTACCTCAAATGGGTGCGAGCTCGAGCTCAAAACCTCATGATGCCATTCACACCTGTTTTACCCGTAATTATGGAACCTGTTGCTATAGGTGATGTACCTATCTTTCTCCATCCCGACATGCCTCACGATTTTGAAGACCAATCCGATTCACTTAAAGAAGAAAGGATACCTTTGAAGCTCAGTGCGAGAAGAAAGTTCTAGAGTTGACCAAGCTACTTCATGAGGAGCGAAATATCAACGCTTACATCGGCACCAAGAGGAAGCGCCCATGGGAGACTTAGAGCTTTAGGATTTTTATGCTTTTCTTTTATTATTTTGAACTATCTCTTGTACTTAAAAAGAAAAAGAATAATAATGAGAAGTACTAATAAATGTTTGTTCATTGCTTGTTTAACAAATTTAAATCTCTTAGGTCCTTGAAAACATTGCATTGCATTCGCATAAACATTGCATATCATAGCATAAACATTGCATCACAGGTACATTGGAGATTGGTTTTCTCATTTGCTCGCTATTTATTTTAGCAGAAATGGCTCTTGAACAGACTGTCAAAGATCTTCAAGCTCAGAATGCTCGCCAGCAGATGTTCACCACTTGGTCCAAGGCCAAGAAGATCCAAGGAGCTCATCAACAAGAAGAAGAAGGTTGTTGGTCCCTCAACATGGGTAGACGCTTCAAGGAGGTCCTAAAGTGGTCACCAGTATCGAGCTCTCTGAAGGAAGTGTCCATACCGAGGGGAGTACCAAGGGTGATGAAGGTGAACAGCGTGAACCAAAGAAAGGAGGAGAGGATCATTCTGATTATGGCCAGTACTCTGAGGAAGATGACAAGTACAAACAACTTGAAGACCGTCTGAATGCTGTGGAAAACACGAAAATGTCCGGGAACTTTGATGATCCGAGTCTTGTTCTGTGTTGTGATTCCTCCCAAATTCAAAGTTCCTGCTTTTGCTAAGTATGTTGGCATGTCTTGCCCTAAGCGCATTTGAAGTCCTATGTCCGGAAGATCAATCCCACACGATGATGAAAGTTGTGGATGCACTATTTTCAAGAGAGTTTGTCCGAACCCGTTGGAATGGTACTATCGCCAGAGAATGACCGTATCCGTACTTGGAGTGACTTGGTGATGCTTTCTGCACAATATGAGTACAATGTTGAATTGACACCCACTCGCATGCAACTACAAAGCATGTCTATGGGTCGTGATGAGAAGTTCAAGGAGTATGCCGAAGTGGAGAGATCTAGCGGTAGTTCAACCACCCTTGTCCAATAGGGAGTTGGTTGATATGTTCATGGGAACACCGACAGGCCCTTCTTCAATCATCGATTGGGAATTCTTCATCCGGATTCACCGAGTGATATTGACAAAGCGAGCGCATAAGTCGGTATCAAGAGTGGAAGATCCATGTAGAATCATCTTCAAATGCTGCGAAGAGATCTTTTGGTGCTAAGAAAGAAGCTAATGCTGTGTATGGTCAGAAAAGCCGAGCCAAGACCGACCGCGCTCAATCTGTGGGGGCAGTTGTGATCTCCAATCCTACATCAAGACAACCTCGGTGAGACAACGACGTAACGAACGTGCCCGAAGATGCTTCAAAATCAACATGCCTTTGTCGCAAGCCTTGCAACACATGTTGAAAGCGATTGATTACTTTGAGGATCCTCCTCGAATGTCAACACTTCCTCTCCGGTACAATCCCAATGCTAAGTGTGCTTACCATTCCAACACCCAGGCACGACGACAATTGTTGGGCTCAAGAACAAAATTCAAGATATGATTGAAGTTAAGCGATTGAGTTTGACCCTCCCGTTGAGACTCGAATGTGATCAACGCGCCTATGCCCAACCATGACAAGAGTTCCAATCTTTGTTGGTGGCGATACTTATGTTTTCAACATAGATGACTTGACCATTCCTCGATGATGTTAAGAAGAATTTGTTGCAAGCGGTGTCAATCCGGATGCCCAGAGGATTGTCGTTGGTGCCCATCTGCGCCGATGGTTGTGCTTGGTTGAGAAGACGTGTTGGCATGATGGATAACCGTGAGATACTATTTCAAGCCACCGCGAAGGTGTGAAGAAATGTCTAAGTTGAAGATTGACAATGCGAACGAAACTGTATCATCCGTGTGGGTTACCTTGGGGCAGCCAAGTGGAAAGTATGATTACATGGTGAAATACACTGTCCCTGAGAGCTACAAGATTCCTATTGAAGATGTCAAGGCGACCGGATGGGGTGACGATTTCCCAGAAGACTATGCTGATGTTAACACTATAAGGATTTCCTCTGCCGATCCTGTGCCTAGAGTGGCACCTCTCATTATCACTTCTCCAAGGCCAGTTCCGTATTCCTCTGACAAAGCTATCCCTTGGAATTATGGAGCTGATGTTTACTATCATGGTGTCAAACAAGATCCTCTGACTATTGAAGATCTTACTGCGGAAGTTTCTATTCCTGACGTTGACAACATCACCGGATCCAGTAAGGTGACGAAAAGGGTATTCTCTCCAGATCTCTCCTCCAAAGACAGCGACTCCACCGCATTCCACTACTCACCAATATCCCGCTAGAGGAAAGAACCATGACTCATCCCGCTCACAAGTACCAAAGGAAGTTCGAGGACACCTCCAAACGAAATGGAGGAAATTCAAAATTATCAAGAAGAGTGATTACAATGTTGTGGAATGCAGATGACTCCCAAGATCTTCATGCTTGCTCTGCTCTTGTGCTCGAGGCTCATGCTAATGCCTTGGTGAAGTTTTGAAGAATGCTCATGTGCCGCAAGACACTACCACCGATCAATTCAAGTTTGTATTGCTAGCTGGCCGCCAACGGCCTAGGCTTCTCGATGTTGATTTGACTCCTTCCTAAAGAAACATAACAAGGCCTTGCACATCTCTGTTGAATGCAAGGGTACTACCTTATCTCATGTTTTGGTTGACACAGGTTCTGCTTTGAATATCCTACCAAGACGCTTTTGATCGGCTTGATGTCGAAGGGTTGGTTCGAGACCCGTGACATTATTGTGAGAGCTTTTGATGGTTCTAAGCGAACAGACTTGAGAGCTCACTCGCCTATTAAAATCGGTTCCCACTTTTGATTCCACTTTCTTTGTCATGGACATCCGTCCGCTACTCTGCCTACTTGACGCCTTGGATACATGGGCATATTACCTCTACCTTACATCGAAACCAAATACCCGTGAAAGGGAAGGTTGTCACAAGATGTGGTGAAGAAGAGTATATGGTCAGCCATCTACAGTCATTCCGCTATCTCGAGATGGAGGGTGAATTCTTCGAGACTCCCTACCAAGCTTTTGAAACGATACCCATAGTCATGCTGACTCCCGCTCTCCGGTTACACGAGCTCCGCCTAGGATGGCCTCGTTGAAAGACGCCAAGCCTTGTTGAACAAGGAGGTAGCCTGTTGGGGTCAGCCCCGATCTTCCTTTCAAATCTGACAAGACTGGTTTAGGCTTCACCATCAAGGGTCAGAAGATGATACGTCGCGAACGAGCCGGCCAATTTCCTTTCCGCATTAGCCAAAGTGGAATCCATGCTATAGAAGACGACGACAACGGCTTCGACATCAGCAAGTGGATCTTCCCAACTCCAGATCATGGGCTCAGCAATTGGAAGACTGAAGACGTCATACCAATCTCCTTTAGCCAGGAGTAATTGCTTTTGTTTTGTTTTGCTTTTCGTGTTTCTTTATGTTTCGAACAATAAACTTTGAAAGCCTGGTGCCTTGCCCGGGGCGTCATGGCTCGTTTGCGAGGGTTTTTATATGTCGTTTGCGTATTTTCATTCAATAAATTCGTTGGACTTTTGCATTCAATTGTGTGTTTTCTTTCTTTACTTTATTACCCCTTCAAAAAAGCCATGTGTTTCTTACACACATCCACGTGATACACTGCAGAATCACTCCGAATCTCGTTAATAACAGCTATGCTAGTGCTAAATATGACTTCGATAATCCGATCTACCAAGTCAAGACGAAAGTGAGGAAGATTGTGAAATGCCGGGAGAACTTGCCAGTCTCTGAAGAAGAGCGAGTTATACACCACAAAGAGCAAGTTGAGGTTGTGAACTTGGGTACCAACGAAGATGTAAAAGAGATCAAGATAGGAGCGGGTCTTGAGAATGTTAAAGAAAGGTTGGTTCGGATGCTACGAGACTATATTGAGGTTTTGCTTGGTCATACGAAGACATGCAGGTTTGACATTGATATTGTGGTGCACCGATTGCGACAAAAGAAGGTTTTCTCGGTGAAATGAAGGTTCGCCGACGCCCCGAGATGTCGAGAAAATCAAAGCCGGTTATGAAGCGGTTCAACGGTTTCCTAGCGTTACTTCCTATCCCTGGGTTGCTAATGTGGTACTCGTACCTAAGAAGGATGGTAAGGTACGAATGTGTGTGGATTACGAGATCGAACAAAGCGAGTCCGAAAGATGATTTCCACTTCCTCATATTGATGTTTTGGTTGACAACACCGCCAGACAGGGTTTTCCTTCATGGATGGTTTCTCCGTTACAATCGGATCAAAATGGCTCAAGACATGGAAAAGACTACTTCGTTACACTGGGGCACTTTCGCTACAAGGTTATGCCGCTCGGATTGAAGAACGCAGCGCCACTTATCGTTATGGTAACATTGTTTCATGACATGATTCATCACGAGATAGAGGTCTACGGCGACATGATAGCTCGATCCCGCATCAAGAAGAACATCTTGATCACTTGCGAACTGTTTGTGTTGAAGAAGTAGTTGAGACCGAATCCTAACAAGTGCACCTTTGGAGTCGATCCGAAAACTCCTAGGGTTTGTAGTCGGGTAAAGGTATTGAAGTTGATCCCGCCAAGGTTAAAGCTATTCAAGAGATGCCACCCCCGCACCGAGAAGGAAGTCGAGGTTTCTTGGGCGGTTGAACTACATTGCCGATTCATTGCACACCTAATCGCTACTTGTGAGCCAATCTTCAAGTTACTTAAGAAAGATCAAGTAGTGGAATGGAACGACGATTGCCGATCGCTTTGACAAAATCAAAGAATACCTACGTAATCCTCCTATCCTAATGCCGCAAAGGAAGACCTCTTATCATGTACTTGATGTTAGAGAACTCAATGGGGTGTGTGTTGGGGCAACATGACGAGTCCGGTCGAAAAGAGCATGCAATATACTACCTTAGCAAAAGTTTACCGATCGTGAAACAAGATACTCACACCGAGAAAACTTGCAACGCTTTGGCTTGGGCTGTCACGACTAAGACAGATATGTTGACTCACACTACTTTATTGATTTCAAGATGGATCCGATAAAATACATATTTGAGAAACCAGCTTCTCCTAAGAATAGCAAGATGGCAAATGATCTTGACCGAATCGACATCCAAGACACTTCTCGAAAGCGATCAAAGGAAGTGTGGTAGCCGATCATTTGGCTCATCGTAGACGACTATCGCCTATGCAGTTCAATTTCCGAAAGATGTTTTACTAGTTACTGATTGCGAAGAACCGGCCGACGAAGGACCCGAACAAGGATCCCGATGGACTATGGTTTTGATGGAGCCTCAAACGCACTTGGCAATGGCATTGGCGCCATCATCACATCCCTACACGGACATCGCCTTCACCGCCAGATTATGTTTCGTTGCACGAACAACATGGCGAATATGAAGCGTGCATCATGGGTCTTAAAGTCGCTATTGACTTAAGAATCAAGTTCTTACAAGTGTATGGAGACTCGGCTTTAGTGATCACCGATTAAGGCGAGTGGGATACGAAGCATCCGAATCTCATTCCATATCGAGCATGTTCGAGTTTGATTCCTTACTTTGAAGAGATTACTTTCAATCATATTCCGAGAAGAGAATCGGTTGACGTTGGCTACCATGTCGCTATGTTCAAGGTTAGATGGGACAACGAGGCTCCCCGATCATCATTGAGAGGTTTGACGAACCAGTATTGTTATGAGCTTGATAAAGAGAAACCTTGGTACTATGACGTGAAGAGGTATCTTGAGACTCGTGAATATCCGCAGGGCATCTCAAATGATAAGAAGTTTATGAGAAGATTTACATCCAAATTCTTCCTCAAGAACGACATCTTATACAAGCGCAACCACGACTTGTGCTTACTCTTGTGGACCGAAGACAAAGAATGCGTATCATGGAAGAGTTACACAATTTGGTACCCACTCCAGGACACACCATGGCTAAGAAGATTTTGAGAACAAAGTTACTATTGGTCCACCATGGAAGTCGATTGTCACCACGCTCGATCTTGTCACAAGTGCCGATTTACGACAAAGTGCACGCACCTTCAGACTCAATGTTTTAACTTCTCCTTGGCCTTTTGCAATGTGGGGCATTGACATGATTGGAGAAATCAAGCCCACCCTCCAATGGACATCGCTTCATCCTTGTGGCAATAGATTACTTTACCAAGTGGGTACCTCGTATGCATCTTACCAAGAATGTTGTGGCTCGATTCATCAAACATAATCTTATCGCCGATGCGGCACTCCGAAAGGATTATCACGGATAACGGTTCCAATCTCAACAACAAGATGATCACCGAACTCACGCAGCTCAAGATCAAGCATCACAATTCATCTCCTTACCGGCCTAAGATGAATGGCGGTGGAAGCCGCCAATAAGAACATTAAGAAGATTATCTGAAGATGATGTGACTTACAAAGATTGGCATGAGATGTTACCATTTGCTCTTCATGGTTATCGCACTACAAAGACGAACATCAACAGGGCAACCCCTTCTCTCGATACGGTATGGAAGCCGTTTACCCATCGAGGTTCGATACCCTCAACCGAGTCCTACAAGAGGCGAGTTAGGCGAAGACGATTGGGTGCATCGCCTTGACCGATTAACTTGATTGATGAGAACGACTCGCATCCATCCGCCATGGATGATTTATCGAAACGAATGATCGAGCATTTAACAAGAAGGTCAAGCACCGAGTCTACCAAGTCGTTGATCTAGTAGTCAAGCGCATCATTCTTCCACAAGGTGATCCTGTGGGCAAATGGACTCCACATACGAGGGACCATTTGTAGTCAAGACAGATTTTCCGCGGAGCTATGATACTTAGCACCATGGATGGTGAAGACTTCCACACCCCGTGAACGCAGACATAGTCAAAAATACTACGCATAAAGAGACCCGCTAGGTCGACGCCTAGGCAAAAATAAGGGCATCTGGCGAACCAAAAGGTTCGGGCAAAAATAAAGGATATATACAAAACATGTACACCCGCAAGTCGAAAACCGAAAAGGCGGCTTGGGCAAAAAGGGTATCCCAGAAAACCGAAAGGGCGGTCTAGGCAAAATTAGGATTTAAGCGCACGACTATGTCTCTTCCAGATCACCTACTTCACTACTATCAAGATTCGGGTTCAAATGGCGAAGATCACCTACTCACTTTCTCGATGCGGGAGATGAGATAGTTGAAATATATGAGTACTAGCATAGTTGGAACCTAACGAGATTGCTTCCATAGCTTTTACCTTCTTGTGTACAAACTGGCCACGCCACCTTTCAAATAAATACTTCTTTCTCTTTACAATTTTGTTGTTATTTGCAATAAGTCCAACGCTTGCTTTGAATGACTATATTTGACAATAAGAATCGATCACAAACATACGAAAAGTGAACATACAAAAGTGCTTACTATGGTTCCGTGAATTGGGATGACGAAAGTCAACAGTTCCCCACAAAACATAAAGGTGTCACTCACAACACACCTTCCCCGGAGTATATGTTAATCCACAGCGGTGATTCCACTCAACCGAAAAGAACACTTCATCCCATGGATATTTCTCAATCCTCCCTTCTCCCGAAGGTATCCACCCAAAACTTGGGCGGATAGTGCATCGGAGGAAGCATACACCTTTATTCCCGAGATTACAACGGACTCACTCTTCAATCTCTCTCAAATGCTCTTGAGATCACACCACCACCTCCTCAACAAATCGCCTCCCGACTCTCCTAGGTCTATATATGAGAGACAACTTCTCTCTCTTCCTCAACAATGTCTAGGCCCGAGACTTGGTCGATAGTGCATCGGAGGAATCCGGATATCTTTCTTCTCCTTCAAAAGGGTTCTCACCTACTCAATTCCCGAAGTCAAAATCTTCAAGTAACATCCGCATCTTCTTCAAGATGGATATGTTTTGAAATATCACAACATTCATCATTCATACATTTCTCATAAAGTCATAATTCATGCATATGTCATTCATATACACCGCCATGCATATTTGCATAGGACTAACAAATATTCTATCAAAGTTTTTCTTCTCCAAAACAGTAGGCAAGTCCGAGATTAAGCCCGAATCGACGGAAAACTATCTCGAAAGACCGCCTCGTTGTCCTCCGACGGCGATCCGGATTAATACCGACGGAAACCCTATCCGAACGATCACAAGTTATCCTCCGATAACGTGGATCAACACGCATGTGGAAGCTATCCATATTTTGCCAACTACTATCTCCCTCGAGTAATCGGCACGAAGATTTATTCGACCTCTTCCTATTATCAACAACAACTACGAGTCGGTCGACTCGGCCTTGATGGCATCTTAAGCCCATCTCCGACTAACTTGTCAACATCTCTTCACTCTCGCTGCATATATGGTTAAAAATCAATACAAACCAATAACCTCATTCAAAGTGAACACGTCTAACGTCGACTTCGGATGGCATCTTAAGCCCATCTCCTCTTCGAACATCTACGTTCTAACATACGGCCACTCCCAAAGATCGACCTTTCCATGGCATCTTAAGCCCATCTCCGTCACTCGAAACCTCGAGTCCGCTCCCCAACGAAATCTCCAACTTCTCCAAACGGCATCTAAGCCTTCCCGCATCATCCACCAACCGCTGCAAATGTGTACTGAGTGTTCAATCATCTTCTACCTCCGGTCACGAAAGACAAGCATGTCAATCTAATCTAAGACAAGAAGATTGAACAGGGGTCATATACCCAAAATTTGCCCTCCATCTTCTCAAAAGATTTCATGCATCCATACTCAAGGATTTCTCAAGAGTCGATCGACAAACTCTCTCTAGACAATCAACCCAAACTAGGGTTTGGTATCTCTCAAGTCAAGATGGGCTTCCAACATCTCCAATGGTCCTCATGCCTCCTCATATGCTTTAAAGATTCTCCATGTCAAGTTTCAAGCCTCACAAGTCAAGTTTCCTCGCAATTGCTCGGATGATTGAAAATCGAGTGTATTGGACAAAAGTCAATCGTGGTCAACATACAAAACTTCTTGATTTTTGGTCAACATCCTCATTTTGAAGTTACATTCATCATTTGATCAAGGGTTGATCATGATTCATCAAGAAAACTCAAGATTTGCTCAAAAGTCAAACTTTCTAAATTAGGGTTTCTAGATGAAAAGTCAATGAACTTTGATGATCATAACTTCCTCATACTTTCTCGTAAATTTTTCCACCACCTCTTGTTTTGAAGGAAATTCAATTCTCTACAACTTCATGTCTCACAAGAATGTCCAAAAATGCTTCATTTGAGAGGTATAGCTCAAAACATTAGGTCATTTTCAAAGTCAACAAAAGTCAACTTTTGTTTTGAAGATATATTGAGCATGGTAACTCCAATTGAGATGAGACCAAAGACATTGGTTAGAGGACTCTTAGAGCTTTCCAAAAGTCCAAGAACACTCAAAAGGTGGAAAATTGAGCAAGATACATTAGGAAGTTGGGCAATTTTGGACATTGCACAAAAGGACATTTTGGTCAAAATGCAAAATTTTCCAAATGGGCTTATAATCTTTTGATCCAAACTTGTTCATGACAATATTCTTGACCCATAAATGCTTGGCCATGGCAATTTTCTATTTTATTGATTTTATTTTGAATTTTAGAACATTTAATTCAAAATTAAATTATATAAAATATGAAAATCATATTTTTCCAAAAGATTTTATATGTTCCTTGAAGTCCAAGATAGCCCAATATACTTGCCAAATTCGTGCTTGATCTTGCATTGAAGAAGAAATCAAATTTTTCAAGAAAATTGATTTTATTTGAAAAATATTGAATGCTCCAAATCAAATCTTTTCCATTCCTTTTTTCCCTTCCAATCCTCTCTATAAATATCAAGCATCATAGCCAGCAAACCAGACGAAACCCTAACCTAAAAACAAACCCAAACTCTTGCAAATTTTCTCAAGAAACTTGAAAATTCGAATTTTATTTTCCAGCCTCTCTCAACCTCTTCCAGCCATCCAAACGTGCTCAGGGGGTAAGTATGAGTAAGAATACATCATTGGTATTGGTTAAAACAAGCTAAATCGTGCCATACACATTCATACATATTTGATTTTTTCTTGAAATTGCATTTTGTTATTCTGCGTGCTTTAATCGTTTCTAATGGTTTGAATGTGTTCATGAGGTTATACTTGACTAATCGGGCCATCGTTTGAGAGGTTGAACGTGAGAATCGCGTTTGCCATTATTAGGGTTTTCGTGTTCGAACCGCCTGTATGGTCGATTCATCAAAATAACACCACCAATGGATTCGGAGGTCCGATTTAGGTGGACAAGGTCTTCTTTTTCTTTTTTTTTTGTGTTTCCAAAATCTCCTCACGGAGAAGACGACGGAGCTAGGGCTCGTCGTTGACTCTCTCTCGACCGGAAGCATGGCGTGGCAAAAGCGAGCAATCCGATTCATTCGGTCCACTGGGCCCACGCGATTGTGTTTTCAAATATACTCAGGACGTGTCAACGTTCTTATTCAAATGTTTCTCACTTTCCAAACATAAAAAGCAATGTGGCGCAGTGGTTAAGGCTTTCGTTTTGAAAAGATCCTCTCCAAGGTCTCCAGTTCGAACCACACAGAGACCAGATTTGCATTCTTTTTTCAAAACTTGCATTATTTTTCCTATTCTCATATTTTTTCTAATTATTTAATATTTGCATGTTATTTTAATTAATTTCACAATTTTATTCTGCATTATAAAAATTACCAAAAACATTTTTCTTTTTACATTATTTTCATAAAAATGTTTATTTAATTTAATAAATTAAAAAATATAATTTTTGCATGCATATTTATTTTATTTTTATTTTAGCATTTAAATCATTATAAATTGCATTTTAATTATTAAATCTTTTCCAAAAATCCCAAAATTATTTTAACTTATTTATCTTATTTCCAGATATATTAATTTTCTCATATTAAAATTTGCATTTTTCTAACATTTTTCCTCTTATTCAATTCATCTCGTATTTTCCGATTTCCATTCTTTCACAGTTGCTCATTCGGACGTTTTTTTTATTATTCTATTTTTTCCAATAATGTAATTGCTCATGGGATGTAATAGTTTAAATTAGGTTTTATTTTCCGTAAGTTTAAATTATGTATCGCCCAAAGCCATGTAATAGCGTAGGTTTATCTTTTCCGCACTTTACATTCCGCATTTTACTTTCCGCACTTTATCAATTAGTAATTAGGCGTATGGCAAGATAATAATTGGACATAGCTCACACTAATCTTCAAGATAACATATTCAATTTGACACACTTCTTTCACACACGCACCCTTAGGTAATTCTCTCGATGCCTTCGATTCAAAATGGTCATGTCCTCGAACGTAGAGGTATTCTAGCACCGTTGCCTTCCAAACAAATCATCATAGTCCCTTCGATACAAAGGTCATAAGACCCACGATGTCGCTTCGAATACATGATCTTGACCTCGATTGTCGCCACGAAAATGATGATAGTCCTTCGAATGTGCTAGGATACTTCCTACAAGTTGCTTTCTATGACCATCCGATGTCCCTTCGAATGTCCCGCTTACATCCAACGAATGGAGCTACCTACTAACTAATGGTATGGCTAGCGCTATTCTAAAGGAATGTAAAGTACAACAAAACGACCAATTGAGTGGGTAAATAAGTCTTTTAGTTGCTTGCTCTATCAAATGCTTTTCACACCACACACTTTTTCAAAGTTCAAATTCTTTTCAAAACAAAAACATTTCCGAACACTTTGTATACACCTACATGAGTCATTACAAAGTCAAAGCGAAATGCCTTTTCAAAACATTTTTGTCAAACACACGTAAAGCAATTTAAAAAGTGATCTAGAGCAACTAAGAGCCGTAGATAACTACGGATGGAAAGGGTGCTGATACCTTCCTTTTCATAACCATTCTCCCACTTAATCTAACGAAGGTCTTTTTCTTACTTTTACCTTCCCTTAATTGATAAAAATAAAAGTCGGTGGCGACTCTTGCTATCCGCACATTTGGATACAAAAATCCTACAAAGTCAGTTCACCGTATTACAGCAGCGACGAGTGTAGGTTCCAGTGTGGCGGTCGTATTTCGACGGCGCCACCTATAGTGGCCATGACACAGCCAGTAACTGCAAGACCGCCTACGGTCACAACTGTCGGGCAATATGAGCCTAGTTTTGTGAGAGAGATGCATAATACTGCATCTCTGAGAAATATGTGTGAATTTGGAATGCCAACAGAGATGATGGAAAAATTGCATAATACTCCAATATTTAGAGAAAGTTCTTCGTTTGTACCATATTGTCCTCCAGGGTTTGGGCATTTGATTAGTTTGGGAGTTTCAAACCAAATGATGCCCACCTTTACCTCAAATTCTATTGTTGTAATGAGACAACAAATGGATGAAAGCAATCATGAAATGGTTCATATGCTCACCGAGCAGATGGGTGTGGTGCTAAGACCATTCATTGAGAATTTGGCTAATCAAATGACGCATATAAGGGATTTCCTTGGTGCTCCTAGAGCGCGTCATCGACAGGCAAGCCCTCGCCCATGTGAAGTACCAGTATGTTGTGAGGAAATCTTCGATAAGAAAGTCAAACAGGATCCTCCAACTCCTCCAGGTGTCGAGGCCATTCCTAGGGCGGTGCTACAATTCCCAGTAGTAATAGCCAATCAAAACCAAAATGCTGACTACTTGGTCAAGCAGGTTCGACGCGATGCAAATGTTGGGGAAGAAAACCTAGAAGCCATAGTCAAAAGGATAATGGTTAGAAATGGAGTGAATACCGACTTTCAGAGAACCACATACATTTCTCTATTGCCGGATTTCATATTACAAACGGAGTTGCCAAAGGGATGGAAACTCCCAAAATTTACCAAGTTTTCAAGGGATGTTGAAGAGTCTACCGTAGAACATGTTGCTAGGTATCAGACTAAGCTTGGTGATTTAGTGGTGAGCGAAGATTTGAGACTGTAGTATTTCCCTAGTTCACTTACTAAAAATGCATTTACTTGGTTCACAATGCTTCCCCCACAGTCGGTCCAAACTTGGACCCAACTCGAAAAATCATTTCATGAGCAGTTCCACATGGGGAAATCTAGAATTAGCCTGACAGAATTGTTCAGTGTCAAGCGAAAGAACACTAAGTCGATAGATCAATATCTTAACAGGTTCGGTCTAATGAAGGCGCGGTGCTTAACACAAGTCCCTAAACATGAATTGGTCGAAATTGATGCAAATGGTTTAGACTATTCTATTAGGAAGAAACTACTATATACATAATCCATGAGGGATATGGCTTAGTTGGCTGTCAAGGTTCGACTGACTGAATGTTTGAAAGATGAAAAAACGAAGCCTAACAAGTTTCACAAAAGAGGAAAAGTTTCTTATGTAGCAACTGACAAATTATCTTCTGATTAGAATGAGTTTGAAGAAGAAACAGAGGTTGAACTCTAGCTTGGACCTCCTTTTTCATGTAAGTTATTGAAACCATCAAATGGGAAGAGTCCTAACGAAATCGAAAAGAATGGAAAAGCCATCACTAAGACTTATACTTTCGACATCACTAAATGTGATGAAATATTTGATTTGTTAGTTGCAAAAGGTAAAATTGTGGTTCCCCGGGGATTGAAATATCCCCCTTGAACAAAAGAAAAGGAGGGTTTTTGTATGTTTCATAATTTTCTTGGTCATAAAACTTTTCAATGTGTTCTTTTTCAAGGATTTGGTGCAGAAAGCTCTGAAATATGGTAGACTCAGTGAGAAGTTGAAGATGCAGGTCGATATTGACCTACTAAAGGTAAAAGAGGCTTTGTACTCTAAGCCTTTGGACTGCATGATGGTTGAAGCCATCGAAGCTTATGGTCAAAATACGGTAATGATTAGTGACATAGAGTGCATGATGGTGGGAACCATTGAGAGTCTCGACACAAAGATGGAGGAGGAACTAAAAGCAGTTTATCCTCAACCAGAAGAAAGCTTAGCTTATTTCCAAGAGAAATGCAAGTTGAAAGGTTCAAATGCAAAATTGTTCCCAAGGTGCAATGCTGCGTTTGACGAAAAAGCGACTGAAGAATATGAAGCTACCAAAAAGTAGGTTTTTAAACAAGGGAAGCCTCTAGTTACAAGGTTCGTTTATGACGAATAAGGAAATTCTCGACGCAATAAAGAGTATAGGAAGTTGTTCCAACATCCTCGACCGAAGACCTTTCATCCTCCATCAGATATCCCACAAGAAAAATTGTTGGAATCTGTAAGTTAGAAGGGGGCAAAAGGCCAAAATGTGAAGTGATTGTCTGTTGCACCCCAAAATTTACCCTCTTGATTTAGGCTTATGTTTCATCATAGACATCATATTGCATTGCATTCATATCTTATGATAGGATCCAAGCTCTTTGAGTTCTCAAGACCTTCACAAGCTGAGGGGGTTGATTGTGTTAGCATGCCTTTCTGAAGGAATATCAAGTTGCCATATCTGTGGATATTTCAAGTCACAATGGTGTATTATTCCTCAAGACGTTCCATTTGTCTCATTGATCCCCCAAGAATTGAAGTTTTGAAGAGGATTGGTGGGAAATTCATCTGTGGCATTCATCTGATAAAATTAGGGTTTTGGTCCTCTGTGGAATTTGAAGCATGGATGAGTCATTTTCTTGGAGTATTATCTTCTTATTATCATATGAGTTATCATGGTTCAAAGAATTGCTCAGCACATTCAGAAGATTTGAGGTTTTGAAGCTTGATTAGTCACCTCCTAACACATGGAGCAAAACTAGGGTTTTGAGTGAAATCAGGATTTCTTCAGTTTTTTCACTCAAACTTGATTTCAATTGTTTCTATATGTTGTTGGACATATATGAGTGAAATATTGAGGCTCAATTTTGAGTAGAAGCAATTCAATTGATCACAAGGGGAAAAATGGCCATTTTGGTCAAAATCAGTCAAAGTCAAAAGTTGACCAAGTGGACTTTTGGTCAACCATCAATTCAAATATCACATTTTCATTTTTCATGACCAAATTCACCATTGAATCAAGAAAATTGAAGAAATTGGAGTTAACTTGTTCTTGAAGTTATTTGAGGTTTGAAATATTTCTAAGTGTCCACCCTATGGAACTTTGACACCTCATAACTTTCTCAATTTTTATCCAACGATTGCATGCCATACATTTTTGGAAAGCTTGGAAAAAATCCTACAAGATTGCCAATCTGTAAAATTTCTCAAAAATGCACCATTTGAGAGATATTTGAGTTAGAAGTTTCAAGCACAAAATTTGACCAAGGTTAGGCAAGCATGCACGTTTCTGGGCATTTCTTTGAGTCATTTCCACAAACAGGTGGTGGTCATAATGTTGAAGCTTATATCTTTTGATTGGAATGGAATTTTTAAAAATCACTTCATGCATTTTGAAGTATGTCATGAGAGCTTTAAATGGAACTTTGAATCATGTCATTTGGTGCAAAATTGATCAAGATACAAGGCTCACAAGTTGAGGCCATGAAACTGAATTCATGCATGCCCATCCAAGCCAGAACGCGCGCGTGGCTGCCCAGATCGTGCCTTGATTGTTCATAACTTTGAAGAACCATATCTCACTCATTTTTTATCCATTTTGAGTGAACCAAAGCTTGTTTTGATCCTCATGATATGAACTATTGATATGTATCAAGAGGCCAAAGAATGCCCAAGCCATTTGTGAGAAATCTGAAGGAGAAAAAGTGACATAAAGTTGATTTTTGGATAGTTTGATTTTGTGCACTTTTCAAGTTTGTTTGTGCATGTTTGTTCAATCCATCAAGCCAGGGATCGAAGCAGCCAGCTAGCATGTGTTCCTTGCCATAAAAAGCCAAGCATATTTGAGCACATTTTGCTCACATACATTTCATGCACTTTGTGATTTTTCTCATTTTTGGCAAGCTGGAGGATTCTATCACGTGAGCTAAGCATTCACTCATATTCCAGCTCACCAAAACGCAAGCAAGCAAGCATAAAATGTACCAAAACGCAAGCCATATCCAAGATACCATTTTTATGATATTTTTGAAAATAACGGATTTTGATTGAAAGGACCAAGCTACCCTCTCAATTTTGACACAAATATAAATTAGGAGCTTCCCCAAATGCAAGCAGACTCTCTCTCTCTCTCTCTCTCTCTCTCTCTCTCTCTCTCTCTTTTTCAAATCCAAAAAGCTCTGCATTTTCTCAAAATTTCTCACACTTGGAAATGGTTGCAAACTGAATTTGAAGTAGATTCTCTTCATTATTATCACTCCATTGAAGATCTAAGAGCAAGATTGAAGTGTTTTATCTTCAAATCCAGAGGCATATTTGGATTTATTTTCCAAATCAAGAGGTAAGATTCAAACTTCAGATCTGGATTTCAAGCTTACATTAGATGAATTTGATGATTTGTATGCATGGTTAGCTGCCCAAACATTAGGTTTGATGTATAATTTCAGTTGTTTGTGAAGAATATTGCATAGCATGAAGTTCTGAAAATCCAGATTTAGGATGATTTTCATGATTTTCTCACTCTGATTTCTTGATGTGTGGTGGATCATTTGATGTTTTACAAGTTGTGTGTTGTAGCTTGCCATGTGATATTTGATTTGAGCTTTGAATCATTTAATTTGGTTGAGAATTGAGTGAGATATGGTTGCATGAAACTGCTTGCATGAAACTTCTAAAACACGCGTTTAGGGCAAGGGCTGGAGGTAGGAGACGATGAGGTGGCGTGTTCTGATTGGCTCATGCATTTTTGAATTTCCATTTTAATTATTTCATAATTGGCATTTTGCATCAATTGATTTTGCATTCAAAAATCATCCAAAAATTCTAAAAAACATACCATAGGCTCAAAATGATTTTAAATATTTTGTGGAATTTTTTCCAATTTTTTTAAAATGTTTTGACCATTTAAATAAATTCTGACTTTAATTAATTGCATTTCCATTGAAAAATTCTTAAAAAATATATTACAACGTCAAACAATTCCACAAAAAATATTTTGAATCTTCCATAATATTAATTTTGAGTTTCTGAATTTTATTTGATAATGTTTGCATTTTTGCATAATTAAATAAATTCATGCATTATATTGCATTTCATGCATATTTAAATCATTAAAAAATACTTCCATGCATACAAAAAACATATAAAAAATATTTTGATCCATTTAAATCATGTCTCATGCATTTTTTGAATTTTATTTCATAATTCTTGCATTTTTTCTATTTTTTAACCATTTCATGCATATTTAAATCATTTAAAAATACTTTCATGCATATAAAAAATAATAAAAAATATTCCGGCTCATTTAAATCATACTTCATGCATTTCTGATTTTTGTTTTACAATTTTGTCATTCTTGCATAATTAAATCAATTTTTGCATTAATTACATAATTTGCATTACCCATTTTGCATTTTATTTGTTTTTCACCATTTTCCTTAAAAATAAAAATAAAAATGCCAAAAATATTTTTAATCATGTTTAGGATGTTGAGTCATTATTTACCATTTTTATAGATTTTTATTTCTGACCTTTATATTTTATATTAATTTTTCTTGTTATTTGGTCATATGGGCATGAATATTGATAGTATTGACTTTTTGAATTTTGTTTTGACTTTTCCATGGATTTTCAACTTGGCCAAGGATATGTCCCTGACTTGTAAGGGATTTGAGCCCCTTATTCCATTTTTATTTGGATTTTATTTTCCATTTTCCTTTTTTTATGGAATTTCAAATGTGAGCATACCTTTGCCTAGTGTAATTGGCTCTACCATCAATTTTGAAGCTTGTGGACATGATTTAAGGCCAAGCATAGGGTATGTAATGATCATTTGGGTGCTCTAATGACATGTGACATGATCTCATTCATTGAAAATCCCAACAAAGTTTTCATGGTTCTTAAAACCCTTGATTGTTGATGCATTGATCCTTTGACCTTTCTCTTGTATAGTTTGTGTTTCTAATTGATGTTTAGGGGGAATGATAACCTCAAGGATAGTCTTCTAAGACTTGAGAGACATTTGACCTCAAGGGATCACTTTGATCTTTAGTTAGAATTTTAATTTCCATATCATTGGTTGCATCTTTGTGCATGGATTGTAAGGTGAGGTATGCATTCATGCAATTCTTTAAGAATTTACTTCTCACTCTCTTACTTCATCCTCATAGCATATTTAGGGCCTTGATTCCAGTATGATTGATTCATTTAAGCCCCTAATTTGCTCAAGCTCATGAAACTTTTGTTGATTAGAATATTGCCAACCTTTGCTTATGGTTGTACCATTTGTGTTATATGCATCATGCATGGATCTAGCAATCTAATCCTAACTGAATCTTTGATTTCTACTTCTGACCTTGTACATTATGTAACCAATAACCCAAATTCTCTTTGATTCATTGGCTTGCACTCCATTGTAATGTCATCATGATGACCTAAAAGAGCTAGATTTTATTCTTCTATTGTTTGGTTGAAACATACCTTGAGGGATAATAGGTTCATGATTTTTGAGGCATGTCACTTCAATTGACATTACCTCCAGCTCATGACAAGCATCTTGTGAGGGTTCTATCATCATCCTATGACATACAAGATATTTTTCCCTTCCTACAAATCTTAATCAAGTTGGTTTGATCTAAGATAGGTGGTATTTTGCTTTGGATGATTTTGTTCATTAAATAGGTGATTTGTTTGTGTATGGAAGCTCCATCTTCTACATTTGGTTGCTCATGAATCATATCTTGAGTTAAACTTATGACACAATTAACACATGGTTTTAATTTCCCAATTAAAATTACTTTGTCTAAATCTTTCTTAAGTGTCATGTTTAACTAGTTTAGATGTTTCATCCAATGAACTCGTGTGTGTGAGTTTTCCACCTTGTTTGAGTTAATTTTGTTTATAGTTTACTTAGTTCTTAATCTACTGACCTTATGTGTTACCTTCCTTCTCCATCTTGCCTCTTCATCATGATTAACCCATTAACTAGTATGCATGCTTACAATTAATTCTAGGATTTAGAGTAATCCCTTTCCACTACTAACCTTTGCATTATGAGTAATTGTGAAGCATGATGTGTTTTCTAATTATTTTGTGTTCATATGAGCATCATGTTTACATCCTCATCATCCATCTCATCTGTCCACAACATTTGACATAAACATTTTTAGGACACATTCACCACACACTTCTAGATGCATGCTTGAATTTTTCCTAGTTGTTTTTGTTGGTGCTTTGTAAATAATGAACATGTATATGATGATCATGCATTCTTGTCATACTAGCTACTGCATTCCACATCTTTGTATGCCATTAGCTTCATCCTCTTGCATCCATGCCTCAACCATGCCTCATTCCATCTTTAGTTGCATTCTAGGTTAAGCATTTCAACTATTTTTCGCATTCATATTGTAATTGCATCTTCATGACATTTTTTTTTATGATTTGATCATTAATTCATTCATATTATGTTGGTACTGTAGTATTTTCATCTTGACCCCTTCTTCCTGTGCCATAAACCTCACACACTTAGACGCACTTCACCACACACGTTTGTTGCATGTTTGCACACTTTTGATAGATTTTGGCTCTTGAATTTTTGTGGGTTATTTTGCATGATGTAAATGATAATTAACATGATTAGCTACTGACTTGTATGTCTTTTTATTCTTTAGTTTTCTATTAACTTTATCTAAGTCCATCGCTTGGCACAATTAGCTTCTTGCATGTTTTAGGGTTAGTTTCGACCTAGTTTGTGAATTAACTTGCTTGTGGGTGTTTATAATGATGTTTGATGTTTGTTAAGGGTTTGTATAAACCTTGTATATGTATGTTGTGTCTATTGACCTCACTTCACATGACACTTTGCATGAGCATAATTCATTCAAATTTCATTGCATTTTTTCTTCTCATTCTTCTTCTTCTTTTCTTTTAGCACTTGTTAGTGCTTGTTTTGAGTGCTTTTGCCAAAGCACTTTACTTGATTCTACCCCTCTTCTCACTTGGTTTCCCAACCAAGATGATTGATTTTATAGGTTCCCCTTAGGTTTTGCTCGATTTAGTTAGTTTTCGAGTTTAGACATTAAGTTAGACATCCATGCATGATAACTTTAGGTAGATTCCTCCCCTTGTTTATACCCTTAACCTAGGATCAACTTTGCATGATAACATTAGGATTTAGAAGTAGGTTAGTTTCCCTTAGCCATTTTACCTTTATCCTTTTTGCATCCTTAAAACTAAAATCTTGTTTTTGTCAAGTGCATTAAAACATTCTAATAATCTGAAACTTTTTTTTTCCGAAAGTAAAAGACACAAACCAATTAGTTTTAGGATGTTTTGTCGTCCTGTTTGTTGTTGATGCTTCGTCATCCTGCTGCTGATGTTTCACCATCCCATACTCTGATGTTTCGCCATCTCATCCTTTGATGCCTCGTAATCCCGTTTGCTGATGTTTTGTCATCCTGTTGCTGATGTTTCGTCATTGTGGAGGTGTTTCATCATCGTTTGCTGTTTCGTCTGCTAATATAAAAAAATATAAACCAACCAAAACAAGTGAGCCGAACTACGGCGCTCTGACTTTCCCATTGCACGAGGGAATACGTAGGCATCCTTTCGTGGGGCTAGATCGAGCAACCTTTGTAAATATTTCCTTCTTTTCCCCGTGTTTTCTTTTTCTTCTTTTCTTTTCTTTTTACATTTGCATACCTTATACCATGTATAGATAAAGTTAGACCTTTACACCCATTTGATAGAAAGTAAAAGCGGATACCGTAGAGTACTACGGACGTGTGGGGTGCTAATCCCTTCCCCTCGCGTAACAGACTTCCTTAGCCGATCTCTCGGTCGCAAGACCGTGATTTCTTCGTTTCAGGTTTACTCGATGTTTACCTTTCCCTCTTGGCGGGATAAAAAACATTCGATGGAGACTTCATTGATATATAGTTATATCCATTGATTTTCGGTCGGGTGTTTCATTGTCCATGAGGCTGAGGCTGAGGATAACAATTTCTAGTCGAAGGGTTACCAAGTTTCTCCTAATTACAAGGGGAAGAACCCAATTACCAGAACCTAGTGGAGGCGTTACCAAAGGAACAACAAGGCAGAGAGAGAAGCTTCATCCTTACAGTCTAAGTCCATCGAAGATAACAGCCGGGTCGAAGATGAGTTGCTAGTAGAATGCACAGGGCCAGTGGATTTTCGAGTCCCCAAAGTATACTATCCCAAGTCAAGATTAACTAAGAAGGAAAAGGCCATATCAATCCAAAGAATGGTCATGAGGGTAGCTCATTTGGGCAACATAGAACTGGTGGCGACATAAAACATGAATATACTCCAACGCCTCCAGAACCTGAGTATACTCCAACATCTGAAGGCGAATGGGAAAAAGAACCAGATTATGAACCTTCTCTAGAAGATGACATGGTCAATAATGACTGATTATAGTGAAGAATTCATCATCAACTGTGGGATCGTGTCAATTTTACATGCAGAATACAGAGTAACGTCCGAAGTTTCAGAGAGTAACGATGACTTCACATCTGATGAAACAACATATGAGAAACCATTATGCTACTATGTGATGAATAATGGTGTGGTGGAAGAATAAAAAGTTGTCTTTGAAAGGCCAAGTCCAGGGATGTTATATCATCTCAAGCCTTTGTTCATAAGGGATAAAATGGATGGCATGCCAGTAAATAAGGTATTCATTGATGGAGGAGCAAGAGTGAATTTTATGCCTCATGCTTTGCTTATGAATATGGATAAACGTGGGTCGGATCTTCGACCATACAACATAGTTTAGTTGAACTATGAAGGAAAAACCAATAGCATATTGGGGGTTATCCAAGTGGAGTTGGATATCGGAACCACAACCAGGTCGACGTTGTTTATGGTGATAAACTCCAAAGCTAAATTTTAATTTTCTTCTAGGTCATGAATGGATTCATAGAATTGGTGCGGTGTAGTCGACGCTACATCAAAGAATCTCCATTTGGAGAAAAGATGGTGTTGTAGAAAACATTAAGGCTGACCAAAATTGTTACAAGGCCTATGATATGAAAGTTGGAAAGATATCCTTCGACCAACACTTGGCGAATATAGCACCGTGTGGCGATGAAAGCAACGCTCCTAATGAAAACTTAAAATGGTTTTTTAAATCTGGATCCAGATCATGGTTTCTCATGGGATTCTAAAGAGGCAGGAATGCCTTAGGAGTCAATTTTTCCAACTGGATGGTGTGAACTCAAACATGATGACTAGTAAATCATCAAGATTAGCTCGGATTTCGGCTTATGTGGCTGAAAATAAAAGAAAATCGGCTTTGGAGGCTAAAAAGTTGCAAAATATGGCCATCAAAGGCAATATGGAAAATCAAGAAGGCCTATTAGGCCAAACAACGGCTTCAGAAAGTCAGAGGTTAGATTGCATATATGACAATGAACCTTTGGGTTTCGAAAAAGATCCACTAAATCCAATGCTAAGGATGCAAGCACAAGATCTGTTAGAAGAGATTAATTTGGGAGATGGTGTACTAAAAAGACCAATGTACATTAGCACAAAGGTTGAGCCGAAGATGAAAGTAGAACTGATCAGGTTACTCAAAGAGTATAAAGATTGTTTTGCATGGGATTACAACGAGATTTCCGGGTTGAGTCGAACAATTATAGAACATAGACTACCCATTCAGCCGGGAAAAATTCTGGTGAAGCAACATCCCAGAAGATTCGCCCCTGAGATAACTTTGAAGATCCAGAAAGAAATAGAAAGGTTGCTCAAGAGTAAGTTCATTAGAAGTGCAAGATATGTTTATTGGTTAGCCAATATTATACCTATCATTAAGAAAAACGGAACTATTATAGTTTGCATAGACTTCAGGGATTTAAATAATGCTACTCCCAAGGATGAGTATTCAATGCCTGTGGTGGAGATGTTAGTGGACTCTGCTGCAGAATATGAATATCTCAGTATGCTCGACGAGTATTTGGGGTATAATCAGATCATTATAGTAGAAGAAGATGTGTGTAAAACAGCGTTTAGGTGTCTATGAGCATTAGGGACATACGAATGGGTAGTAATGCCATTCAGTTTAAAAAATATTGGAGCCACCTATCAAAGGGAAATAAATTCTATATTCCATGATTTTATCAAACATTTCATGCAGATATATTTAAATTGTTGATATTGTTATAAACTCATCCTCTAAAAATGGTCACTTGGGCCATCTTCGACAATCCATTGAAAGAATGAGTAAATATGGATTGAAGATAAATCCACTAAAATGTGCTTTCTGTGTACATGATGGGGAATTTTTAGGATTTGTAGTGCACAAAAAGGGCATCGAGATAAATTAAGGCAAGACCAAAGCCATTTTAGATCACAAGCCTCCCTCGACGAAGAAGCAGTTACAGTCTCTGTTTGCGAAATTCAACTTCTTGAGAAGATTTATTTGAAATAGGGTTAAATATTTCAGAGGTTCATATAAATATGTGACCTACAGTTGTAGTCCCTCTAAAATATTTCTTCAATGAATGGTCCTCGCAATTTTTTTTGTCCTCAACATTGGTCCCTCCCGTTAGTTTCCACTAACAGAGACTGACGTGACACGCCACGTGGAAGACAGGCTAGACAAATATGAAAAAAATTTAAAATTGAGGAGGTTTTAAGCCTCATCTAAAATAACCCAAAGAAAAATATTAGTTCTGAACTTTTGTCGAACAACTTACAAGCAAGTAATGCAACAATGATTACTTGAGTTATTCATATATTCCTCAACATCGTTGAACCTAGTTATTCATATACTCAAATTCTAGTCCAACTCAAACTTCATGAACCTTTCAATGCTCTATATTTTCCTACTTGGGTTGCTCATGTCTCCAACGTCGTTGAATGGTACCCAAACGCTTTACCTTTATTTTATTTACCTGTTGTTGTATTCTATCTACCATTTTAATCTTCATTGCAATTTTTTTCTATTGAAAAAAGGATTATAGTTATGGCTTTGGTGTGGAAATATGAAGAGATTTGAAGGTTATGAAGGTTTTGTATAAATTTCTTGTATAGTTGTGGTGTATAAATTTATTGTCACAAAACACAATTAATGGCTATGAAGGTCCTGTTCTTGAACGATTTTCTATCAACATTGTTGAACATGTGTTATTTGTAGCAGAAATAGTCAGCAAACTAAATTGTGCCTCTAGACTAAAGAGTTTCTACAATATAAGTATTTTGTAATGCATCTTCGTCAAAACTCAATAATTACTAGACCTTATGAGACAAATACAACACCCATTCTTCTTTATCTTCAAGTTGACAATCAGTCTTATTTATCTTTTCCACATCTTTCTCCATCATTTCTAGATATTTTAGTCCATATTTTAGTTCATAATCAACTTCAAAATTATGAATGTAATACAAAATAGGATTAAGGAAATAAGTATGCGCCTTGAAATTCCTATGTAGATGTTTTACAGATTGAATGAATCAAGTGTTCTTTCATGAGTTGTAGGTATTGGTAGCACTTTAAATGACACTAATTTTATACAAATCATCACGTGAAAGATCTGAGAATTTGTGAAGTTATTGCATATACGAGCATTTCGAAGTAGCATTTAAGCTTAAATGAAAGTCTTAATCTTTTGCTGATTGGTACACTATCCTTCTTGAGCCTAGATGAATATGAAAACTTTTCTGATATATATACATATATATATATATATGAAAATTTTGTGAATAATGGAGGTTGACATGAGATTATGAGTGAGGGAGGAACATGAAGGAGAAGGAAAATGGTGAGTTTGAGTTGAGTTGTTGATGTGTGTTATAATCGTTCTTGCATTACTTGTTTGTAAGGTGTTCGATAAAAGTTCTGAACTAATTTTTTTCTGGTTTACTTTAGAGGAGGTTTAAACCCCCCCCCGCAATTTCAAATGTGTTCATATTTGTGCCAAAAAGTTTTCCACGTGGCATGCCACGTCAGCCTCCGTGTGAAAAGTAACGGGAGGGACCAATATTGGGGACGGAAAATTTTGCGAGGACCATTCATTAAATAAATTTTTTGGAGGGACTAAAATTGTAGGTTCGCATATTTATAGGGTCTCTTTACATATTTAACCCTTTCAAATATAAGTGGAAAAACAAAAGTATTTTCGCCATTATTGAAAATCAAGAAAGAGAGTGATTTCTACTGGGGAAAGAGCAACAACAGGCCTTCGACGGAATCAAAGGATACTTAATGAGGCCTCCTGTTTTATTACCCCAAGTAGAAATAAAAGTATGATATTGTACATAGCTGCGTTAGATTTAACAATAGGAAGCATGTTAGCTCAAAAGGATGATAAAGGAGTCGAAAGACCCATTTATTACCTTAATCGTTTGTTAATAGACGCTGAAGCTAGGAATAGCATGATAGAAAAATTATGTCTATGTTTGTATTTTTCATGTACAAAACTTAAGAAGTATATAAAACTAGTTGACGTTTATGTGTCATCCCATTGTGATGTTATTAAGCATATGTTGTCCAAGTCAATTTTACATAGTCAAATTGGCAAATGGGCGATGACGTTAACTGAGTTTTCGTTATTTTATATGCCTCTGAAAGCCATGAAAGGGAAAGTCGTGGCAGATTTCATAGTAGATCACACCATAGTTGAGCCAACAGTAAATGTGGTAGACTCTGATCCTTGGAAACTGTATTTCGATGGGTCAAGCCATAGAGACGGCTCTAGGATTGGAGTTTTAATCATATCCCCGACGGGGGTACCAACGAAATTTAAGTACCGGATAGATAGAAAATGTTCTAATAACGACGCAGAGTATGGAGCATTGATCATAATACTTAAGGTGTTATGAGATTTAGGAGCAAGAAAAGTCGAAATTAAGGGTGATTCAGAATTTGTAATTAAGAAAATTACTCGAGAGTGAAAATGCGTCAAAGAACATTTGTTCTTGTATTTTGCGATAGTTAACCAGTTAATGGAACATTTCGAGATTGTTAGTGTGATGCACGTACCTAGGATAGAGATTCAAGTGGCCAATGATTTAGCACAAATAGCACCGGGATATAAGGTGTTGGCAGATAAATTAAGGAGTTTTGTCAAAGTAAGAGATAAGGTAGTTTCGACACCATCCTTCGCATTGCCAATCCCAAAATTTGGATGAATTCGTAATTTTTGCCATTAACAATTTGTTGAGCATGGATTGGAGAAAATCAATTGTGAAGTATTTATAAAATCCAATCGGCAATGTAGATATAAAAATAAATTACATAGCCCTTAGTTACGTATGCATGGGTGTGCGCGGTATAAAATCTAAGAACGAGGGAACCAAATAGGAATTCGATTATCCGGCTCAAAAATAATTTATTTTTAAAAAATATGCCGCTAGCACCAAGCTTTATTGTTTCCAAAAAAGAAGGAAAAGGGGAAAGCTGAAATACCCTAAAAAAGATATGCAATGCGATTAGTATGAAACTAAACGCAACACATGGGGGAGTAGAGATTCTTAAGTCAGGGGTTAGATTATACAAAGGGAAGATATTAGCACCCTATGTATCTATAGTACTCTATAGGATCTTTAGCGTGTTTGTGTTATATTTTCTATGCTATTTTTGGAAAGTTTCTCCTTTGGGATTAAGAAGGTAAGCTAGGTAGGAACCTAAGTTTGTTTTTTATGATTATACTCGCAAAGATCATTGCAATCTTCTGCAAACATATCCCCTAGAGGGAATTAGAGAAATTGTAGCTAGGGATCTAAGGGTAACTATGGTTTGGACGGTTTGATAAAGAAATAAGTATGTCCACTAAGGGTGAGACCTTGTGCCTACGTATTCTCAAAAGGAGGTTAAGAAAATTAGAGAAATCGTAGTTCCCACTTATGTGCTAGTGGAAGCAAAGATTTTAAGAGACAACGACAAGTGTCATCTTGATGAAAAATGTATCTAATCTATTTCATCACATACATTTTGAAAATTGATTGTTTGATCTTTCATTGTAAGAAATGGGTGTTTAACTTGAGTGTAAAGGTATACTGCTTATAGTTCTTAGAATGAGAATATGTTTTGAAAAACGTTGAATCTTTCATTGTAAGCATTGGGCGTTTTACTTAAGTGTACAAGTGTGCCACTTACATTTAATAAAGATGATTTTTTTATGAAAATGTTTGATTTGAGAAAATGTTTGATTTGAATGTGATGCAATAGATGAGATACTTCTTCCATAGAGATGATTCATGTCTCATCTCTGAGGTGAAATGTTTTTGTTTTGGGGGTGCTTTTAAGAATCCCGTGGGTCCTTGTATTGTAAGTCCAAGAGGAGGCTATCCGAGGGACATCGAGGGTCCTTGTATTGTGAGCCCAAGAGGAGGCTTTCTGAGGGACATTGAGGGTCCTTGTATTGGGAGCCCAAGAGGAGGCTATAGGGTATAACTGGCTTGGCTTTAAGAGTGATTTCACCAGGAAGCCATACTCTTTGGGTTCTATCCTAGCTAAGGAGATTCTTTGTACGAAGCCTAATAGGAGGCTGTTTGAGATTTCCAAATCTCATTCTTGTATGAGGCCCAAGAGGAGGCCAACTCAACGAGGGAGTTCTTTTGTACGAAGCCCAAGGGGGGGATAACTCAACGAGGCATTTCTTTTGTATGAAGCACAAGGGGAGGCTAACTCAACGAGGGAGCTCTTTTGTATGAAGCCTAAGAGGAGGCTATGGGGGACCTAGTTGTTATACTAGTTGTAATGACATAAATAAACATGAACAAGTATATATATGACAAAGTGTGTGTGTGTGCATTCATATGAGTTTATGAAGGAAATGTATAAACAAGTGTATAAAAACAAGTAAATAAGCTAGTGTACTTGGATATATACAAAGGAATGGGACTTACAACTTAAGAGAGACCCACTGGAATAAGAGTAGTTTCACCGAGAATAATGCTCCTCTTAATACTAGTGGAATTGGTGAAAGAAATGTATAAACAAGCGGATAAAACTAGCGAACGAAGCTAGTTATACTTGAATATGTACAAAAATAGTTGGATATGTACAAAGAAGGTTGAATATGTACAAGGAATTGAATATGTAAAAAGGGGGTTGGGACTTACATCGTAAGGGAGGCCCATGATCAATTTGATTTTGAGTTTGAAAGATTTTCGAGAAAGAAACCTAGTTCGATTTGTATTTTCAAGGAATAAATCGAATCGATCATAGAAAAAGAGGTGCGTGAGTCAATAAAACATTTTGAAATATTTTGAAAAGACTTGAAGGGTGAAAGTTTATTCATATGAATGTTTTGAAAAAGATTAGGTTATAGAAATCAAGAAGAAAACATTTTGAAATTATTTGAAAATACTTAACGTTTTACTTTTAACCTAATAAAAATATATCAGATAAAAATATTTTTTTGGATTTTTTGACATAATCATAAAATAGATATACTAAATGACAAGTTTGTAAAAAATCATCTCAAAATGAGAAGTTTTGATTGGTTTTTGAAAATGTTGAAGTTTGTTAAAAAACTTGAAAAAAAACAAGTGATAAAAATTTGTTTTGGTCTTGATGAGTGTTGAACTCAGGACCTGAACTTGAAAAGTGAAAAGAATAACCACTGGGCCACACGTGTGGATTGTAAGAACAAGGAATTCAATTGATTATATGTTAAAATAAGTTATTAATATGTTTTGAAAATATTTTGAAAAAAATGGAAAAATAGTGAAAAAGGTCTAGGGCGAGGAGGGTTCAAACCCGAGACCTGAGGCAAGGAATGACGTAAGGGCGCGCGCTCTAACATTAGGGTGGATATACATCCGTTGATTAAAACACAAACAAACATATATATTATAAAACATTAATTTGAAAATTTTGAAAATGGCGTCACCATCTTCATCTTCAACCTCAAGCTCTTTGATTCATAACTTCTTCGTTTTTTGATGAAATTGAATGATATAAAAATGAAATTTTCTCGATTTTTCACAAGGAACACGATGGTAGCCTTTAATTACATTAATTTTAAGTAAAGAATGACTGAATTTGTGAAAAAACAGATGAACCCTAATTTAATCAAAGCTTAATGAAATCGTGTAGGTGCATAATTAATGACAATTGATTGAGGGTTATCATTCAGTATGAGTGCAGAAACAAGATGGCATAGAAATTTTTCATATGTAATGCATGAATCATAGAGTTCAAAATTTCAGTTACTTACCTTTTCAAGCATAAATCGAATTCCAAGCTAGAGTGTTTCCAGAAGTTGTTTGATGATCTGGACCGTTTCACTAGACCTAAGTGAAGGTGTTGATGTGCTTAGCTTGCTTGGAGATGTCCTGGAACTTTCTGCCCGACTCCAACTGCAGCTTGACCAAATTGGATGTAAAGATTATGATTATGGCTTTACAGAAGTTTTCTAATTGTTTGGATCACTTGTATGGGATGTATGGATGATGTTTGAATGATTAAAAGGGAAAACACACGAGTGGATTTGTGTTTGGCTTGTTAAGGCCCAAAATGCACACTAATGGAGTTTTCTTGAGGAACCTGACTTTTGGTTGATTTTGTGATGGAATTCTTACATTTTGAAAACTTTGAAACTTGCAACTTAAGAAAGAAGTGAGAAAAAAAGCATGGAGTTGTTTTGGTGGGTTTTTGAATGATGCAAGGACCTCTATTTATAGGCCAAGATGTCTAGAGATCAAGGAAAGAAAAATTTGAGATTTTTACAACTTGGTGCTTAAGCGATAAGAAAGGAATCTTACATTTAATGCACATGGTCAAAAATGGCCAACCATGGTTAAAAATATCAAGTGTTCTTATCATTCTCCAATTATGAACTCAAGATATTTTGGGACACCTAGGCTTCTAGAAGAGAAAGAGATAGGATTTTGGCAAAATCACTTGAAATGTTTTGCAAAAATGACTTATAATGCAAGTTTTTGGACCTATAATGTCTAATTTCAAAACCCTAGCTCCACAAAATATTTTTTCATGTTCTTGGACATTTTGGAAAGTTTGGAACATGATCTACAACTTTCATGTTGAGAGTTTTTCTAGAATCAAAATGGATCTAGGTGAAAAATGGCCATGAAAATGGTGAAAAAAGTGATAAAAACACTTGAAATATTTTCTAAGTGTTTAGAAAATTCAAGTTTTAACTTTTTGTTGACTTTTTTCCAAATTTTTTATTCTTGATGGCCATGTTGAATAATTTGAAATTCTTTGATGATTGGAAATTTTGAATTTCAAAGTTGACCAACAAAGTCAAAGTTTGATTGATCTGGACAGTTGACTGTTTGTCAGATGATTCAAAATTTCACTATCAATCAACCATGGCATTGGAGATGTTTTGAATCAAGAAATTAGGTCAAGATATTTCATTGGTGATCTTGATATCATGCTCCAAGCAATTAGGTCATGAATTGAGCCAAAAGTCAATGATGTACCATCCTCGATCAAAATCCTAATTTGGTCGATTCATGATTGATCTTGAGGAAATGATGGAAATTTAAGGATCAAATGTTGATGATTGATGAAGATAGATCACTAGAGTTGAGTGGAGAATCAATCCCTAATTGATCACATCTTGCATTTATGAAAGATTTTGATTAAAAACTCAAATTTGGCTCCAGAAGCAAACACACAGGCTATCTTGTTTTTCAATTTGTTAATGATGTAATGATTCATATGTGAATGATATGAGATGGTATCTTAGGTAAAAAAATTAGGGTATGACAATGGGAAATGAGTTGTTTAAAAATACTGTTGAAAGAGTGTTGCTGAAGTGTTTGGGAGACACTGGAGCATATTTGACCATGGTCGAAACACATGGTGAAGCTTGTGGGGCACATCAAGCTGTGTAATACGGTGGGAGCACTGACTTTGGATTGTTTTGCGTTTATTCGCAAATGTTGCGGATAGCAAGAGTCACCACCGACTTTTCTTTTATCCAATTAAGGGAATGTGAAAAGAACAGGAAAAGACCTTCGTTAGATTCTGAGTAAGGGAGGTGATTATGAAAAGGGAAGGTATTAGCACCCTTTCCATCCGTAGTTATCTACGGGCTCTTAATTGCTTTAGCTCATTTTTAAAATCTGTTTTCTGTGTATGTTTGAAGAGATTTTGAAAAAAGTCATTTCGCTTTGACTTCATAATGATTCACGCTGGAACGTATACAAAGTGTTTGGAAATGTTTCGTTTTTGGGAAAGGAACTTTGTAATGATTCACGCTGGAATGTATACAAGGCATTTGAGAAGTTTTGAAAGTGTGAGGTGCGAAAAGTGTTTTGATAGAGCAAGCAATTAAAAGTCTATTACCTACTCAGAACGGTCATTTCCGTGTTATTTTACTTTCTTTTAGAATAGCACTATCCATACCATTAGTTGGTTTGTAACCTTATTCGTTGGATGTAAAGGGACATTCGAATGGACATCAGATGGTCATAGAAGGCAACTTGTAGGAGTATCCTAGCACATTCGTAGGGACGATCATTACTTTTCATAGGCAACAATCAAGGGACTAGATCATGTATTCATAGGCAACATCGAGGGACTATGATCTTTGATTCAAAGGGACTATGATGATATGTTTCGTAGGCAACGGTGATAAGATACCTCTACGTTCGAGGGACTTGACCATTTATTCGAAAGGCAACGAGAGAGAATACCCTAGGGGGTGCATGTGTGAAGAGAGTGTGTTAAGTTCAGATAATTTTAGTCTTGTGATTAGAGTTAGGTATGTTGATTTTATATTGCCATACACGCCTAATTTAGTAGCAATTTATAGGTGCGGAAAGTACATTGCGGAAAGTAAAGTGCATAAAGTAAATTCTACGCTATTACATGGCTTTGGGGCAGTTACATAATATAGGAGTGCGAAAAGTAAAACCTAATTACAGCTATTACATCCCATGAGCAGTTACATAATATCGGAAAAAAGAATGCGAGAAAATAAATAACTGAATAGAAAACTAATCCTAATATTTTTGGATTTTTAAAATTGTGAAGAATAATCTTAAGTCTAATTGATTTTAATTAATTTTTAAAGTAAATATTAGTTAATTCTAATCCTAAATTAACTAATTAAAAATGGGAGAAAAAATAGTGGAAGTTGTCTAATTAACCCTAATTATTTAACCTAATTACTAATTTTAATTAATTATGAAATAAGCAAAAATAATAAAAATATGGAAAAATAATGAAAATGTCAAACACTCGAAGAAGCCATCCTGTCAAGCTTCGGGCAATCCTTTGCTGGAGGTTCCCAGAAGTTGGAACTTCGGGCGCTTGAGGTGCCCGTGGTTGGAACTTCCGGGCTTGGAGGTGGATCCGTGTTAGAGCTTCTGGGCGTGGCGCCTTATGATGGCATCCGTGTCGGAGCTCGGACATGTTTCGCCTCGAGGGTCCGTAGGCACTTCGAGGGGTGACTTCGGAACCGAAACATAAAAATGTTAAGGGAGAAGGTGGTTCGAACCCATGCCTTCTAGGATGAACGCGCGCTGCCTCTGCTATCTGAGCCAACCTGTTCTGGTGTTAGACATATGAAACGAATGAATACAAAGGAAATTGATTTCTGGGAATCAATTAATCAGAAAACGCGCGCAAGGGTCTTCTTCCCCATTTGAATTTTCAAACCTATAGCCACGATTTTTACCTACAGATCGCTTCTGTAGCTAAATCCCTGCAAGTTTTAAAAATTCAACACAAGCAATATAAATTTAAAGTAAGACCATGGTTCGATCCGGTTTGACCTCCTGAACATGAATATGTCCCTAGTGTTGGCCAATTTTTCCTAAATCAGAAAACCCTAATCCAAGGTTTTAAACCCTAGCCATGGTGAATCCTTCATTTTGTACCTAAGCTTCAATTAAACTATCCAAACATGATCGAAACTTCATCATAAACACAAATGCATGGTTAAATTCAACTGATTATACATAAAAGTAAGAAAATGATTTGGAGTTAGAGGTATGCAAACCGTGACTTGGATGTATTGATTCTGGACGTCTGGATGCGTGAGAATGATTGGAATGGGTTCCTGGGACCTTGAGGATGCTCGTTCAATCCTTAAAACTCCTTGAATTGGCCTCTAAAGTTGAAACTGAACTTGGATTTTCTTACAAGTTTTCTTGAAAATGTTTAGGGTTCTTGAGGCAAGGATTTTGTCCTCTGTGCATTTGGATCATTATGTATTTATACTAGAGTGGTTTAGGTCAAGCATTGTACAAAAATATCATGCCAATCAATGAAAGATAATTTGATTTGGAAACAAACCAAATATTGCCTTTTTGAGCCAATTTCAATCAAATTACTTGCCAGTCTCAATTATTTCGAAATAATCAGACTTAATTGGCTTGCTTGGACCACAAGGATGAGAGAAAATCCATCTTGCATTTAAAATTTGATTTTATATCTTTTATTTTAATTAAATTGGTTTTAAATGATTAAAAATCCAAAATAAAAAAAAATAAAATAAAAGATAAAAACGTGGCCTTGGGCTTGGAGGTTCCAATTCAGATAAGGAACAAGTTTGAATCAAGAAAAGTTACGCCCATTTGGAAATTTTGATTTTCTCAAGTATTTCTTTTGTAAAATGCTCAACTTGCACAATGTGTATCTTGCTCAATTTTTAACATTTTTAGGTGTTCTTGGACTTTTTAGAAAGCTCAAGATGTCCTCTAAACAGCCCTTTTGTTTCATCTTCATTGGAGTTTCCATGCTCATGAACACTTCTTTTAAAAAAGATGACTTTTTGTTGACTTTTAAATGGACCTGTAATGTTTTGATCAATAACTTCCAAATGATGCATTTTCTGCCTAAGCTTGTGAGACATGAAGTTGTAGAGAATGAAATTTTCTTCCAAATGAGCTTTGGTGGAAAAAAAAATTGATAAAGTATGTGAAAGTTATGCCTAGTCAAAGTTATGTTGACTTTTGTCTTAGAAATTCTAACCATCTTCTTTGCCTCATATTGAGCTCTTTCTGATCGAAGAGATACTTCAGACTCTTATAATCGTTGAATACCTCGAATCGAGAACCATACAAATAATGCCTCCATAATTTCAAAACAAATACCACAGCTGCCAGCTCTAAATAATGAGTCGGATAATTCCTATCATGAATCTTCAATTGTCTTGAAGCATAAGCCACTACCTGCTTATCCTGCATCAAAACACCACCTAAACCCATCAATGAAGCATTGGTAAAAATCAAAATTGGAGCACTAGTCAATCTCTTCTTCAACTCTTGGAAACCTTTCTCACATTCAGAATCCCAAACAAACATTTTCCCTTTCCTCGTCAACTTAGTCAACGACAAAGCTAACTTCGAAAATCCTTCAATGAACTTTCTGTAGTAACCTTCCAGAGCAAGAAAACTACGGATTTTTGCATTCTTGGCGAGATACCGCTTTTACCTTCGTAGGATCAACAACAATGTCATTCTTCGAAATCACATGGCCAAGAAAGCTTACTTCACTCAACCAGAATTCACATTTAGACAACTTCGCGTAGAGCTTCTTCTCCTTCAACAATTGCAACACAATCCTAAGATATTTTGCATGCTCTTCATCATTCTTCGAATAGATTAGAATGTCATCAATAAAGACTACCACAAACGTATCAAGATACGGATGAAATATCGTGTTCATATACTCCATGAAAACACTAGGTGCATTAGTAACCCCAAACAGCATAACAGAATACTCATAATGTCCATACCTCGTTCTAAATGCAGTTTTCTAAATATCTTCAGTCTTCACACGAATCTAATGATATCCAGACCTCAAATCAATTTTATTGAATACACAAGCCCCAACCAGTTGATCCATCAAATCATCAATCCTCTTCAATGGATACCGATTCTTGATTGTAACTTTGTTCAACTTCCTGTAATCAACACACAGTCTCATTGAACCCTCTTTCTTCTTAACCAACAACACAGGAGCACCCCACGGAGAAACACTCAAATGAATAAACTTCTTCTCAAGTAACTCTTCTAATTGCTCCTTCAATTCAGACAATTCAGATGCTGACATGCGATAAGGAGCCATCGACACCGGACTAGTTCCAGGAATCAAATTTATAGAAAATTCCACTTCTCTCTCAGGTGGCAATTCACTAACATCTTCCGTAAATACTTTTGGAAATTCATTCACCACTGGCAATTCGTTACTATTAGCTTTTCCTTTCACTTCCGTCAAAGAATACAACATAAACACCATGGCACCATCGTTAACAGCTAAATTCATCTACTTAACCGACATAGTCACATCTTCAACATTGACAACTTTAGGAAAACTAACCGTCTTTTCAAAATAGTTGATATGAACCTGGTTGAATTCCAACCAGTTCATTCCAAGGATGATATCAAGTTGTTCTAATGGTAGACACACTAAATCCATACCGAAACCTCTACCAAAAATCACAATAGGACAATTCCTACAAACAAATGAAGTAGTCACTAAACCCAATGCAGGAGTGTCAATAATCATACTTCCATCCATACTAGATATATCCAATTTCAATCTTTCAGCACAATCCAAAGCAATAAAAGAATGAGTCGCTCCAGTATCAATAATCTCAATCAAAGGTATGCCATTAATAATACATGTACCTTTAATCAACCGATCATCTGGCTTAGTCTCTGATCCAGATAAAGCGAACACTTTACCACCAAATCTCTTTTGGTTTAGTACATGAGAGTATGACCCTCTTCACCACAGTTGTAACAAGTTACCTTCCTTGCTCTGCAATCATTAGCTACTTATCCAGGTTTCCCACAATTGTAACACTTCTTCGCGTCACTCTTTGCTTTCCTAAGCTCAATGTCCCATTTCACCACACTTATAACACCTAATAGGAGCATTAGAATCTCCCCCACTAGGCCTCTTTCAACCACCGAACTTCTGATTATTCCAGTCATACGGTTTTCCATGATCCATCTGTTGCTTTCCTTTCCAATCAGCATACCCATGAGAATTTGTTCTAGTACTAGCGAGATCCTCTTCCAGAATCCTACTGCAACCCACCAAATCAGAAAACCTACGAATACGCTGATACCTGATGCCCTGCTTAATCTCATCACAGAGACCATTCTCAAACTTGATACATTTGGAAAATTCTCCATCTTCATCATTGTTGTAGTGAGCATAGTACTTAGCCAATTCAGTGAATTTGGAAGCATATTCACTTACAGTCTTATTGCCTTGCTTGAGCTCTAGAAACTCGATCTCTTTCTTTCCCCGAATGTCTTCAGGAAAATACCTCCTCAGAAAAGCCCTCCTGAACACAGCCTAAGTCAGCACAATGCTCCATCTCAGTTCTGGTAGCAACCCAACATTCATCGGCTTCCTCCGCCAGCATATAGGTACCATACCTTACTTTCAACTCTTCAACGCAATCAATCACTCTGAAGATCCTTTCAATCTCCTTCAACCACCTCTGAGCACCTTCAGGGTCATGCGTGCCTTTGAACAATGGAGGATTGTTCCTCTGAAAATTCCCCAATTGTCTGTCAGCACCAATACCAGCTCCCAGTTGATTTCCTCCAAGCACACCAGCAAGCATTCCCAAAGCCTCAGCAATTGCAGCATCGTCTCTTCCGTTACCTCTTTCAACCATAGTTCTGTAAAATTACAACACAATCTCATTAGAACAGAAGAATCGACAATGTTACCTTGCACTAGTCGCATACAAAAGGGATGACGACACTAAGACACTGGTCACAACGATCGACTATGCTCTGATACCACTATTGTAACACACTTCTAAAATACCTCGCGATTAATAATAAATTCAGAGCTAACATGTAATAAAAAGAGCATTAGAATTTATTTAAAATAAAATCCCATCCAATTTTCATGCTTCACTGAAGAACTTCATTAAAATAATAAACCAATAAACATGTTCTACACAGCGGAAAATACCATCAAAACCGGAATAAATTCAATCAATAATTATTCCCAAAATCAACCAAAAAGAACAACAGAGTTTTAAATGTAACTCGCAACCAAAAGTTCTCCAGTGTTACAACTACCAGAGCATGACACTAACACGCGGATAAACTAAATGCATAGCTCAAGAGCCATCCTCACCAGCTCCTAAGCAGCTAAGACTTCAATCTGAAATCATCAAAGTAAGGGTGAGACTTCATCATAATTAGAATGCATTATAAGTTCATCAAAAGCAATAAAATATCAAAAGATATCAGTCCACCCTATTCAGCATAATCAAATCTACTTCATACACAAGTCATAAACATACATCATACACAAACAACAGACTATAACACTGGAATCCATCCTAACATGTTATAATCCAACAAATATGATGCAGACTCTATGCATATGGTACCGGCAGTGAACTAAATTCACACACTGTTCCATTCCAACTCGGACACAGTGTTAATCCTCGATTCTCCCATACATCATTCGGACGCGAATCCAGCCTCACCACCACTAATCAACTGGGTACGGGTATTGGCAATACAAGTCAAATTCCACACAATGGGAATTAACTCCAACATAATGCATATGCATGCACATCATAAAGCATGCAACACTCAACACAGGTTATGACCACATCATACATCATAAACAATCATCAATTGTCATGCAATACATCACCACAAATCATAAACATGTCAATTTATTACCGCAACATCATCGGTATTCAACAACAACAACAATTGTGCACACAGTACAATAATTCCACAATCGGAAACCAACACTCTTTAAAATAAAATCGATTATTTATTAGTTTCTCATTTTCATAAAATAGTATTTTTAATTTAGAGAATAACGTCTAAAACGGCTTTTAAAAAGGACTTACGGTTTGGAAAATACGAGTTTTTAAAGTTTGAAGTATTTTTGAAAAAGCTACAGAGGTAACCGGTTCCCCCAGGGGAGAACCCGGTTCCCCATAATTCTGGGAAACACGCCTTTGGATTTTTGTATGGGAAACCGGTTCCTCCAAACTGGAACCCGGTTCCCACATGAAAAATGGGATTTTTAGTAAGTTTTACAAAGGGAACCCGATTCCTCCATACTGGGAACCGGTTCTTGAGACACAAAATTGTTCCCTCTCTGGAATTTACTATGGGAACTCGGTTCCTCCAAACTGGAAACTGGTTCCTACGCATTCTGTAGCAGAAAATACTTAATTTGACAGCATTCTTCTTCCCAACTCAAAACCCACTTATTCTTTTACGAATCAACACATCCAATATCACAAAAATCATCCAAACAACAGTAACATAGTGAAATTTAACACAATTCAACCATACTCAACAATCCTATAACATCTATTCATTCTAATTTCATGCGGTTGGGTAAATTTGGGTCAGATCCTACAAACCTAGAGAATCCTAAATTGGGATTTCTAACATGTTAGTCAATCCTATTTATTATCAAAACTCATAAGGCATAACAATTAGAGAAAATCACCCCTTACCTTGTGAGAATTTCTTGACTGTGAGCGTTCTTGGCTCTTCCCGTTCCTTTTCCTCTTCTCACTTTCACGTAGAATGAATATTCCCAAATGGCTTCTCTTTTCCTTTCTTTTTGTTCTTATTACTCTAAAAATAATAATAATAAAACAAATAGTGTGAGTAGAGCCTTTTACTCCTCACACCTCCACTTTACACTTCACACCACCAAAAATCTCACTTTTATTTTATTTTATTTAATTCCATAAATCCCAAAATACCAATAATTAAATTTTTAATTAAATAAATAATAAAAATTCTAATTATTCAATAATCGAATTATTGGGGTGCCATAGAAACTTGTAATAAGCTGGAAACCAAAACAGCAGATGGACTTATTTTATAATTGCATATTTTAATCACTTATTTACAGTGTTTGCTAAATCGAACCTAAAACAAAAACCCCCCCATTAATCGTTATTGTAGTTAGTTAATAGAATCGAGAATCCTTGTGAGACGATTCGAGTCACACGGTTGATATACTACGTTTTCAAAATTACTCGTTTTTTATCCGCGCGTGACAGCGGATCAGATAACATCGAAAATACCAAGTTTCTTCCATAGAAAATGTTTGTACCTTTGCACTCTATCCAACCAAGCAAGATATGCCCTATGATCAGAAGCGGGTGTAGAAAGTAACAGAAGGGTATCAGAAGCAAAAAAAATCGGCGTCAATAGGTTTAGTATGGTTGAAAGCAGAAGGGATAGTAGGAAGAAAGCAAGGAAAGAACTGGTTGATAGTTTTAGGGTTTGTCTTTGAATATGGGAAAGGACCATGGAATACGAACAGTTTTCCTACAACAACAAAGGGGATTAACATCAGGTGTCTCCATGACTGAACTTTGAGTTTATCTTTGAAGGTAGGGTTCGGGATGAAATGCAGGGTTTGCTCTTCAAAAATAGCGTAAGCAATGAGGTTTTCACCAGTGAAGGGAACGTCAGTTGGGGGAGCCATCACATAGAACAAAAACGTTTCTTTTCTAGAACCGGTAGGAGAGATGAAGCGAGGAAAAGAGATAATAGGTCTCAAACACGTTACTTAAAGGAGAAAAGAGTCATTAGGATTAGAGTAAGTGTCACTCAAAATGGACAAGCCAAATGAAGTGGAAAAGCTAGTACGGTTCGTTGAAAGCTACACCCTAAAATCTATGAGTGATCATGAGAAGTGATAGAAGTGACATGGGAAACTGTGGCGCAGAAAGGTTCATGATTATCCATGATGTCATCCTTGGGAAGGCATATAGTTGAAAATTGAGAGATGAAAACGCCAACATTCTTCCATCGACAAAAGCTCCGTCGAACGTGGCGTTTTGGGGGGAAATTTATTGACAAGGAATTGTCGACTAGAGAAAGGAGCATACCACTATTAGTATATTTTTGCCAAGACCATAAATGGAAAAAAGGTGTCGACTCAAGGGAAGCCATTGCCAGGTGACAAGACCAAGAGGGACCAATGATGTCGACGAAGGCGAGGGAGTCGAAGAAGGAAAGTCTTTTGGCGGGAGCAGTTATTTGAAGGACCAAGCCAGCAGAATGTTGATAGCCCATGAAGTCCAAACGTGGGCGAATAATCGTCGATGGTTGATGTACTTAGGGTGTCTATTTAAGTAAAATCGTACATTTGTGTAAAAGGTCACATTTCTTAATATTTAATAGCAAACACTTAAAGTACCCGTATTTAAGAGAGAAACGAGTTTCAAGCTTAATAAGGTATGAATGCTTCTATTCCTTTTTTACCTTTTAAGCAATTTACATTGTTTTAAGTCTTTTATTTAGTCTAGTATCTTTACCTTTTACCCATTTTTTGCAATCCAAACACTTTAACACATTAGTCTGGGATTGTTATAGATGATCCCGCAAGGAACCTTTAATAAGAGGCTAGCGATTGTTTCATGGAGAAACACTATCATGGATGGAACACCGAGATATTTACCCATCTCCAATACTTTCTGGACCCCAAGAATATTTGCCAAAGAATTCTTAATTTCGACAGAAACAATCCTACTACAAAAAAACTCTGACTTTTGAAAATTGATAACTTGTCTGAAAGCTTCTTCATACGTGGATAGGATATTCTTCATCACAACAACTTTGTTGGAGTTAGCTTTGAAAAATAGAAAACATGCATAGGCAAAGAATAAATGAGATACTATAGAGATTTAAAACTCTGAAATGCAGCAAACACATATGAATTTTGCCTAGAAAAAATACTCAACTCATCCTTGCAAAATCATCAATAAATAGCAAAAAATATTTGTTTTCATATAAAGATATCATTGACATCAGACCACACACATCAATGTGTATAAGCTGTAATTTTTCATAAGTCCTCGAAGTTGACGCATCAGGGAATGATAATCTACTTTGTTTTTCAAATTGACATACATCACACATGCCAACAACATCATCAATAATTGATAAATTTTCAACTAAATCATGAGAAATCTTTTTTTTTTAAGATTGAGTAACTAAAGTGACCCAACCTTTTAGGCCACAAGGAGGAATCATGAACGGTACTTAAAAAATCATGCATGGTTGTTTGCTTCCATTCTACCGGAAAACATATACCTCTCATTTTAACCGACATTAACTTAGATCCGGCAGGATCTAAAATAGTGCATCATGTGTCTTTGAAATGCAAGGAATAGTTTTTCTCATCATTTTCCCCACACTTAAAAGACTTTGATTTATTTCAAATACAAATAAAACATATGAAATGTATCTAATACCCGAGGGATTTTCAACAGCTACAACATCATTCCCTCTGACATCAACATGTTCTTCATTGCCTATAGTAACTTTAGAGTAAAAGGACTTATCAAGCTCCTTAAAAATTCCAATATTATGAGTCATGTGATTGGTGCACCCACTATGTATTAGCCGTGTTTCTTTGCTACTATTGACTGAATAGCAAGAAGCCGTGAATAATTTCTCCTCTTGTTGTTGGTGTTCAACAAATAAGGCTTATTGTCCCTGTTAGTTTGCTTTATTTTTGCAAACCTTCTCCACATGACCAAATTGATTGCAGACTCTACATTTAACTTATGACTTGTACGAAGAATACTTTTCTAAATGAGTATCCTTTTTGAAATGTTACAAAGTGGAAACTTTTTTTCCAGCTCTCTCTTTTGTTGTTGAATTCCTCCCTTTTTATTTTCTTTTCTTTTCACCAAAATACTTTTTCTTAAAATTGTTGTAGCTTTGGTTTTTGCCTTTGGTGTTGGCTCCAAAAGCACCTTTAACATTGTCTTCCATCCTTAAGGATTTTCTCTATTCAGTAGCTTGCAAAGCATTAACAAGCTCTGCAAGAGTGATTTGAGAAAAGTCCTTAGTTTCTTCGAGAGAGGATAGTTTTGCTTCAAACCTCTCTGAAAGACACGCCAAAAAATTTTCCACAACTCTTTGATTACTGAGTTCATCTCCCAACAATCTGATTTGTGAAACAACCTTTGAAATCATATCAGAAAATTCTCTAACAATTTCGATTTCTTTCATTTTTAGTGCTACAAACTCTCTTCTTAATTTCAACACTTACACCTTCTTTGTTCTTTCACTCCCTTGGAATTCCTCCTTCAGCTTGTCTCAAGCTTCTTTTGCAATCTCGAGATTCAAGATCTTGGTAAATATATCATCATGTAGTGTTGCATATATTATGGCAAGTGTTCTTTCTTCTTTTAACACCTTCTCATTATGATTTTTTATTTGAGCTATTGTTGGGTTATTTGGAAGAGGTGGTGGATTGCTTTAATTTTCCACAACATCCCATAAACTTTGAGCTCTCAAATAAACTTTCATTTTTGTACCCACAAAAGCTAATTTTCTTTTGCAAACATAGGAGACGGGGGAAAAGAACTATTGTTGGAAGTCATTTATGGTGTTTAAAGATTTTTTGTGAATTTTTCTTGTTGGTTTTTTTTCACATACCCGTTAAGATTAGTGAAGCTCTAGATACCGTGTAAGAAAAATAGAAGTGATAGTAAAGTAGTGTAGAAGAGATGACTAGAAACCACACAAAAAATTGGGAGGAAAATGTTATGTAATTGAATCACATAAGGTTGAAAATTACTACAAAATATATAGAGGCAAACAATAAGTTTGCTTGTAGGAGTGAAAATAAAATCCAAAATAAATTTACTTTAAATAGTGGGCATCATCAACTATTGTCCTGTCTTACAAACAAGAATCTAATCATTATAGTAACAACAACAAATAAAGTAATACCAACAAATAAAGTAATTGATATGTTAGAAAAATATCAATTTCTAACTGATACCATCTAAATGATTACACCCCGTTTATTCTCTCCTTCTCGAAATGTTAATGAGTAAGCTTTTCCAAAATGTTTAAGATGTTAATGTGTATTATTTGCAAACACTCCAACAATTAAGTCCTAAATGCGATGTTTAAAATTTTTGAATCGTATATAATGAGTGACTTTTCACATATATTAAGAAAAATATAAATTAAAAAAATAATAATAATAGAGAGAACACTGTTTTTACTTTATTACTTCTAATCATAGATTAGAAATAATGAGAGTTTAATCAATTAAATGATAGAATTAAAAAAGTGTATTAGAAGTTGAAATGAGTAGTTCATTTGGAGACATTATTTTATTTTAAATAAATGAGTAGGATTTAAGGCTTAGATGCATTATAACATTATTTGCGACAACTGACAAATTTAAATAAATCATGGTGGGAGTAGGATTTAAGGCTTAGATGCATTATAACATTATTTGCGACAACTGACAAATTTAAATAAATCATGGTGATGAGGATGTCCTTCTAAGATTCCCTATGTCTCTGGAGCATGTCATTTCCCTTGGTCCACCTTACCTCTTGAATTTCCTCAGAATTTTCTTGGGTGGAGACAAAAACATCATCAAACTAATAGATTTGAATGAACTTCCAAAATAAGAAGAAAAAAAACTTCAAAAATGAAATGTAAAAAGAAACGATGAAGTAATTATTTATTTTCTTTTTCAAATGATTTAGTTAAGCATCTCTTATATTTCTAGATCAAAGAAAGATTATAATGTACGTGAGAATAATGTGTAACAAGGTTCCAACGGCCCCTGACACGGTAGATCAGTTGGCCACCACCTTAGGAGTAAGACGTGAGATAAAATGTATTTTAAAACTTCACTTTTATAAGTCAAAATTTAATGAAGAAATGTTATCATTTTAAAGAAGAACGTACAACAAGGCTAAGAGGAGGACCACCTGGAAACATAATATATTTGGACAATGCTGAGTGCAGAGAGAAGCTTTTATCAACTTTAGTATTACCACATACTTGTTTCTGTTTTTGAAAAATATGTCAAAGAAACCAATGAAATACTATGTGGTATGTTTATTTGGTTGAGAATGAACTTTGTTCTTTTACATTGCATTGTCATTATTTACCAAACAAAAATGTTTCATGTTTTATGCATTATTTTTCTACACATACCACACTTGTTTAATCAAACCTAAAATGTTTTAGGTGGACGCTTTCACCGAGTCGCCATTCAAAGGAAACCCGGCAGCAGTGTGTTTATTAGATGAAGAAGAAGTTAAAGACGACGAATGGTTGCAAGCATTAGCTGCTGAATTTAACATCAATGTGACTTGTTATTTGATTCCTATTCATGGAACCTCGAAATCTATTCCCCGTTTTCGTCTCAGATGGTTTACTTCTATTGTTGAGGTAATAACAATTTGAGAATACTCTTAATTAAAGATAGCATGTTTATTTAATAACCGCTGTTATAACATTATAAATTTATAATGCAGGTTGATATTTGTGGTCATGCAACATTAGCAGCTTCACACGCGCTGTTTTATTCTGGTTTGGTGAACAACGATTCAACAATTGAATTTGTGACAAACTCTGGAAATTTAACTGCCAAAATGATCTCAGTCACAACCAATGGTGAAGCATCTAAGGATGCTGCATTTTATGTTGAGTTGAATTTTCCTGTTGACCCTATTACAAAATTCAAATTTGATGATACTTTACACATTTCAAAAGCATTGAAAGGTGCTTCTATAATTGATATAAAGAGGACACAAATTCAAGATGACATACTTGTAATTCCTAATAAACTTTCTTCGTCTCATTCGGTTTAAGGTTATTTACAATTCTCATGATATTGTGAAACTTAATATTGTTTTTCCTAGGTTATGGTTACATCTGGAAAAAATGTCACAGAAGTTGAACCGTTGTTTGATGAAATTGTTAAATTACAAGGAAGGAAGGTAAGTGTATCGGGGATTGCACCTCCTGGCTCGGGATTCGACTTCTACCATCGACTCTTCGCGCCAAAACTTGGAGTCAATGAGGTAAGTCATTAGAGTGGATGAGATAGCTCAAATGATGTATGTTAGTTGAGATAACTCATTTTTTATTTCAGGATCCTGTTTGTGGAAGTATCCATTGTAGCTTGGCAACCTATTGGAGCAAGAAGCTGGGAAAAACTGATTTGAAGTCTTATCAAGTACTCCCTCCCTCTCTTCCAAAGTTTTAAAAATAATATATCTTAATTGAATGATTCAGCTCGACTAATTTTAATACATAGGAGAGAGTATTAGGGGTGGCAAGCCGGTTCCAGCCACCGAGCATACTTGTTTTACCCGCATATATCTTTGTCAATATTGCATAGTAATATGTAGTTATGTTTTTCCAGGCATCAACTAGAGGAGGAGCTGTCCGTGTTCGAATTGATGAACGAAATCAAAGAGTGTTTTTGCGTGGAAAGGCTGTTACAGTGATGGAAGGGTGTGTTCTTGTTTAGTCGTGTTCTTCCTAGCATTGCACTAAAAGCACCTTCAACAAAACATGTGTTTGATAGGGACAGACTGTAGATCATTTACTTAACTGTATGAGAGAGGCATTTCATAAGAACACGTGCACTCTTCCGAATTTTAAATTGCATTAGTTTTCTCTGAATTTACTTAACTGTCCGGTCATTATTATAAACAATGTTTTTTTAAACTCTAAATAAATTCTTAGGTATCTAATTGTTTTGGTAGAATACTCACACCTATTGATGACATGGATTTCATTTATTATATTTAAAAAAATAACATCAAGCATTTTAAAATTTTAGAATTTATGTTAAATATTAGAAAAAATAAGCTATGCATTGACAATTTAAAAAATTTAAAATTTTACATAAGTCATACATAATTTTTAAAAAAATTTTAAAAAAATTATATGACAAACAGTTTTATGTTTCTATTAGTTGATAGTGTAAAAATATTTTACACCAACAGTGCATCTCTTTTAAACTCTAAATATTATCCATCAGTTTTCTTGTACCTACAATGGGCACTGAGAGGGAGAATTGGATTGACTTGATTTTAAGAACCAAAGAAAAAGTATTTTAGCCAATAACATATTTGATTTTTTCAGAAAGTATCTTCGAAATAACCTAACATATTTCTAAGTTCTCGTTTGTGTGTGATACAAAAGATGCGTCCAAAGATATATTTTCAAAATCAGAGATTTTCGATTTTGCTTATGATTCATTTGCACCATATAGGGTGCATTAAGACCTCAAGAATTTTAACTGGAGTCTAACTCAACTAACTAACCGTTAGAAGGTTGCCTCTATCTCATCTGTATCACTAGTAACATGAGACTTCCAATTAAGCGTTTGGTAAATAGCTTGATTAATTATTCATTCAATACATGCTTATCATACGTAAATTTCACACAAACAACTTCTAAGTTATTAAAAGGAAGTGTTTATTGTGACAGGTAAATTTCACATAAACTTTATACAAACAACTAAATTATTGAAACGAAGTGTTTATGTTGTCACAAAGCACTGTATTAGACTACAAAGCATAGGTCCAACACCAATACTGGAACATGCTTGCCAGGGTTGTGAAAACATAAAATAAGGAAATGTCAATATTGAGATAAAAAAAGGAAAATGACATCATAAATGCTAGGTCAACGGCTTCAAATATAAAAAAATGGCAGAGCGGGAAAAGAATACAATGAAGCTAGGGGTTTTCCCATTTTATGATAACCTCTTTTTTACATAGATTTCTCATTTCTCACGATTGATTACCCGACATAAAGGTACCGTTTTATGAAGCATAACTGTTCCTTTGAATGCCATCATCTGTTGGCAGTTCTTTCTATAGTTGGTAAGCTGCAGCACAACAGTAAACTCGATCACTCATGGAATTGGGATGCATGGAAATGGATCCTCTTGATTACTAGGCACCGTTTACACTTTGAAACATTTTCTATTTTTATTTTTAAAATGTGTTCATTTTAACATACAAATAAGAAGATGTGAGACTCAACAATTGTGATGAAGAAACGATGACATCCTAGTTAGAGATGGATATATTTTTGAAAATAATGAAAACAATCTTTTGAAAATGCAGTTATTCATTTCAAAAATTCAGTTTTTTTTTTTTTTGGTTTGCAAGTAAAATTTACCAAATAATCGGGTCTAAAGTTTTGGAGTAATTTGAGTTTAGAGGATAACTGAACCTCACATAATGTCACTCTCTGTCATACTTATATTCTCATAACTACAGTAACTCAGAAAATGAAGGTGATAAGAAATGGACAGGGATGCATGGTTTGATTTCAAGCCACAGAAATGTAAGACTAAATGCTAGAATAAAGTGGCAAAAATGTTAACCTAGCTTCTCAATTGTTAGTCAAGAAAAAATATACCTGCTCAAGTTTCATCCTGTTAAACCCAAATTTATTTTTCCATATGGATTCTGCTTCTTCAGCAGCTGGTAGCACAAGGTTCTTCACATTCAAGAAAGCCAGCAGCCTTTCAATGCATGAGAACAGTGTTTGGAAGTAGCCCTGTTCAAGTCAATCGTTACAAACATAAATAGTTCACTACCAAGACATGCGCATAAGTAATCAAATACAAAATCATCAGCAAGAAAAAAAAATTTATGCAAGACAGAAAACCAGAAAATAAGTTGCATAAAATACAGTGGTAGAGATCAAAGAACTAAAAGCTATCATCTCTAAATACATCCTAAGGGAACTCTTCAGAAAAATCCACTTTGTGAAACATTAAATACCAGTCTAGCTGATTAAACATATGCAAACCATGTAACTTATTATACAGTGTTGTACCTTCCCTGGACTTACCATGGCCACCGTATATTCCCATGAAAAGGGAAGGAAAAAAAAACTTTGGGAAAATTGGTTAGGGGCATGTGAGGTGAGGCATATGGGTGGGTACCCAATGAAAGGCCAATCAAGTTAGTAGTACAGTTTCAGGCCTCACCTTTCCACGGTTTTTGTGTCTTGTAGCAATTAAAGGAAGCTCTGCAATATCTCTCCCAAAAATCCGAAGCATGCCCGCAGATACCACAGATGAACTTCAACGCCAGGACAGTAAAATGTGAACAATACCATAAGTAGAAATATGAAAAGTAAAAGTTGAATAGAGAAATCACTTCTTACTTGACAATTAATAATGCACAATACATTCCTCCAAAATCCTGAGTCTGCAAATTCCTTCTGTATTTGAGTGATAAGTCACAGTTGAAACAAGGAAAAAATAAACTGAAAAGAAGGATGAAAGCATACAAATGTTCTAATAGAAATTTCTTACCCATAAACCATAGAAGGAATAAGGTCCCGTTCAGTAGCTACATCAACTATAGGATCAAAACATTCCTGAAACAAACACCAAAGTCCAACAATTGTTCTAAAGTGATCTTGTGGAAACTCGAAAAAGGGTCTCCTAAAGAAAAATGGAAATGCACTATGGCAAAGATATTCATTGAAAGTTTGTAACGTGTTATTAAAAAATATAAGTTGCGCAAAACATCATAAATGTCCCATGCAACTATAAAATATACACAAGTATGTATACACAACACTTCATACAAATGAAGTGTACATGAATGAAGGGTCTTGGTGTGCACATGCATAGATAGAAAGATAAATAGTGTAACTGAAAAAAAGCATTAAAACCAAAAGTTTATCTGGGCTATGAGAAACTTTAGTAGGAACAAGTAAATCATAAAATTATAGCTATGTTAACATGCATTTCTGTTGAGCGAAGCTTTTCAACATTCACCATTTTTTGGGGGACAAACAAGGATTATCAATTTTAACCACTCCACATAAAGAAGTGATCATGAAAATGATGAAGAAATATAAGGACCGGCAGAACTTACGTTAAATATTGACAAGGCCTCTAAAAGCAACGGTCTAGTTTCAGGAGAAGCAACTTTGCCATTAACAAGCCTCCATCTTATATCAATCTCATTAAGGGGTTCCAAATATCTTTCCTCTTGCTTTTTCTTTATAACATCCAAAAGAGATTCAGGGAGTCTCTCAGCCACCCTAACTAGAAGGTTCCCCAAAATAGAATGTATTCTTGTGCAATCATTGCAACAAAGCCAGTCCCCTTCCGGCAATTCCTGTTATACAATTACGTCCAATGGACAAAAGTGAGGTCAGTGTCCGAACTTTTGTGTCAATATATGAAGAAAGACGATAGCGATACCTTCAAATATGCCATTTTATGATCCCTCAAACAGCCCACATGATATTCCTTCTCACACTACAATGAAAAAGGAGAGTGAGAGGGTTAGAGAAAATAGTGTGAAGTTTGTTTAGCATAACTGAGCCAGTCCTGTAAATCACCGGCAATCTGATTATACCCTTTTCCAAATAAGGAAACATGAGTCCTTTGTGAAAATTTTCTAATCTCATTTCCTAAAATTTGTGTTAGTCTTAATTGTTCACTAGGAGAAAAGAGACACTTGAAGTGAACATTTGTCTTACATTTCCGGAAACAACAAAAATGCCAAGAGCTATTTAATTTTTACTGGAAACGTGTCATCCCTAACTAGCATTTTATCTTCTATTTATAATATGGCTCACTTCAAAAGTCTTTCACTTTAAAATGAACACATTTTTAGGAAATTAAAACAGAAAACATTTTCACAAAATAAACACACTTTTAATTCTAAATGTAATTGGGGCCTTTCTATGTATTGTCAAAATAATGCCTGGAAAAGAATGATTACCTGATCACATATTATTATTGTGCGTGGACCAAATCCTGATTTGCTGAAGTCAGAACCCCTGCGTGGACCAAATCTGATTATTAGTGTTCTATTTAAAATATATGACAAGGGAAAATGTCGTGAATTCTGAAGTTAAGTGAGGCCACTTAACGATTTCAAGAAATACATTTTAGAAAAAATCCAAGTCTATGCGTTGGCTTCTAAGTTCTAATCTATCCAATGTAATTATCACCTGCATAAAGCACATCCACCAATTTCAGCTTCAATATCTTTCACTATCCGAATGCATCTCTTGGCAATCTGTTCTATAGGATCAACTCCTTCAACCCTTCCAGCCGCCACAGCATCAGGATTGAGAGACACAGATCCTTCTCCAAGGAACATGTGTTGACAGATTGGACAGTACCGACCACGACGTGGAGTACTTGATACAGATGCACATTCTGTACATTTCCAAACAAAAGACAGTTAAGCTTATCTAGTGACTAATTTGTAAGTTATCATACAAAGCAAATATTATTCCTAACAGCTGCTTCGAATTTTTAGGCATTAAGTGTTGTCAATTGCAGATAGCGGAAAATAGTGGATTGTTAAAATTCCTCTATGCAATAGAGCCATAGCGCGACTATAGCAGTCATTTAACATGTTGTACTAAATAGCATTTGGCGGAACAATAGTGGTTTGTCAGAATTCCGATACACTATAGTGGGATAAACCACTATAGAGGCTATTTAACATCAATGCGTCAAATCCTCAAAATGTTTACTGACACTATTAAAGAAAGTTCATTTTCAAACAGCCAAAACACATGGTTAGACTACAAATTCCATTTGATAAATAATCCAAGTTATCCAACCGATCAATTATGGGCCTGTTTGTCTCAGCTTTAAAAAAATGGATTTTTTCTTTGTATTTTTGAAAATAGATTTTCCAAAACCGTTTTTCAAAATATTAGAAGTTTTTCTATATTTGATTTTTTTAAATCGAAAGACTAATTTTGAAATCCTATAACATAAACATACATTATTGAAGACCAACACATAGTCAAAATCAAAAAATTTCAAAAAGTTGTATTTCAAAAATGATTTTTATGAAAATCTATTTGAAATAGCTTCAAAATTAAATGATTTATTGAAATTTTGATATCCAAAAAAAGCTTCAATAAGAAGATGAAATACATACAATAACATTTTAAGAACAACTATTCAAACAAAATTTTCAATTGAAACTTTTAGTAAAAATTTCTTTGTGAATAGTTTTCACACAATTTTGTAACACTATAAAAATCATTTTTAAAAAAAGCCAAAACAAACGGACCCAATTAGATTAGACAAATAAGATAAACTTGTATGCATTTAGATAAGAAAGAAACCTAGAAGTAGACCATAACAATTAATAAGGAAATCAACAAAGAAAAGGTAAAAGATGTTGAAGAAGGCAGAGAATAGATAAGCAGGCATTTTTTTCTCATTCCGTCTTCAGTTTCCTTAATTTGAAGTAGTCATAAAGTACCCAGAGGGGATACAGGATGAGAAACTGTTGCATCTCATATCACATATCCCGGACTCTAATTAATTAGGAGTGGCAGAATGGACACGGCCCGTCAGCCATGTCCGCTTTTCCGGCAGTTATTTGCGGAGCGGGTCAAGGTTTTAGTCTTGCATCCTCTAATGTGTCCACCCCGCTCCGTTTTTTGCGGGCTTTTGCAAGCACAGGAATTATCATAATTTTTTGCATTTTTAGGCTTAAAATGTGTTGTGCATGCTATTCCGCCCCACACGCCCTCATTTTTTGCCAGGGCAAGCCAAGGTTTTAGCTATGAAGGACAAACACCTTTAAGTAGGCGGGTAACAATGTCCGACACACGTCTGTGTCTGACACTTGTATATCACTCATACGACACGTTTCAGAAAAGCCAAACAAGTGTCTGAAAAGTCAGATAAGTATCCAGTATCCACAATCGACACTCTTTGAATCAGTATCAGACACTCATATGACACTCATACAACACGTGTAGGTCAATTCAAACAAGTGTTTTATAAAAAAAAAACAATTTTTTCTTTGTTTCAACACATCTTGTACATTTCTTAAATAAATCTCACACACTAATTCTTCATTGAAGCAATGTTATCAACGGAGAATTAAAAACACAAATTTTTATTAGAATATTTTTAACTTTTCAAATAATAGATGGATAAATAAAACTCAAATACTATCGTATATGTAACGGTGTCGGTGTCCTATATTTTTTACATTATCGGTGTCAGAGTGTTCGTCTCTTTGTCCTAGTGTCTATGTCGAAGTCCGTGCTTCATAGGGTTTTAGACCTGCGCCCTTAAGGCCTTAACTATGCTCGTCCCGCTCTGCCCCATCTTTTTGCAGGCTTTTGTGGGGCGGGCATGTTTGTTTGCCGCCCCTAACTTAAATACAGGTGAACTAACTTAGAAAACATTGGACAAATAAATAGGGAAAAGGATGGTTCCATACAATAGAAACTAGACACTTTGACGGTGAAATCTTGTCGACTAAATCTTACCTTTATGAAATGCCCTTGGGCATCCATCACAGAGCAACAGATTTCCACCATCCCAACAAACAATGCATGCATCATCATTATATTTTGCAGTGCATTTGCGATCTTTTGAGAGGAATAATGCCAACTCATGGAGAGACACCCCGTTCGATGTGTAGATGTATGAATAACTGCTCAAAATCATTTCATGTCATGAAAATTCGTAGATAAGCAATTAACATTTTCAAAAAAGCTTCTCAGTTCCTCCAACAAAGCCATGACCCCCCCAATCCCAGAGCATAGGAACAAATAGAAAACTCACGGCTTCCTGCGAGAAGCCCACCCTGCATGAATTTCAAACTGTGCGGGGCTGATCTGCATAATTAAAAAAATTCAAAGCATTACCTCTACTGCTTACAAAATCCTGAGGTGTGCTCACTCACATAGAAGGGAAATAATTATAAATACCTCAGTGTTGCAGCATCGACAAATAATTCCGGATTTCTTTTTGATACCCTCAAGAAATTTCTGTCAATTAGAACAGAACAGTTAACAGAATAAACTTTTAAATTAAATACAATATAATACAGTTAATAGAACAGCTAACACATATAATACAATAACTTTTAAATTAAATACACAAATAAACAACCTGCCCACGTGCATAATAAGCTACTTCAGCTCCATCAGGCAATCCATCTTCTTCAAAAATTAATTTATGCAGTCGCTGATGCCTTAAGAAGAACATGTTGGGTAGACAAATAGTTACTATCACTAACGGAAAGTGTTAGAGAAAATAGAGACAGATATACATACACAAAAGAATTGGCAGAAAGAGAACTAACTTCTTATTGATCCTCCACTGACTCTTATTTTGTGGAGATGAACATTTTGAATTTGAAGTAATTGGAGCAATCTTAAACTTGACCAACAGTTTTGATGACCTAGTGATAAGAACTGATTACAATAAAGAGGGGAAAAGAGACATGGCTGTAAACAATTTAACAAACAAGGTATGTTATTCTAACTATATAAGGGTGCTAAAAAATAAGGCAAGGCACAAACTTTGTCTCCATGCTGCACAAACTTTTCTTCTGGATAATAGGCACAGGAGCACTCTTGGAAGATTTTGTCATTCTAACCCGTTTTGATGACCTTAATAACATAGTTGAAAACGTGTAAGCACTCTTAAGAATTTCGTAACGCAAAAAATTAACAAATTTGAATAATATACAAGATAAATAGAATAGATAATAAAACCCACTTTGTTTTCTTCTTCTGTTGTCTCTTGGTTTGTGAAGAAATACTCGTTTCAGAAATACTAGATGGACTAGAGAACAGATATGGTCGAGGAGTCCTGAAATATTGTAAATACATTATTGACATAAAACGAAGTCAGAAAGAGGGAACAGGCTTAAACACTTTTCATTGAAATTTTGACATGGTTTGAAGAAAATGAACATCTGTTCAACAATCGGAAAAATGTTAATTTTACAATAATTGTTCCCATAAAACAATGTAATTCAATACATTAATAACCAGTAAAACAAAGTAATTCAATACACAACTATGACCCAAAACAACATACCACAGAGAATGAATATATTGCACCTCACCAGTACCCAAAACCTAATATCATTGAGTAAATAAGTTTGTTCTCTTGTACTATCATCTATAGCACACTCAACCTTTGGGACTCCAAACTCACTCGACTCCCAACAGATAGATATTAAACCCAACGGCAGAACAAATAAATACCTGACTCTTTTGCCAGCTGCACGAATAGAGCCGTCTTCAGACTTGCTTGTTTCCACGCAAGAATGGCATATAAGCCCCACTCTTTTCACAGTTGAAACAGGGAAACAACCTATGGGAATAATAATAATGATAATAACAACAACAATAAGGATCCAAGGCAATCAATAAAGAAATAAAGATTCCGTAATATTAAATTTGATTCTTAGCTATACCACAAAAACTGTTATCATGATGACAAACTTTATAACATAAAACACAATTGACTCCAAAACACCAAAACAAAGCTCTTACCTCTGCAGCTCCTGCAAGTAAAATACTTCTCTTCAGGCGGTATACAAAGAAAATTTTGAATGGTGGTCTCCAAAGTATGTAAGGGAGCAGTCCTGCATACTCCCAATAGTTCAAGCAGACTCTTCCCATTTTCAAAGCAAATATACTGTGTTGCCCTCTTATATATTTTGCAGGCATGAATCTCAAATTTGGAAGGAGGAATGACCTACACAGGCCGAAGGAACAAATGTAAGAGCAGTCTTGAACAAAGGAATAAGAACCACTGGGGTCGGTAGTGGGTACTGGGTAAACAGGTAATCAACCATGACCCAAAGTCAAAAAATGATAATGACAACTCACTCTGCGTCCATTGCACAGACAGCACGAGCACAATATCCCCCCACCAGCAATTACACCCTGCAATCCCGAATCTGAAGCCTACAAACAAACCACATCAATATTAAACTTAGTGGGCATTATGAAGCACTGAATAAGACACCAACATCAGACACGACACTCACAACTAATAATAATTTGAAAAGAAAAAAAAATAATAATTGGATGTAACTAAATGTGTCGGTGTTGGACACACACCTTTAATCCGAAGTGTTTGTACTACATATGCGACAATTTAATTATCTAATCTAAAGGAGTATAACTTATAGTTAATAGTTGTTAGGAATTCAAGAATTGAATTTTGAGAAATAACACTTCTGTTAAGAAATAGGAGAGAATCTCTCCTCAAGGGTTTTCTTTCACGATAGAGAATACTCTATTCCAATGTAGTCAAGCATGAGATCTTAAGTAGGATTAGTCGGTGTGAAAAATCGCAAAACTCGGATTGATAGCACGGAACGTAAGATCCTACCAAAGAGGAAAATGGTAATTTCATATATACTTACACACGCGCACACACAAAAACATGAAAATTATAATTAAGACCCAAAAAAAGCATAACACGTTTTTTTTACGATCTTGCTTCAAAAAGCTCGACCTTGACCACACCAGCAACAAAGAAGATCTTCCTCTGATCGTAGCACCCTCAGGCATCCTTGGCATGTAAGATCTTAAGATTCAGCACTCGATCTTCACTACACTACTCTATTCACAATTGCAATATTCCAAAAATATTCCTTAACCTGTGTGTTCTCCTATTTATACTCATATTCTCTTACCAATCCAAACAACTAACTAATTAACTTTTCTAACAACTCATAACTAATTTAACTACTCTAATAGCTATTACTATTATTCTATATCTTAACAATACTCCTACAAAATTAGTAGATTATTATTATTATTATAATGATAATATAAAGAACTTTTGACAATGTAAACAATTTTGTTAAATCGTAATTACAATATTATTCACTTGAATTAAAGCATATCATACCGAAATGAATAACTCAATTTCTCAGTCAATAAGTACAAAATTAACAACATATAAATCAAAATAAAAAAAAAATTTAAAAAGTGCAAATTAAACATGGTTCTGGTGCGTAGAACAAGTCATTCATTCCAATAATGAACGAATGAAGAAGACACTAACCTCCTTCTTGCAACCGACGTAAACAACCGGAACACCATCGAGCAAACCAGTATCGAAGAGCTCCTTCACAGTCATTAGCTTCTCGTTAGCCACGACGCTCTTCGTATTACAAACAGCGGTGACCTTATCAGCGGACGTGTTATCTTCTTGTGAATCAGCCTTAAGCTTAAACGACGGCCGCCGCTGCCGTTTCGAAGTCCATAAAACGACGGCGTTGTTGTTCTCCGCCGCACCGGAATCAATTTCCGCTTTAGCTTCTTCATTTTCCTCCGTTCTGAGTCTCTTCACTATCTCGTTATCGGAATGATGTTCGATCCTCTTTCGTCGTGTGTATACGAAGTAACCGTTCACGACCAACTCGCCTCGCCGCCGCTGCAGCTTGCAGTTCTCGTTTTCGGAATCGTGAGACGCTGCTGCCGTTTCCATGGACGAATCAGACGGTGAATCTGAAGGAGAGGGTGAGAGTGAGAGTGATTGGGAGGTGAATTGTTGAGGAATTGGAAAGGGACATTGGAAATGGAGAGAGTAGGGTTTTGGAGGAGAGAGTGAGTTTCAGAGATTTGGATTGGAGAAGACGATGGGGTCCACGAGTTTGACTCAGTGAGTTACTTGTAACTGACTAGCTTAGAAAATATGAGGAGGCGCGGGTTGGGGGTGTGCCATGACGTTGGGCTCCAAATTTGGATACACACGACCGGGGCACGTGAATTAGTAAGTAGTCTTCTATATACGTGTGGATCTAGATCAAAAGTTGGAGTTGATGAAGTGTAACCGAAGAGATGATGGTGGATTACGTGGTGGAATTGTTAATAGAGTAGTTAGTACTTATTTGAGCTCAATGGAGATCTAGTGATGAACTCAAATAAGATCTTTTATTACTCTACTGAAGCAACTCGATTTTCAAAAATCATTTAAATGAATTTTCAAAACAATGAAATCGCCACCTAATTTTATTTGTTCTAAAAAGAACGGGAAAATATAGATAAAACCCACAAAATTCGGATAAGGCGGTCTACAAGACCAAAAGCATGGATTCGGGAGTCGGTTACGCAAGAGGAAGGTATTAGCACCTCTTACGTCCATCGTACTCGATGGGACCCATTTAGTTCAAAATGTGTTTGTGTGTGTGTAATCGCTAATTTCTAAGTCATAAATAAATAAAAAGAAAATGGATTTGTTTGTTATTATTTTGAGTTTGACACGGTTTTGAAACCGCGTGCCTACGTATTCCCTCGTGCAATGGGAAAGTCAAAACTCCGTAGTTCTTGTTGAAAATGTCTTGGATTGTTTGTATTGATTTTAGAAGAAATGTTTTTGATTTTTTTGATAATCGCATGTGAGCGAAAAAAGGATTTGGATGGGTTAAATTGATTTTAATGGTAGATGACAAGTACCAAAACGTCGGGATATCCTCTAACGATTCGATACTCGAGATTGGTGATTGAGGTCAACCGATCTTCTCTCATCCAAAATCTTTATTATGAAAGAAGTGAGGTGAAACAAAGTCCACTTTTTATTAAGTGTTATGGAATAAAGTGTTTAAGTCATTGGGTTACCCTCTAATGGCCCAAATACTTTACATTTTTAATTAAATCGTTGGGCGAACCTCTAACAATTTAATTAAGTACCATAACACTATATTTTTTGTTTTTTGTAGAAAAATTGATTTTCGAAAACAAATTCAATTAATTAATTTAATTTGAAAGTGTTTTAAATGTTCAAGTGTATGGAATAAAGTATTCGAGTCATTGGGTTTCCCTCTAATGGCCCAAATACTTTACATTTTTAATTAAATCGTTGGGCGAACCTCTAACAATTTAATTAAGTACCATAACACTATTTTGAAAATTGCGGCGTTGGACGTAGAGAAATGATATTTCGGGTTATGGTTAACCAAGTATATGGACTTGATTAATCATGAGACCCTGGTGCATGGTGATTGGTATATGGACCAATTATTTTTCGGGTTATGATTAATCAAGGCAACGAGGGCCTTAATTAACCTCGTGAGGATGGCCATGCCCATCCCCAACCATGAGACCCTTAGAGAATTTGGTGTGGGTAACCAAAAATAAGAGAGAGCGGAGGCGTTGTTGTTTTTATATTAATGTGAGAGCGGAGTGTGCAATCGCGAAATAAACATGCAAGCGGACAATGTAATAGCGAAAAATAAAAGAAAATAAATTAACACACAATACAAATCGGAATTTAAATAATTATTAGTATAGATATTCTTTTACTTGATGAAAAATCAATTAACAATTTAATTGGTAATTCAACAAATAAAAAACTACCATATGCCAAAATATTATTTAATACATCATTATATAATAATAATAAAAAACTTGCATAATATTAATTTTAAAGAGAAAAGTTGAGAAATGGGCCTGATTGAAGCTTTAAATCTGGGGGTGCAAACAGCAAATCTGAGCCCAAGCCCAAAACAAAGCTGCTGGATCCTGTGTGAGTGCCTCCATGGATCATACTATGGTCTGCCATTCTGGTGCATTGGATCTGGACCTTTGGCAGATCTGATGGCCGATGCAAGCAGGTGCAAAAATAGATACAATATGCATGTACCCACCGGATTCTGAACTGACCAAACAGACAGTGACAAGTGTCACCGCCTGGATCAAACAACAAACTCATACTAATACACCCAATTACTACTAATCCAAAACTTATTTTACTGGTTTATTAAAAAAAATAGAAACAAAATTAATTAAACGTCTTAACTAAGCTTAACAGTATTTTTTTTAAACTTAAACTAAACTTAGTTTATAAAACTAAAACAAAATTTATAAAAACCACTTAACTCATAAAACAGACTTAATCATTAAAACAAACTTTAATTTATATAAAAAAACCATACTTAATTTATAAAGATCCACTGAAACAAAAGAAAAAAAGAAATCATTTCACTCTCATCTCTCAACCCAGAAGAAGAACCGTCGTACTCCTCACTCTCTCTCGATCTCTCGCCGCGATCGCCTCATCGTCACCGCTCTCACTGTCTCTCTCTCTCTCGTCACCGCTCTCACTGTCTCTCTCTGCGGACTGCCGCCGCTCGATCTCGCTGTCCGATCTTGCCGCTCTCACCGCGATTTCCTCTCTCTCGTTCATGACCACAACGATTTCGCTCGAAATCGAGTTTCTCTTACTCTATTACTGCTATTTCGTGTTCTGATTCCTTGAAATTTGTTTGTTTGATTCCTACAGGTGACCCTAAATCGAAAGGGGAAAAGGAAACCTAACTTCTATGATGGGTAAAACCGGTGATGCACAGAGGGAAAACGAATGCTGGAAATACAATAATAAACAAAGAAAAGGGAAGTTGTGGTGACGATTTCGAGGTCTACACGGCGACGGACGGCGGCCTGTGGCCGCAACCCCGGTGAGACCTTCCTGTTTACCTTGAGTTTTGCCTCTGTTGCCTCGTGTTTTCTCTTTCTGAAGGATTTTTTTTGCGGGAAATGATGTTAGTTTTCTGGGTTTTTTGGGTTGGTCGAATATTGTTCTGGTTTTGGCTTGTTGGTGATTTTGGCTTTACAGTGTTAGTATGCGGTTAGGGTTCTTGAGGAATTTCGGCTAGGGTTTTGCTTGTGAACAGTTGCTCTGCCTTTGAGTTATAAACTTTAATCCTTTTATACTGTCAGCACTTAGGGTTTCTTTGTTCTGATCTTTTGAAAAACAAACCTTTTGCTTGATGGGCTTGCATCAATTTGTATTAGGATGATAGTTTTGATCTGTATTTTGATATGTTGGCGTTGTATTCCCGATATGTTGGTGTTTGATGCATTGTTTATGGTAAACATTGCCCAAAAGATGTGTACTCTTGCTCGCATAAAACCACAAGATCTGTCATGCCAAAACTGCTTTTGAAACTGCTTCCTCATCTTCTTTCCACACCTCCTGTTGGAACCAAGGGTACACCGAGGATTTGCAATAGCGAGTTTATGGCCGATGATTCGCTATGAGGCCGGTTTTGAACGATTGAAACCCTTGCACAACCTGATTCCGAAAGAAAATCCTAATGATGATTTGAAAATTGCGTATCTTGTATCTTGTTTATGTTATCATTGTCCGCTTATTGCTAACCAAGTTTCTTTGTTTGTTTCATGGCGAATGATGGTGCAAGCTCGAAGCGGTGAAAGAAGGTTGGTCAAGAAGGCACGGTCAAGATAGAACGAGGAGACATGGAAGCCAAAGAACAACAACACTCCGTAGGAAATAGGATTAGGACATAGCATTAGTAACATTTGCTAGGACTCAAAGCTTGTAATCTAGGAATCTTTGTATTTAGAAATCTCAAACATTGTAGTATTTTTACAAACCAAAGCTAAGAGAATGTTTGAACTTGGAGGTTTGATTCTAACTTGTAAACGGGCGTTCTTCGAATGTTCTTTTGTATTCGAACAAGATTTGTGACACTTGAATGACAAAAAAGAAGTTGAATAATGAGTGAAATTGTTTGGCTTCGGATTAAGACTTGTATTCAAGATTTGATAGGTTGTAAAACCATGTACTCATTCTTGTACTTTGTGAAACCTTAGAGTAATTCAAAGCTCTTGAAAATTTATGAACACAAAATTCGGTAGTTATGCGTCGACATGAGCTTTAATTTCAAATCTTTGAATGCTACTAATGTGACCTTCAGTGTTGTAGCATTTGTGCATGAAAGTCGAAAAATCACGATTTAATAAAACATTCCCACCAAAAAGTCATGAACCAAAATTACTTTGGTTAAAACAAAACTAAGTCGAAATGTTGACTTAAGATACGCCTAAATCCAAATCCGTCCACCATTCCCATCCGTATTCTTGAATCAAATGAGTAGTAACATGATTGTTGTATTTTTAGAACTCGAACCCTTTAGTATGCAAAAACTTGAGAACTAAACTTCTAATTGCAAAACTTGAGAATTAAACTCTAAATACAAAGATGATTTGATGGCTTAAACTTAAACACTCGAACCCTTTTGAATTTCCCGCCACTAAGCTTTCATGTTGATCCCGCTATGTAAAATCCCGAGCCTTTTGCCACTTGAAAGAGAATTAAAACTAACTCTAAATTTCAAATAACATCCTTGATTCCAAACCTTGGTCAATTTGCGATTCCATAATTTCCTTTAAGAAAAGGGTGATAGTTTCCACTTGAAATTAATGGTATTGTCACCGCATCCGCAAGTCGAAACACATTTGGTAGCAAAAAGGATTTGAAACCAATGAATTTCAAAAGAAACTTCTAATATTTTAATGAATGTCTTGAATTTTGGCGATGGACGCGATAGGAAAAGATTTAAACATGTGGCACCTTGACATTCGTAAATCTTGTAAACAAGCCCTCCGGATGAATATTTTCACATACATCAACTATCACCAAGAAACGAATAAAGTTGACGATCAAACCAAATGCACTAGAACCGAATTGTTGATCAATAAACGGATAATCAATATCCATCCCTTTTACATCTTGAATAACGAACTTGAAGCAACAAAGAAACCCAAACTCGTGATGAATTGATCTCCGAATCGAGAGGTAATGACATTCAAAATAACCACTTCGTAGCTCCATCAAGAATGACCATTCATTTCAACAACCAAACACCAAGCCCGAAAACGATAGATATGAACGGATAAGATTTAATATTAAACCTCATCGCTTTTCCCAATATCCCGATTGGTCGAAGCAACACAACTTTTCCGCTCAACAAATAAATTGGGAATCAACTCCAATCCGTAACCATAGACCCGTGATACGAATGCATGTGAGTGTTATGATAAATGCAAGCCTAAACCAGATAAAGCCGAGATAGGAGGGAAAATTTTGGGTGCAATATTCCCTATTTAATCGTCTTAAACCCGAAAGTGAAATTGGCGCTAGCCTTTGAACTTTCAAGGTAGAAGAAGATTAAATACTACAGAACCCAAAATTTGCGTCCAAGAACAAGTATAAATATTTATGGTTTTTTATTTTCTATTTTTGTGGTTTTTTTTTGAACAGTTACATCGAGAAACGAATGCTTGAATAAGCGACTTTACGATTAGAAATGAAAACGATAGATCTTCAAACGAGCATACTTCAATAAGTTGCTTCGCAGATCAAAATGGGAACAGATGATCTTTGAACGCGATACTTCAATAAGTTGCATCGCAGATCGTAAACGAAACCGATGACCTTTGGAACGAGCATACTTCAATAAGTTGCTTCGCAGATCGAAGGTAAGAACTCATAGATCTTTGGAACGCGATACTTCAATAAGTTGCATCGCAGATCAACAATGAGAACAAAGATCTTTGAACGCGATACTTCAATAAGTTGCATCGCAGATCAAAACGAAACCAATCGACCTTTGGAACGAGCATACTTCAATAAGTTGCTTCACAGATCGAAGGTAAGAACTCATAGATCTTTGGAACGCGCATACTTCAATAAGTTGCATCGCAGATCAAAATGAGAACAGTAGATCTTTGGAACGCATACTTTAATAAGTTGCATCGCAGATCAAAACGAAACCGATGCACCTTTGGAACGAGCATACTTCAATAAGTTGCTTCAGATCGAAAGGTAAGAACTCATAGATCTTTGAACGCGATACTTCAATAAGTTGCATCGCAGATCAAAATGAGAACAAGTAGATCTTTGAACGCATACTTTAATAAGTTGCATCGCAGATCAAAACGAAACCGATGCACCTTTGGAACGAGCATACTTCAATAAGTTGCTTCAGTCGAAGGTAAGAACTCATAGATCTTTGGAACGAGCATACTTCAATAAGTTGCATCGCAGATCAAAAATGAGAACAGGCAGAAGTATATGTCAGGTAAAGATATTAGACACACACAAGAGGGAGACCGACTGGAGCAGACTCACTGGGGAGAAGATATATGGAATGGTAAAATTGTCGATCGAAGACGAATTCACGGGGAAAGAGGCCAAACAAAGGGGACTCTAGCAAGGATTGCCAAACTATGTTGGACTTTAAAAGGTTGCAAATGTGCAAGGAACTACAATATCCCTCAGACCAAAGGCGGGGTGTAATTCTTCAAGAGCGGCAATTATATGAATTACCACACACCAAGTATGGATACTCAAATAACCGAGAAGCAAGAAAGGTTAGACACCGACTCTTACTCACACTCTAACGATAGAGGCAAACGTGGGTAAGAATACCAAGAATAAAAATTTGCAAAAAGTAAGACGCTTGGTAATTGAATTGAATCTGAATAATGTGAGAGACCGACACAGGGTCAAAAATGCAGATGACAACAACAAGAAGAATTTCTTGAGGGAACTCTGACTGGGAATACCACTTGGGGATTTTTTATGGATAGACTTTTCTTCGGAGACGCAAAAGGTACTCGAGAAACACTTTAATCTGGCTTATGCTTAGATGCATGTTTGAGATTATTACTTTTTTAGCGTAATGCTCCATATCAATAGAAATGCTACGCGTTTTTTTTGATGCTATGCAATGCAATGATTCATGTTTGAGATTATTACTTTTTTAGCGTAATGCTCCATATCAATAGAAATGCTACGCGTTTTTTTTTTATGCTATGCAATGCAATGATGCATGTTTTGATGTTTTGTCTAGGAATAAAGGCAATTGTGAGCTGCCGAGGGAACATCAACCCTCCAAGAATTGAATACAATCATCTGGTCTTCATCAAAGAGATGATAGTCTGGACCCTGGTAGGGGGATTGCAGAGTAGAAGTAACATCTTTCAATGATTAGCATCATTGGGGAGGTAACTCTTGGAGATCGACATTCATCTGGGACGATGATCTTGTCGCGTAGAGTTCCTGATTACGAGTTCTAGCATAAGAGGGGTCGACAACATCTTCTAGCACAAGTGAGCTTTGGAAAGTGATCTTGCTGGTGTAGACCGTTCTTTGCAATCTTCCGCGTCGGGGAAGGATCGATAACATCCAAGGGCGCACATATGCCATGGATATCCCTTGTGGGAGAGAAAGAAGTTTTGTTGGAGATTTAAGCTCAAGCACATGGTGCCCTTCGCATAATTGAAAATGTAAAACAGGAGACATAACAAATAATTCTGCTACAGAGATCAACTGTTTCAATCGTTAATGTGGTGTACCCGAAATTCCGAGTAACTTCAGAATTATGCCACGCGTTGGCAATCGATGTTTTATATGCAAGTTTATTAAAAATATCGGACGTCGCTTTTGCAAACAAAACAGCTTAAAATACATGAAAATAAGATGAAATAAATGATAGAAAACACGTTTGATGAAAGTAATTTTATTGATTGATTAGCCGTAAATGAGCATTTACATCAAGAAGCAAATCAAAAGAGGCAATTGCTTATACATCAAAGTTAAAAGAAAAGGTGACAATAAAAATCATGGATTTTGTCGAATCCTCGAATCCGCCATGCTCTTCACAACTTCAACATCCCTTCATATCGAGCCGTCAATGAAAATGCTCGATTAGACCGACCTCCATCTCTCGGATTATCAAGTTATTGTAAAAGTCGATCAAACAGTGTCATGCATTGTAGTCGTCGCCGAATCCCTAATTTTTGCTCGGACCGCCTTTCGGTTTTCAATCCACCGGATACCTTTTTGCCCAAGCCGCCTTTCGTGTTTTCGACTTGCGGTGTACAATCTTTATATTTATCCCTAACTTTTGCCCGAACTTCTTGGTTCGTCGGATGCCCTTATTTTGCTTAGGCACCAACCTAATGTGTCTTTTTATGCGAAGTATTTTTGACTACATCTGCATTGATCGGGTGAGGAAATCTCCATCCATAGTCGCGAGCAACATAGCTCCTCCAGAGAAAACTTTCTTCACAACGCACGGTCCTTCATAATTTGGAGCCCACTTGCCCCGAGTCTGATCTGGGAGGCAAAATTCTCTTCAAGACTGGTCACCACTTGAAATTTCGTGGACACTCTCTTGTCGAAAGCCCTTTTCATACGCTCGTATAGCGTCCATGACAAATAGTCGTCAATCTCTTCTCGTCGATGAGATTCAATTGGTCAAGTCTATTCGAACCCATTCACCTCATCGAGTTGCACATCCGTTAAAATCCTTAAGGAAGGAATTTCAACTTCAACGGGTAGGACTGCTTCCATACCGTATACCAAGGAGAAGGGAGTTGCCCCTGTTGACGTGCGTATTGAAGTGCGGTAGCCGTGTAAGGCAAATGGTAGCATCTCGTGCCAATCCTTGTAAGTGACAACCATCTTTTGTACAATCTTCTTGATATTTTTGTTTGCCGCCTCCACAGCACCATTCATTTTTGGACGGTATGGAGAAGAGTTATGATGTTTTATCTTGAAGCTGTCACACAGCTCTTTCATCATTTTGTTGTTGAGATTCGAGCCGTTATCAGTAATGATCTTCTCAGGAACCCCATAACGACAAATGATGTTATGCTTGATGAAACGTGTGACCACTTGTCTAGTGACACGAGCATAAGACGCTGCCTCAACCCATTTGGTAAAATAGTCAATGGCCACAAGGATGAATCGATGTCCATTAGAAGCGGTGGGCTTAATTTCTCCAATCATATCAATGCCCCACATCGCAAAAGGCCATGGAGAAGTCAAAACATTCAATGAAGAAGGCGGCACATGCATCTTATCAGCGTAGACTTGACATTTGTAGCATGTTCTGGCATGGTTGTAGCATTCTCCATGGTGGACCAATAATAGCCGCTCAAGATCTTCTTGGCCATGGTGTGTCCACTAGAATGCGTCCCGAAGGAACCTTCATGAATTTCTTCTATAATCTTACTTGCTTCGTGTCTATCCACGCATCTGAGCAAAACAGAGTCATAGTTCCTTTTGTACAACACACCGCCATTGAGGAAAAATTTAGCTGAGTACTTGCGCAGAGCCTTCTTATCAACGATGGAAGCATCATCGTGGTATTCTTTCGCCTCGAGATACCTTTTGATGTCATAGAACCAAGGTTTTCATCCGCTTCACCTTCTACTTCATAGCGTAACGCAGCTCATCCAACCTCATTATAGTGATAGATGGGGCATCATTCGCCCATCCGACCTTAAACATGGATGACGAGTAGCCAAAGCATCTGCCAAATTGTTCTCCTCCCTTGGGATGTGATCAAAAGTGATCTCGTCGAAATAAGGGATCAACTTCAAGACATGATCTCGATATGGAATCAAATTCGGATGGCGAGTCTCCCAATCTCCATTGATTTGACTAATTACCAAAGCGGAATCTCCATATACCGCTAAGGTCTTGATTCTCAGATCAATGGCCGCTTCAATCCCGAAAATACAAGCTTCGTACTCGGCCACATTATTGGTGCAATCGAAACAGATTCTGGCAGTGAATGGAATATGAAAACCTGTTGGAGAAGTGATAATGGCGCCAACGCCATTTCCTAATGCATTTGAAGCTCCATCGAATGCCATTGTCCACCGCGAGCCAGGCTCGGGTCCCTCTTCAGGCCCTGGAATGTTACAATCTCTGATATACATAATATCCTCATCAGGGAACTCAAACTTCATCGACTGATAGTCATCATCTAACGGTCGCTGAGCGAGATAGTCTGCCACCACACTACCTTTGATAGCCTTCGAGTAGTGTATTGATATCATATTCGTCAGATCATTTGCCAACGGGCTATCCTTCCCGTGAGAGCTGGCTTCAAAGATATACTTTATCGGGTCCATTTTAGAGATCAAGAAAGTAGTGTGAGTCAAGATGTCGTTCGAGTCGCTTTGCCGCCCATGCGAGCACAACAAGTCTTTTCCAATAATGAATACCTCGATTCGCATTCTCGTGAACTTTTGCTCAAATAGTATATGGCGTGCTCTTTTCTGTCTCATCATGTTGACCGAGCACACAACCCATGGAATTCTCCAACACGGTCAAGTACATAATCAACGGTCTACCTCCATGGGGTGAGAGAATGGAGGCTCTTGTAGGTACCTCTTTATACCGTCGAATGCCGTCGACAATCGCTGCTCCACCGGTCGGGATTCTTTTTAACTTGAAAATGGGCTCACGGTAGTCGTGAGATGAGAAATGAACCTAGCGATGTAATTCGTCTTCCCAAGAAACCTCGCATTTCCTTTCGTCCTTGGCTCGCATCTCTTGTATCGCTTTTATCTTTGCGGTCAACCTCAATCCTTTCTCGCTCACGATAAAGCCTAAAAGTTTCCCTGATCTCACCCCAAAGGTGCACTTACTTGGGTTCAACCTCAGCCTGAACTTTCTCAACCTTTCGAACAATTTCAACAAGTGAACCAGGTGTTCTTCTTCTGTCTGGGACTTGGCAATCATATCATCCACGTAGACTTCAATCTCTTTATGCATCATATCGTGAAAGAGAGTGACCATAGCGCGCTGATATGTTGCCCCTGCGTTCTTCAAACCGAAAGGCATCACTTTGTAGCAGAAAGTCCCCCACGGTGTAATGAAAGTAGTTTTTCCATATCATTGGGCGCCATCTTAATCTGTTGTAGCGAGAAACCATCCATGAAGGAGAATACTTTAGCTTGAGCAAGATTATCGACCAAAATGTCGATGTGCGGGAGAGGAAGTCATCCTTAGGGCTAGCCTTATTCGATCCCTATAGTCAACACACATCCTTACCTTGCCGCCTTCTTGGTACAATGTTTGCAACCCATGGGGATAAGAAACAACCTTTAGGAAACCCGCTTCCATCCGCTTCGAACCTCTTCTTTGATTTTCCGGACATTTCGGATGTGTTCTAAGCTTCGCTTTACCGGTGGCAGCCTTCTTTGAGGGCATTCATGCATGACGATGTCAAGATCTAACCCGCATATCTTCATAAGACCAAGCAAATATGTCCACGTACTCATGTAGCATTTCGACAAGCTTTTGCTTAACTCCATCTCCCAATGCTGCCCCAATCTTGACCTCCTTTCGAGCATCCTCGGTTCCTAGATTGATCACTTCTAGAGCTTCTTGGTGCGGCTGGATGACCTTTTCCTCTTGCCTCAACATCCGGCTAATTCTTCGTGTAATTCACAATCCTCTTCCTCTTCACTTGATAAATCGGTTCGTCGAAATCATAATGAGCCACGGGAATCATCGTCGACAAAATCCGGGTCCGTCGAAGGACCACATCTGCGTTGTTGGTAATTTTATTTTTATTATTTTTTTTTTAATTAAGTTTTTTTTAATAAAAAGGAAAAGACAAAAAATTTGATATTGTCACCTTTAAAAGAAATAAGTGGAGAAAAAAAAACAAAGAGAGAAAAATTTGAATGCAAAAAAGGACGTCCTTCATTAATGATAAACTTGAAAGTTAAAACATGGTGGCCCTACAAAGATGATCACTACGCCTTGGGCATAACGTAGGAATTATGGAATGACATAAAAACAGAAAATTACTCTTCAAAACGGGTAACCACAACAACATCTTCAACGAGCCAATTTGAAAGCTCACGTCCTGGAACAGTTGGGTAGATCCACTTGTCCACATCATAGTCACCGTCCGCTTCACCATCAACAGCATCAACATCTTCAACTGGATTCCACCTTTGACAAACTTGACAGAGGAGACGCCTTTGCTCACTGGGGAGACGAGACCTTCATTCCGGAGCAAAACCCAAACCCTCTTATCCGTCTGGTAGGAAGTTCTAGCACTCTTCCCACCCTTCGGGATGTCCCGACTTGACAATAGCTGAGCTCTTGTAGGATGCCATGGAGACTTCACCTTTTGCAAAGGGATCTTATCGATCGACATCGCCTCAAAAGCTGGCATGGAGTTTCGTGGATCTCTCCTTCAACTTCAACATATCGAAAGTTGCTCGATGATCGACGACATAATCTTCTTCACCATAAATGGTGACCACCTTTCCATTAATTAAGAACTTGACTTTTGGTGCAAGGTGGATGTCATGACCAGCCCCATGAATCCAGGGGCCCAAGTAAACAACGAGGAGGGATTAATATCCATGACGAAAAAGATGCATCAAAACTCCGGGCCCACCTTGATAGGCGTGTCCACCTCACCAAACACCGATCTTTTCGACCCATCAAACGCCTTAACTATCAAATCACCGGGTCTCAAAGACCCCCTTCATAATCCAACTTCAAGAGAGTAGACTTTGGAAGAACATTGAGGATGATCCCGTGTCAACCAAAGACACGGACAAAGTAGTTCTCGCTATCTCCACGAACGTAGCGCTTTGTTATGCTTCCTTCCTCGAGGTAAATCAAGTCAAGAAACCGAGACCATTACTTGCCAAATGTCGTTCACAATGCCTCCAAATTGGTTAACCGAGATTTCTTGGGGAATGAAAGACGTTCCCAACAAATGCATCGAGGCGTTGCGGTGAGGTTCTAATCCTCAACGAGCTAAGATAGAAATCTTGGCGGGCGTCGCCGAGTTGGTCGATTATCTTGTAATCGCTCTTCCTTATGTACCTCATCGCTTCTTCAACATCTTTGGTCAACTCGTGGCTCGTAACAGTTCTCAAATCTTTGGTGTTGACTCACCCCAATCATGACTCCTTCCCTTTGCTTTAGCCTTGGCCAAAGCTTCGTGGATTTTCTCAAATAGATTGGGTGGAGAGAAGATTCGTCCACTTGGTAATCCGACTTTCTTCCGCAATGTCATGCACTGCAGCTCATATCTTCCAATCTTCTTTTCATCGACTTTCCCTTCGTAGGTCTCCACATTCAATTTCTTGTCACACGATAGCACTCGCACCCATAATTCCACGGATGGCCTTTTCGCTAGTGTAGGGTACCGGACCCAAAGTGATAATCACAGAGGTTTCTTAGTCGACGGGATTATAACGGAATCCTTCTAGAAGTGACGGGATAGTGACCACGTCAACCTCATCTTCAACATTCTCGCATACCAAGTTTTTTCGGACGAATGAAGAGTCCCTTCAAGAATCGACCAATCTCGCCTCTCAACTTATCACAACCTTCAACTTGAATTAAGCATTGTTTACAACCATCATCACAACCAGGAAATCTCCTTCAACAATAATTGCTTCTTTATCCACCACAATGGAGTGGTCAAACCATTAACATCCATTATCGTTCGGACTTCCATCTTCAAATTGCATTAACAAAGATTTCCACCATGAGGAGGTAAAGGGCTGAATGACATTGAGTGGGAGGAGGTCCAAAGTTGATTGCCTCGGTCTAGTAAATTCTGCACCTTGTACTTGAAAGCATAGCAATTCTCAATGGAATGCCCCGGAGCATTAGAGTGATAGAGACAGCGGGCATTCGCATTGAAGTACTTCGGTGGGTTATCAGGGTCAATCTTCAAATGGCGTAATTCAATCATATTCAGACTTTGCAAATGGGCGAATACCTCTGCATAAGACATTGGCAAAGGGTCAAACTTCTTCATGGGTCTTGGCTGGTATTGCCTCGGAGCAACATCTTGTTTTGGAACACTAGCGGGAATAGTTACAGCTGCAACTTGGCGATTGAATTCCTGGCGCTTCTCTTTCCCTCTTCGCTCATACAGTGCGCTTGACTCACCTTCCTTCTTCTTCTGGTAACCACCAAAAGCCTTTTTGGCGCCACCAACTTGATTCTTGTCAGTACCAACATCTTGGATCTTTCCTAACTTGATCCCCATCTCGACTCTTTCACCAAACATCACCATGTCAGCGAAAGTACTGGTCAGACTGCAAGAGGCATAGTACGGCCCATCTAGTGTGCCGGTAAACATTTCCACCATCTCGCTCCACCATAGGGGTTGAACTTTAGCAGCCACCTCGCCACCTCGCTGCACTCCTTGAAGGATTCTTTTCTTCGAGCTAAGTTGTGCAACCGGGTCCTAGTAGGCGCCATATCGTGTTAAAGCCATAGTGTTGAACAAAAGCTACAATCAACTCTCTCCAAGTTCGCACTGGGAGCTATCAAGGCCCATATACCAATCCAATGGCCCATCACCAAACTATCTTGAAAAATGCATCAAGAGCTTCTCATCCTTCGTGTACGCAGACATCCTCCTATAGTAATACCTCAAGTGGGTTTTAGGACAAGAGTTGCCCTTGTACTTGAAGCTCGGGATTTTAAATTTTGAGGAATCCTCACCCTGAACCAATCCCAAGTTGGACATGTCGAAACCCAAAACATCCCGATTCTCAAAGGCTTGCATGCGCCTCGAGCATCTTCAACTTCCTATCAGCTTCGGTCGGCTCCTCAACATTGGAAAACCAATCCTCAAAGTTATCTTCATCATGCTGAGGAATCGGAATCTGAATAGTCCTTCTGCGGTGGAGGCACCAACAGTTCCGATACCGGCGACGTGTGGGGTAGGCGGAGGAGGAACCACCGCAGATGATCCATTTGAGCACCGGTTCTCGCAAGATCAAGAAGACCGCGCTGACTTCCAAGCTAATTTCGACAAGATTCCCTGAGCGACTTCTTCAAGAGTGACTACAGCAGCCTCACAACCGAGCTCTCAACTCCTCTTGTTGCGAGCCATGTTCAATTATCTCCATCAATTGCCCTATACGAGTATCCATTCTTGTCCCTAGGGCGGCCATGTCTTCCATCTTCTCCATCGCTTCTTCAAGTTACTTGTCTAACGATGAACGATGAAACCTGTAGTCTCTCGTCTGTGGAGAAGAAAACCAACGGCAGAAGTAAGATGACTGATCTCAATACCCTGTTATGTATGATATGCTATGGGAGTATGCATGCATGCCCATGATATGTTTTTGTACATTTCATTTTCAGGGACTCTTTTGAAGACTCGTTAGTTAACAATAAACATTAGAGAAAGAACTGATTAAACTGCAATTCAACGAAATCTCATAGAAACTCAAAGTGTTAGTTGTGACTACAAGGCTGTTCAAGCTCAAATAGAGCAATAAGATTCGTACTGGAATTTAAATCATTACATTAATAATTAGATTCAAGTATTCAAATAAGATAAGTGGCTAAAACTAGAAATGTGTCCACGACGAGGCTTCAAATCTCTAGTTTCCGCCTTGAACATTCACCACATTTTGACAGAGGAAGAGGAAATCACTCACGCAGGAGGTATCGGGTTGTCTTCGAGGTCTTCTAGGCCGACTGAGTCTCCAAGGTACGCCAATAATCAAACGTTACACATGTCAACCATTTCACCGTACTTCCAATAGAAATGCCCATTCTGTTCTTCTAGAAAGGACACTAGTTCATCCTTTTCATCTAATGACGATTCTTTTGATCTCATCAATCCAACCTTGGCATTGCTCTCTAAGGCCTTCGTAAGCATCCCTATTGCTATCTCTTTCTTCCTCACAATGTTCATCTTGAATTTTTCACTAATTCAATTGCTTCCAATTCTCAGCGATGCAAACTTCTTCTTTGCGCTTATCTCATTCTCTAGCATTTTATTGGTTCGTGCCAGAGAAGCTTCTAACTTTGAAATCTTTGCTTCGAGACGTGCTTTCAATGCTTTCTTTTCTTCAACGGCCTTTTCTTCATCTAGATAAGCCTGGCCCCTTTGTTGCTGAGCAGTCTTCAATTGTCGACGGAGGTCCCTTGCCCCACTTGCAGCACTCCTCAAGTTTTCAGAACATCTCATCAGGAGCTCTTCATCCTTCTCATTCTGTATTCTTCTCCCTTCTAATTCTTCTTTCACCTCCTTGAGGTTAGCCTCCAAATTTTCAGTTCTGAGGAAAATGTGAGAATTAGAGCTTTGTAGCTCCAATCTTTCCTCCTCCATCTTTCTGATAATTTCCTGAAGTCTCATATTCTCCTCTATTGGCACATGAGTGATTACAGGTTCAGGATGATCAAAGGGTACCTCCACAAAGTAAGGCAGCTTGATTTCTTGGACTCTCTATCACCCACCCACGATAAGACCTTCCATCAATTCCGCCCTCTTGATTAACTCTCGGCCTCCCTATGGATTTGACCCCAAGCTCTTCGGATCTTCAATACTGCGGTCCTTTTACCAAGTTCGTGCACAATGAAGCTTTCCAAGTGCTCAAGCCTTGGTTCGTTTTCCATCGGATACCCCAATTGTCTTGTCGCAAGTCTTGGGTTATAATTGATGCAACCCATAGACCCAATCAAAGGAACATTAGAATATCCACCACGGAGTGATAACATCAACGAATCCCCAACCCGAGAATGCCACATCACACCATCCGTTAGTGAAGCCAATTTTGAGACCAAGATAAGTTTCTCGTGATCTTCTCCACGGTCCACTCGAGGGATATGAGATGTCAACCATAAGTACAGTGGAGAACAACACGTAACCACCCTCGCTTCTTCGATTTCTCTCATGGAGATGGTAAAGAACATCACCAACAATGCAGAATGGGTTCTTTGACATGAATATGCCAATAGCAGACGGCTCAAGTAACCAATTTCATTAGTTGGAAACAAAACCACCCCAAAGATGAGCAAAGCAAGTATGGAGTCGAAAGTCGGCCAATAGTCTTGAACATTCAAATTTAACAACTTATCTTCCAAGTTTTGCCTAAGAATACCTTTGTCTCGTAATCCAAGGTGCCACCTCCTTACAGAAGAAACAAAGCGCAGCTACCTTAGCCTTATCGAGGTCTTCCCTATGTTGAGGAAAGGAGTGTCGTCCTTCAAAGGCCAATTAAGGATTCTCTCGAACTCTTCAATTGTAGGAACAAGTCGAAAGTCTTGGAATGTGAAGCATCAAGAGGAGGATCATAGTACTTTGCCGAGCAATCAAAGCTTCCATGTCCACATTGGTAGTCAAAAGATCTAGGATGTTCCCAAACCTTTTCCCAAAATAAGCTCTACCGACAAAGGAATTCTTTCACTTTGAGTTACCGCCTTCCCAACTTCAGCTCTTTGAATTTGAGACATGGAACGATCTTCACTGATTCATTCTTCCTTTCGCCATCGCACCAACAAAATCTATAAGGTTCCCGAAAATAAAAGTTATATGCTAAATGGTTTTGTGCAAATGTATGCAATGCATGTTGCAAATTAAATAGAACTGTTCATAGGATCGGCGGTCATGGTTTCGACGCTACCCAACAATTCCCTGTAAGGCTAATCTTATGTTTTTGCTAAATGATTCTTGGGTTCAGATCCCTTTACAAACACTATCATCGCTGAGAGGCCTACGTGGCGATAGTATTTGTAAAAGTATACCCCAAGAAACGGCTTAACAGATGCTCTAAATCCAACATTTGAGCTGCTTTGGTCTTGGTTAGACAACATGAACAAACTTAGAGTTATAGGTCATTTGTCCAAAGATTGATGTCCCGCGCTAACGGGCCAACAACCTCCTTAAAACAACCAACTCTAAGCCGGAGTCTTCGCTTCGGGCCAACAAGACAATGGAGTCAAGTGGACCTAGGCTACGCAACCCCTCTATTCCTAAGAAGGTGACCTAGAAGCCTTGGTAGTGGGCTTATCTATGTAACAATGCCCATGAGTTCCCATCACAATAATATATCAACAAAATAATATACATAAAGTGTAAGGAAAATAATAAGCAATAAACAATAGATAAGCATAAAGAAGAAAGCGATAAACAAACACACAAACATGCGAAGAACTAAACTAGGGTTGACTCGCTTAGTCAAAAAGATTTTAAAAATTTCCCTGAAGTCGCCAATCAAGTAACTCGATTTTCAAAAATCATTTAAATGAATTTTCAAAACAATGAAATCGCCACCTAATTTTATTTGTTCTAAAAAGAACGGGAAAATATAGATAAAACCCACAAAATTCGGATAAGGCGGTCTACAAGACCAAAAGCATGGATTCGGGAGTCACACGCAAGAGGAAGGTATTAGCACCTCTTACGTCCATCGTACTCGATGGGACCCATTTAGTTCAAAATGTGTTTGTGTGTGTGTAATCGCTAATTTCTAAGTCATAAATAAATAAAAAGAAAATGGATTTGTTTGTTATTATTTTGAGTTTGACACGGTTTTGAAACCGCGTGCCTACGTATTCCCTCGCAATGGGAAAGTCAAAACTCCGTAGTTCTTGTTGAAAATGTCTTGGATTGTTTGTATTGATTTTAGAAGAAATGTTTTTGATTTTTTTGATAATCGCATGTGAGCGAAAAAAGGATTTGGATGGGTTAAATTGATTTTAATGGTAGATGACAAGTACCAAAACGTCGGGATATCCTCTAACGATTCGATACTCGAGATTGGTGATTGAGGTCAACCGATCTTCTCTCATCCAAAATCTTTATTATGAAAGAAGTGAGGTGAAACAAAGTCCACTTTTTATTAAGTGTTATGGAATAAAGTGTTTAAGTCATTGTTACCTCTAATGGCCCAAATATTTTACATTTTTAATTAAATCGTTGGGCGAACCTCTAACAATTTAATTAAGTACCATAACACTATATTTTTTGTTTTTTGTAGAAAAATTGATTTTCGAAAACAAATTCAATTAATTAATTTAATTTGAAAGTGTTTTAAATGTTCAAGTGTATGGAATAAAGTATTCGAGTCATTGGGTTTCTCTAATGGCCCAAATATTTTACATTTTAATTAAATCGGCTAACCTCTAACAATTTAATTAAGTACCATAACACTATTTTGAAAATTGCGGCTGGACGAGAGAAATGATATTTCGGGTTATGGTTAACCAAGTATATGGACTTGATTAATCATGAGACCCTGGTGCATGGTGATTGGTATATGGACCAATTATTTTTCGGGTTATGATTAATCAAGGCAACGAGGGCCTTAATTAACCTCGTGAGGATGGCCATGCCCATCCCCAACCATGAGACCCTTAGAGAATTTGGTGTGGTAACCAAAATAAGAGAGAGCGGAGGCGTTGTTGTTTTTATATTAATGTGAGAGCGGAGTGTGCAATCGCGAAATAAACATGCAAGCGGACAATGTAATAGCCAAAAATAAAAGAAAATAAATTAACACACAATACAAATCGGAATTTAAATAATTATTAGTATAGATATTCTTTTACTTGATGAAAAATCAATTAACAATTTAATTGGTAATTCAACAAATAAAAAACTACCATATGCCAAAATATTATTTAATACATCATTATATAATAATAATAAAAAAACTTGCATAATATTAATTTTAAAGAGAAAAGTTGAGAAATGGGCCTGATTGAAGCTTTAAATCTGGGGGTGCAAACAGCAAATCTGAGCCCAAGCCCAAAACAAAGCTGCTGGATCCTGTGTGAGTGCCTCCATGGATCATACTATGGTCCGCCATTCGTGCGTTGATCCGGACCTTTGGCGATCCGATGGCGATGCAAGTGTGCAAAATAGATACAATATGCATGTACCCACCGGATTCGAATCGACCAAATGGGACAAGTGTCACCACTGATCAAACAACAAACTCATACTAATACACCCAATTACTACTAATCCAAAACTTATTTTACTGGTTTATTAAAAAAAATAGAAACAAAATTAATTAAACGTCTTAACTAAGCTTAACAGTATTTTTTTTAAACTTAAACTAAACTTAGTTTATAAAACTAAAACAAAATTTATAAAAACCACTTAACTCATAAAACAGACTTAATCATTAAAACAAACTTTAATTTATATAAAAAAACCATACTTAATTTATAAAGATCCACTGAAACAAAAGAAAAAAAGAAATCATTTCACTCTCATCTCTCAACCCAAGAAGAACCGTCAGATTCTCACTCTCTCTCGATCTCTCGCCGCGATCGCCTCATCGTCACCGCTCTCACTGTCTCTCTCTCTCTCGTCACCGCCTCACTGCCTCTCTCTCCGTGACCGTCGCCGCTCCGATCTCGCCGTTCGATCTTGCCGCTCCTCTCACTCGCGATTTCGCTCTCTCGTCACGACCTCACAACGATTTCGCTCGTAAATCGAGTTTCTCTTACTCTATTACTGCTATTTCGTGTTCTGATTCCTTGAAATTTGTTTGTTTGATTCCTACAGGTGACCCTAAATCGAAAGGGGAAAAGGAAACCTAACTTCTATGATGGGTAAACCGTGATGCATGAGGGAAAACGAATGTCGGAAATACAATAATAAACAAAGAAAAGGGAAGTTGTGGTGACGATTTCGAGGTCTACAATGACGGACGGCGGCCTCGGGTCGCAACTCGTGAGACCTTCCTGTTTACCTTGAGTTTTGCCTCTGTTGCCTCGTGTTTTCTCTTTCTGAAGGATTTTTTTTGCGGGAAATGATGTTAGTTTTCTGGGTTTTTTGGGTTGGTCGAATATTGTTCTGGTTTTGGCTTGTTGGTGATTTTGGCTTTACAGTGTTAGTATGCGGTTAGGGTTCTTGAGGAATTTCGGCTAGGGTTTTGCTTGTGAACAGTTGCTCTGCCTTTGAGTTATAAACTTTAATCCTTTTATACTGTCAGCACTTAGGGTTTCTTTGTTCTGATCTTTTGAAAAACAAACCTTTTGCTTGATGGGCTTGCATCAATTTGTATTAGGCTGATAGTTTTGATGCTGTATTTTCTGATATGTTGGCAGTTCTCTGTTGTATTCCCTGATATGTTGGTTGTTTGATGCATTGTTTATGGTAAACATTGCCCGAAAAGATGTGTACTCTGCGCCCGCATAAAACCACAAGATCCATGCCAAAACTGCTTTGAAACTTCCTCATCTTCTTTCCACACCTCCTGTAGGAACCAAGGGTACACCTTGAGGATTTGCAATAGCGAGTTTATGGCCGATGATTCGCTATGAGGCCGGTTTTGAACGATTGAAACCCTTGCACAACCTGATTCCGGAAAGAAAATCCTAATGATGATTTGAAAATTGCGTATCTTGTATCTTGTTTATGTTATCATTGCTGTCGCTTATTGCTAACCAAGTTTCTTTGTTTGTTTCATGGCGCGAATGATGGTGCAAGCTCGGGAAGCGGTGAAAGAAGGTTGGTCAAGAAGGCACGGTTCGAAGATAGAACGAGGAGACATGGAAGCCAAAGAACAACAACACTCCCGTAGGAAATAGGATTAGGACATAGCATTAGTAACATTTGCTAGACTCAAAGCTTGTAATCTAGGAATCTTTGTATTTAGAAATCTCAAACATTGTAGTATTTTTACAAACCAAAGCTAAGAGAATGTTTGAACTTGGAGGTTTGATTCTAACTTGTAAACGGGCGTTCTTCGAATGTTCTTTTGTATTCGAACAAGATTTGTGACACTTGAATGACAAAAAGAAGTTGAATAATGAGTGAAATTGTTTGGCTTCTGGATTAAGACTTGTATTCGAAGATTTGATAGGTTGTAAAACCATGTACTCATTCTTGTACTTTGTGAAACCTTAGAGTAATTCAAAGCTCTTGAAAATTTATGAACACAAAATTCGTAGTTATGCGTCGACATGAGCTTTAATTTCAAATCTTGAATGCTACTAATGTGACCTTCAAAGTTGTAGCATTTGTGCATGAAAGTCGAAAAATCACGATTTAATAAAACATTCCCACCAAAAAGTCATGAACCAAAATTACTTTGGTTAAAACAAAACTAAGTCGAAATGTTGACTTAAGATACGCCCTAAATCCAAATTCGCCCACCATTCCCATCCGTATTCTTGAATCAAATGAGTAGTAACATGATTGTTGTATTTTTAGAACTCGAACCCTTTAGTATGCAAAAACTTGAGAACTAAACTTCTAATTGCAAAACTTGAGAATTAAACTCTAAATACAAAGATGATTTGATGGCTTAAACTTCGGAAACACTCGAACCCTTTTGAATTTCCCCGGCCACGAAGCTTTCATGTTGATCCTGCTTATGTAAAAATCCCGAGCCTTTTGCCACTTGAAACAGAGAATTAAAACTAACTCTAAATTTCAAATAACATCCTTGATTCCAAACCTTGGTCAATTTGGCGATTCCATAATTTCCTTTAAGAAAAGGGTGATAGTTTCCACTTGAAATTAATGGTATTGTCACCGCATCCGCAAGTCGAAACACATTTGGTAGCAGAAAAAGGATTTGAAACCAACGAATTTCAAAAAGAAACTTCTAATATTTTAATGAATGTCTTGAATTTTGCGAGCGATGGACGCGATAGGAAAAGATTTAAACATGTGGCACCTTGACATTCGTAAATCTTGTAAACAAGCCCTCCGGATGAATATTTTCACATACATCAACTATCACCAAGAAACGAATAAAGTTGACGATCAAACCAAATGCACTAGAACTGGAATTGTTGATCAATAAACGGATAATCAATATCCATCCCTTTTACATCTTGAATAACGAACTTGAAGCAACAGCAAAACCCAAACTCGTGATGAATTGATCTCCTGAATCGAGAGGTAATGACATTCAAAATAACCAGACTTCCGTAGCTCCATCAAGAACAGACCATTCATTTCAACAACCAAACACCAAGCCCTGAAACCCGATAGATATGAACGGATAAGATTTAATATTAAACCTCATCGTTTTCCCAATATCCCAGATTGGTCGAAAGCAACACAACTTTTCTCGCTCAACAAATAAATTGGGAATCAACCCAATCCGTAACCATAGACCCAAAGGATACGAATGCATGTGAGTGTTATGATAAATGCGAAGCCTAAACCAGATAAAGCCGAGATAGGAGGGCAAATTTTGGGGTGCAACACCTACCAACAAGCTAGGGTTGGACAAACTTACACCAACCGAGAAAATCCGACCGATCCGCTTCCAATTTTAGTTTTTGGTCTTGGTTCACGCCGCTTAACTGCTCAAATGGGTGACTCCTTCGCTTTATATTGGACTCCTTTGGTTTGAATTGGATCAAAATGTTGGGTCCATTGGTGACCGAATTCGACCGAGCCCAAATGATAGTTTATTATTATTTTATTAACGTTATAAGGGTTTGAGGAGGCAACCCTAATTTCTCAGCTTCATTTATCTTCTTCTGAATAGTGTCGCACACCTCTTCCTATCATCTCTTCAATTTCAACCTTTAATCATATCCTCCAAATCTTTCAAAAACATGACTACCACCTCAAATATTCACCATTTGCGGCTTCCATTTGTTTATTGTGGAAAATGGTAAACAAACATTAGTCCTCCCTATGTCCTAAAACTAAGGGTTACTCGCAAGATCGACCAATTGATCTTAAGACACGTGCTAAGATTGTTGATATTATACTGGTTCTGTCAAAATATACCCTAGCCCAGAAACGACTTTCTAAGACCAAGGGAACAAGTACAATGGCTTTCCACATAGAGATTCGACTGACTGACTAGTGACTCGTGACCGGCAGCAGGTTCTGGACGAAACAAGATTCAACAAACTAACTAGTTGGTGACTCGTGACTGACAAGCAGTGTTGAAAAGTTCACGCGAAGTGTAACACCCTTCTAAATTACCCCGCGAATATTAATAATTAAATAAGAGATAACATGTAAAACAAGGGCATTACAATTCAATTAAATAGAAAATATCATACAATCGTCATGCTTCACTGAAGAACTTCATTAAAGTAATTAAACCAATAACATGTTCTACACAGCGGAAATACCATCAAAACCAGAATAAATTCAATCCATGATTATTCCCAAAATTAACCAAAGAACAATAGAGTTTTAAAATATAACTCGCAACCAAACGTTCCCCAGTGTTACAACTACCAGAGCATGACACTGACACGCGGATAAATTAAATGCATAGCTCAAAAGCCATCCTCACCAGCTCTTAAGCGGCTAAGACTTCAATCTGAAATCATCAAAGTAAGGATGAGATTTCATCGAAATTTAAAATGCATTATACGTTTCTAAAAACAATAAAACAGTTCAAGTATATTATTTCACCCTCATTAGCATAATCAGATTCAATATACAATACAAGTCATACAGTACATTATGCACAATGATAACAATAACAAGGTTATAACACTGGAAACCATCCTATCATGTTATAACCCTTATGCAATGCGAGACTCTATGCATGTGGTACCGACAGTGAACTCAATTCACACACTGTTCCATTCCTCCTCTGACACGTCGTTAATCCTCGATTTGCCCATACACCATTGGGACACGAATCCAGCCTCACCACCACTAATCAACTGGGTACGGGTATTGGCTATTCGAATCAAATTCCACACAATGGGAATTAACTCCACCAGAATGCATATGCATGCACATCATAAAGCATGCAACATTCAACAACGGAACATGATATCAACAACAATATTCCATAAATAAACAACACCAACAATCATCACATGCTATCAATACAATCATGAGTAAACATCAGGGAAACAACACATAAGCATAAATCCTCGTTCCACCTGTCAGAACAATCCTAAACCAGTTCACTCACCATTCCTAGAACTACCATAGTTCACAAATTGGAAAATCGGCTCTTTTCAAAATCAAATCCATTAATTATAATTTTCTTCATTTTATAAAATAGTATTTTTAATTTAGAGAATAACGTCCAAAACGGCGTTTAAAAAGGACTTACGGTTTGGAAATTACAAGTTTTTAAAGTTTGAAGCATTTTTGAAAAAGCTACAGGGGTAACCGGTTCCCCTTGGGGACAACCCGGTTCCCCACTATTCTGGAAAACACGCTTCTGGTTTTTACTATGGGGAACTCGGTTCCTCCAAACTGGGAACCGGTTCCACAAAAAATGTTCATTTCCTTTGTAAAATTTCAACTGGGAACCTGGTTCCTCCCCAGGAGTAACCGGTTCCTACTGACTCAGAAATACTCCCTCTCTGGTTTTTGTACCAGGAACTCGGTTCCTCCCACATGGGAACCGGTTCCTGCAACCTGCAATGGCCAAAAACTACAGTTGACATCATCCTATTTTTCCAACACTTTCTCTTCATCCCAATTACGAATTTTAACACCAAATAACATCAAATTCACCCATTATACACCAACACAATGTTAGATAGCACAATCCAATCATTCCCAATAACCCCATAACATACGAATGGTTCAAATTTATATAATTCGACAATATTAGGAATAATTCTACAAACCTAAAAAATTCTAATTTGGGGTTCCTAACATATTCAAACTATTCTATCGATTTCCAAAACCCATAAGGCATAATAATTGCGAGAAATCACCCCTTACCTCGTGAGAATTCGTCAGATTCTGACATCCTTGTCTTTTCCTCCTTCCTTTTCCTCTTCTCAATTGCACGTAGAATGAAACTTCTCAATTCTTCTCTTTTCCTTTTTTCCTTTTATTCTTATTACTCTAAAATAATAAAAATAAAATAAATAGGGTGAGTAGAGCCTTTTACTCCTCACACCTCTTACTTTACACCTCACACCACCAACAATTCCACTTTTATTTTAATTAATTAATTCCAATAATCCAAAAATACCAATAATTAAATTTCTAATTAAATTAATAATTAAATTCTAATTATTTAATAATCAAAATATTGGGGTGTCACACGAAGAAAACGAAAACGTAAAGGTTTTGCTCGAAGGTGAATATAAAATAGTAAAGACATCCAAAAGATAACATGAAAAGATAAATTGATTGCATTGAAATAAAGATGGTGATTCACTTACATCAAAAGCATAACAACTCTTTCTTCCTTACGCACGCAATTAGGCAGAGTTTTGGCAAGCGATTTGAGCGTACAGGTGAACACACCGAAATTTGAGGTAAAATGACTTATTTATAGTAATTTACAAGATAATTGCCTAAGGAAATCTACGGATGAAATTTAAACTAAAAGTAACTGCTTCATAGGATTTCGCCATCCACTTGGCGCCTAGAATACACGATATCTTGAAGTAACTGCCCACGATCTTCAAAGTTTGAAGTAACCACTCCTAGCTTCGATACACCTCAAAAAGAAAGAAATTTCTCTAAGTCCAAAAGACTCCATTTTCGATAGTTTCTCAATCTCCGACTGATTTCTCTTGCTTACTCCACAGTTTGTTGAATCAGCCACTGTTGTTTATCTTATCTATTCGGTCGATATAGCTTTTTTTTGTTTCGACACAATTTGTCTTGGCCCCTTTTTCCTTCTAGTCATAGATTTCGACTTTTTAGGAAACTCTCTTTAAATGTCAACCCTACTTAAGGCCAATATACCTCACAGGTGTCTTTACATGCCTTAAGAATTTTCAAGGTAACAAAATTCCCCCCAGAGATGACATTTTCGAATTGAACTTTCGACCCCTGAGACAATGGCAAGATGCCATTTTTTATTTAAGCTGTCGACTTATGAGACAATGGCATCTATAAAGTGTCGGGCTCCCACTCGACCGAGTCGTTTCCACTACCAAAAGTGGGATTATTATTCCGTCTTTTCCATGACGTCAGACACTCATGACCTCGTATCTCCCTTTATATTTTGAGACATGGGTCCATTAAATGCACCGTGATGGCGCTTTTGGTGGTAGAGATGGCCCATCATGCTACTGTTAGGATCCTGCTACACGTGTCCCTCTCTTGCCACGATTCAGAACTTGGAAAAAATCAAAAACTTTTCATCATTTCCTTTGATTGTACGCTGGCTATAAATAGCCTCACCTCTTCATTTTCCTTTCTCTTTCTTTTCGCTCTTACGCCTTTCTTCTTTTTCCAGAAAAACTCAAAACCCAAAGATTCAGTTTCTCCATTTCTTGTTATTTCCAAGCTCAGTCAAACTTCACTCATGGCAAGTAAACAAATCGAAACCGCTCCAGCAGACACCTACCAGATACGCCATGTAGACGGCAAGCCCTACGTGTTGGAACCACCTTTTTCAGAGGAGAAGACCAAAATCTGGCAATCTTAGGTATTGATCCCTTTCAACCTTGAGGGTAAATCTTTAGTTTTCTTAGGTCTTCTACCTTCAGATACACCATCTGAGATCTATGTGACTGATGATGGCGCCTTTTTCCCAACAAGTAAAGAAAACAAACCCTTGGTTTCTTTTTTTAACACCATTTCTCTTCGTCACTTCGACAGAAATTTTAGAACTGTTCCACCTCTGAGTTGTCAGAAGTTTGAAACCTGGATGGCACGCCTAGAACCCACCAAAGGGAAACAATGGAAAGAAATGGGTATGTATACTTTGTTATGTCCTTCTCGAACTGGTATCCCTTACTCCCACAGTATATTAACAACTGCTTTGTACTTTTGGGAGGGGTCGACTAACACTTTTCATACCAGCTGTGGTATGATTACTTCGACTCTTCTTGATGTTACGCCATCACAGGTTAAAGCCCTCCCAGATATTTAACCACGCAAATGTCGATTTGGTGTCTGTAAAATTCGATGTAGGTGATACCAAGTGTAACACCCCAATATTACCCAAGGTTTAATATACAAAAATCAGAGTAATTTAAAATTTCATAAATTCAATATTGAGGCATCACACCTTCAAAAACAACTCACATTAAACGGTTTGCTTTAAAGTATAAATCTTTGATACATATCATCGTTTGAAATTATAAATTGATTCATAAAATCAAAACATCTTCTTTATTAAACTTCCTTAACAAATCATATTTTCAAAAAGTATTATTCTTATTTACAAAAGGAAAAATGACAAAAGAACAACAAAAAGACAACCTAATTATTCCCCCCGAGTGCTACGTATCGTAGCGAATCGACCGACTAATAGCATCTATAAACTCCGCCTTCATAACCCGACGCTACCAATATAAAGGTAACGACGAAACAAGTAAAGGGTGAGATAATCCAAAACATATAATTAAAGACATGATAATATATATATATATATATATATATATATATATATATATATATTTGGAATCATAAGGGATATAAGTTAATAAGTGCATTCCAACACGTATCCAAACCTCACTTACTTTGATCGTCATTCTAATGTATATAATCTACACTATATCGCCATAACCTCATCGGCATAAATCATCACAACAACACATAAACTTCCATCACCACGAAATCATCACAAGTAAATACGTCACTAATCAACATGGCAATTATAAACAACAACTCAAACATAAACATAACCGACTCCATGAGACACGACTATGTTATGCATGTGGTACCCGTCGCTTTGTCCATAATTAGGAACACTTGGCATAAAAGCCTCGTCGCTTGGCATAAAAGCCCTCGTCGCCAATGCAATGTATGTGACTCGACAATAAAACAACACAACAAAAACATCATCATCGCTCATCAAGATTGGCATAAAGCCCACATCGCCATAATTTATCCACATCAAGATAAATATATCATCGCATCATATTTGCATTATGCAAAACATCGCCAATAATTCATCATTATCAAAAATCATGCATTCACAAATCGGAAGCATTTATTAACAACATCAATATAATCATCACATCATCATGTACAAAGACATACATCATCGCATCGCATATCAACAAGTATTCATTAATAAATACACCGTCGCAAACATTATGTTTATTCACACCGCATCATTATCAATTAATTCATCAAATTCCAAAAACGGAAAAATAGTCGAAACATCAATAATCGTCGCGAAAGTAATTCTTAATAACCGGCATTAATCATAATCATCAACATCGAAGTCGGATTGTCCATACGTGCCTTAAATCCACTAAAACGAAATCCGATTCAATTTAACCGTAAATTGGCCTAATTCTAGTCAACTCGTAAAAACTCGTAATTTCTAAAAACTAACCTCACCACTACGTTCTACACGTCGAACTTACCTAGCACGTCAATTTTCGTTGAACTCGGAGTAAGTTGCTCCTTCGTCGAATTTACTAGAATCGGAAAATCGGAACATAATCGGGTTCCAAATTTAATCAGCTAACTTAAGTCCTAATTATATTTTATTAATACTAACTAGTAGTATATGGATTTGGAGAAATGAAAAGAAATAGAAACCATTTTAACAAAATTATGCAGTAAACATGATTCTGCAGAAAACAGAAAACTTGATTTACAGTAAACAGAAAAATGGCTAAATTCCGTTTCATTCCTCCAGCAAGAAGGGACGTGCGTCTGTAATACGGTGAACTGACTTTGTAGGATTTTTGTATCCAAATGTGCGGATAGCAAGAGTCGCCACCGACTTTTATTTTTATCCAATTAAGGGAAGGTAAAAGTAACAGAAAAAGACCTTCGTTAGATTCTGAGTTCGGGAGAATGGTTATGAAAAGGGAAGGTATTAGCACCCCTTTCCATCCGCAGTTTATTCTACGGGCTCTTAGTTGCTCTTAGATAACTTTTTAATTGCTTTCTTGTGTGTTTGACAAAAATGTTTTAGAAAAGTCATTTCGCTTTGACTTTGTAATGACTCATGTAGGAGTGTATACAAAGTGTTCGAAAATGTTTTGTTTTTGAAAAGAGTTTGAACTTTGAAAAAGAGTGTGTGGTGTGAAAAGCATTTGATAGAGCGAGCAACTAGGAGACTTATTACCCACTCAGAATTTGGTCGTTTTCGTACTTCTACGTTCCTTTAGAATAGCGTTAGCCGTACCATTAGTTGGTAGCTAACTCCATTCGTAGGATGTAAGCGGGACATTCGAAGGGACATCGGATGGTCATAGAAGGCAACTTGTAGGAAATATCCTAGCACATTCGAAGGGACTATCATCATTTTTCGTAGGCGACAATCGAGGGTCAAGATCATGTATTCGGAGGCGACATCGTGGGTCTTATGATCTTTGTATCGAAGGGACTATGATGATTTGTTTGGAAGGCCACGGTGCTAGAATACCTCTACGTTCGAGGGACATGACCATTTTGAATCGAAAGGCATCGAGAGAGAATTACCCTAAGGGGTGCGTGTGTGAAAGAAGTGTGTTGGATTCAGAATATGTTATCTTGAAGATTAGTGGGCTATGTTCATTATTATCTTGCCATACACGCCTAATTACTAGCAATTGATAGGGTGCGGAAAGTAAAATGCGGAATGTAAAGGCGGAAAACGTAAAAGTGCGGAAAGTAAAACCTACGCTATTACATGGCTTTGGGGCAGATACATAATTTAAAATGCGGAAAGTAAAATCCTAAATTAAAACTATTACAACCCATATGCAATTACATTATTGAAAAATAAAATAAAAACGGAAGAATCGTCTGAATCAGATGAACCTGTGAAACAAACGAGAAATCGGAAAATATGATGAAAACGAAATAAGAGAAAATGTTAGAAAAAATGCAAATTTTAATATGAGAAAATTAATATATGCTGGAAATAATATAAATATATTAAAATAATTTTTTGGGATTTTTTAAATGCATTTTAGTAATTAAAAACTAATTTACAATGATTTAAATGCTAAAATAAAAATAAAAATAAATATCCATGCAAAAAGATATTTTTTTAATTTATTAAATTAAATAAAGATTTTTATGAAAATAATGCAAAAAGAATAAAATGTTTTGGTAATTTTTTAATGCAGAATAAAATTGTGGAAAGAAATTAAAATGAATGGAAAATATTAAAATATATTAAAAAACATGAAAATATGCAAAAGTTGAGAAAAGAAGCAAAACTGGTGCCCATAGGGATCGAACTCAGGACATGGGAGAGGATCCAGGAATAGTGAGCGTCTTAACCAACTGAGCCATGTTACGTTTGTGTTTTGAAACGGAACGAATGGAAAATAACACGCGTCGCTTTCCCATTGCCACGATCTCGCCCATCCACCATCTTCTTCGTTTTGAATATTTGAAGCAAGCCGCCATTGTTCGACGCTATGGTCCCTGGCTAATTCAAAAAATCAAGCAAATGTAATATAAATGACATCTAAGACCATGGTTCGATTCAGGACGTTGTTCCGAGTTCATTGGTACGGGTCTTATGGTCTAATTTTTCCTAATAAGAGAAACCCTAAACCAAGATAGGAACCCTAATCATGGCATATCGCTGCTCACCATGGAAACTCAATCAAAGTGCCCGTAAAGCTTGTAAACTCATAACTAATCACAAAAACAAACACAAAACATGTTAATAATGCATGAATCAAAGAATACGATTTTGAAATTTCAAGAACAAACCAAATTTTCCACGATTCGATGTTTTCACAATGTGAAGGTCCGAATCACCCCGTATCAAGGAACGTGTTTGATCCTCAAAACCAATTGAAAACGGCTGGAAGTATGATCTCCAATAGCTTGCAGGTCACGATTTTTTTTGAGTTTGGGAATAGGGTTTCTTGCAATTGATATGCCTCAAGTATATATGCTGGATGGATTTGGGATTGATTTGGGAAAGAATTGATCAACATTCAATGGAAATCAATTTTGATTTTTTCATGAAATCAAATTTTCAAACTTTGGTCCAATTTCAATCTAATCTTCCCATATTTGATCCAATTTCAAATTGTCGGCATTTATGGGTTAATTGGATCACAAGTAAGCAATAAAAATCAATCTTTCAATTAATTTGGATTTTATACTTTATTTTTCAAATTAATTTGTATTTAAATGAATAAATTCTAAATTAAATAGGAAAATAAAATAGAAAATCGTGGCATTGGGCTTGGACATTCCTAATTGCATGAGGAATAAGTTTGATGAAGAAAAAGTAGGCCCATTTGCAAAAGATTTGATTTTTGAAGTATCTCTCTTGTGCATTCTTTCAAAATCGCCCAACTTGTGGATGGTGCATCTTGCTCAATTTTCCACATTTTGAGTGTTCTTGGACTTTTCGAAAGCTCTAAGAGTCCTCTAAACAATGTCTTTGGTCTCATATCAATTGGAGTTACCATGCTCAATATATCTTCAAAACAAAAGTTGACTTTTGTTGACTTTGAAAATGACCAGAATGTTTTGAGCTATACCTCTCAAATGAAGCATTTTTGGACATTCTTGTGAGACATGAAGTTGTAGAGAATTGAATTTCCTTCAAAATGAGCTTTGGTGGAAAATTTCGAGAAAGTATGAGAAAGTTATGATCACCAAAGTTCACTTGACTTTTCACCTAAAACCCTAATTTAGAAAGTTCGACTTTCGAGCAAATCTTGAGTTTTCTTGATGAATCATGATCAACCCTTGATCAAATGATGAATGTAACTTCAAAATGAGGATGTTGACCAAAATCGAAGTTTTGACAGATGTTGACCATGCTGACTTTTTGTCCAATACAACCGATTTTCAACCATCCGAGCAATTGTTCGAGGAAACTTGACTCATGAGGCTTGAAACTTGACATGGAGAATCTTTGAAGCATATGAGGAGGCATGAAGGACATTGGAGATGTTGAGAATTCATCTTGACTTGAGAGATACCAAACCCTAGTTTGGGTTGATTGTCTAGGAGAGAGTTTGTCCGATCAACTCTCGAGGAATCCTCGAGTAGGGTGTATGAAATCTCTTGAATAGATGGAGGGCAAATTTTGGGTATGACACCTGCCCTGCTCAATCGTCTTGTACTGAAGGTTAGATTGACATGCTTGTCTTTCGTGGACCAAGGTAGAAGATGATTGAACACCGAGTACACCAAAATTTGCACTCGCGTTGGTCGATGATGCGGAACGGGCCATGATGCCGCTTCGAGAAGCCGTAAATGAGTCGACGCTAGACTCGAGATTATTGATAGGAGAACCGACGGGATGGGCTGAAGATGCCATCCGAAAGTGAGCCGACGCCTGCCATTATTGATAGGAGGAGGCCGAAAGTGAGCCGACGCCAGGCTCAGAGATGTTTCTCGAAAGAGTATGGAGACGGGCTTAAGATGCCATCCGAGGAGTCGACGTTAGACTTCGTGTTCACTTTGAATGAAGTTATTGGTCCGTATTGATTTTTAACCATATATGCAAGATTCGAAAGTGAAGAAATGTTGACAAGTAGTCGGAGATGGGCTTAAGATGCCATCCAAGGCAACTAAGTCGATGCTAGACTATGTAGTCACTGATAATAAGGGATCGAATAAATCTTCGTGGCCGATTACCCGAGGGAGATTGTAGTTGGCAAGAATGTGGATAGCTTCCTGTGCATCGGTGTTGATCCATTGCCCGTTATCGGAGGATAACCAGAGGCGGTCTTTCTGATAGTTTTCCGCTTGGTTCGGGCTTAATCTCGACCACGTCGGAGGACAACCAAGGGCGGTCTTTTAGATAGTTTTCCGCCGATTCGGGCTTAATCTCGACCCCGTTTGAGGACAACCAAGGGCGGTCTTTAGATAGTTTTCCGCCGATTCGGGCTTAATCTTGGACCTGCTTATGCTGGTGATCACACTGCTTTTGGAGAAAACAAGAGAAACTTTGATAGAATATTGTTAGTCTTATGTGAAGTATGATGCATGACAGTGTATATGAATGACATATGCATGAATTATGTCTTTATGAGAAATGTATGAATGATAGATGTTGTGGTATTTCAAAACATATCCATCTTGGAGAAGATGCGGATGTTCTGTTTGAAGACTTCTGACTTCTGCTTGGGGAATTGAGTAGGTGAGAACCCCGCTTTTGAAGGAGAAGAAAGATATCCTGGATTCCTCCGATGCACTATCTGACCGAGTCTTGGGCCTAGATATTGTTGAGGAAGGTAGAGATTGAGAAACTCGTTGTTGGAGATCTCATATATAGACCCTGCTGAAGAGAATCTGGGAGGCGATCCGTTGGGGACCTTGCATGTAGATCCTGCTGAGGAAATTTAGGAGGCACTTCACCGGGATTTCGAGGTAGACCTCACCGGAGAGCATAGTTGCCGGGAGACCGGCCGAAGAGTCGTGATCCCGCTATAATCTCCGGCCGGGAATAAAATGTAAGTTTCCTCCGATGCACTATCTCGACCAAGTTTCGGTCCGGATACCGCTGCCGGGGAAAAGGGGAATGGATCGAGATACCACCGATAAACACTGGACTGGGTGTTACCACCGAGCCTTGATGTAACATCGCTTGGTTGAGTGGAATCACCGCCGGAGACTAACGATATTCCTACTGGGAAGGTGTGTTGTGAGTGACACCTTGTGGGATCATGCTCGGGGGACTATTTGGTGACTTTCGCATCTCAATTCCTCGAACCTCGTAGTAAGTACTTTTGCATGTTCACTTTTCGATGTTTGCAAAGAGATTTTTATTGTCGAGCGATAATCATTCAAAGCGGATGTTGACTTTATGCAAACCACAACAAAGGAAATTGTAAAGAGAAAGAATTTGTATTCATTTGAAATGTGGCGATGGCCAAGTAGTTTTATACACAAGAAAGGTAAAAGCTATGCGAAACAATCTCGTTAAGTTCCAACTATGCTAGGACTCATATATTTCAACTATCTCATCTCCTTGCCAGAGAAAGTGAGTGAATTGATCTTCGCCATTTGAATCTTGAATGCCGATAGTCTCGAAGTAGGTGATCCGAAGAGACATAGTCGCACGCTTAAATCCCTAACTTTTGCCTAGATCGCCTTTCGGTTTTCAATCTACCGATACCTTTTTGCCCAAGCCGCTTTTCGTGTTTTCGACTTGCCGGTGTACATGTTTTGTATATATCCTTAATTTTGCCCGAACCTTTGGTTCGCCAGATGCCCTTATTTTTGCTAGGCTACCGACCTAGCGGTCTCTTTCATGCGTAGTATTTTTGACTATGTCTCGCTCACTGGGTGGGAAATCTTCACCATCCATGGTGCTAAGTATCATAGCTCCCGAAAATATCGTTTGACTACAAATGGTCCCTCATGTGGGAGTCCATTTGCCCCGATCACCTTGTGGAAGAATGATGCGCTGACTACTAGATCACCGACTTGGTAGGCTCGGTGCTTGACCTTCTTGTTAAATGCTCGATCATTCGCTTCGATAACTGTCCATGGCGTATGGATGCGAGTCGCTTCTCATCAATCAAATTAACTGGTCAAGGCGAGTCTCGACCCAATCGCTTCGCCTAACTCGCCTCCTGAGGACTCGTTGAGGGTATCTCGAACCTCGATGGGTAAGACGGCTTCCATATGATACAAGAGAGAAGGGTTGCCCCTATGGATGTTCGTACAGAAAGCGATAACCATGAAGAGCAAATGGTAACATCTCATGCCAATCTTTGTAAGTCACCGCCATCTTCAGATAATCTTCTTAATGTTCTTGTTGGCGGCCACACGCCATTCATTTTAGGCCGGTAAGAGATGAATTGTGATGCTTGATCTTGAATCGCGCGTAGTTCGTGATCATTTTGTTGTTGAGATTGAGCCGTTATCCGTGATAATCCTTTCGGAGTGCCATACCGATGATAAGATTATGCTTGATGAATCGAGCCACAACATTCTTGGTAACAGATGCAACGAGGTCGCTTCTACCCACTTGGTGAAATAATCTATTGCCACAAGGATGAAACGATGTCCATTGAAGTCAGGCTTAATTTCTCCGATCATGTCAATGCCCCACATTGCAAAAGGCCAAGGAGAAGTTAAAACATTCGTAGGTACCGAGGTACGTGTACTTTGTCCGCATAACCGCACTTGTGACAAGATCGAGCATATGGTGACAATCGCCCATGGTGGACCAATAGTAACCTGCTCTCAAAATCTTCTTAGCCATGGTGTGTCCACCGGAGTGGGTACCAAATTCGCTTCGTAACTCTTCCATGATACGCATTGCTCGTCTACACAATGGAGTAAGCACAAGTCGTGGTTGCGCTTGTATAAGATGTCGCATCGAGGAAGAATTTGATGCAAATTTTCTCATGAACTTCTTATCATTGATGCCCCCTCGGATATTCCCGAGTCTCAAGATACCTCTTCACGCGTAGTACCAAGGTTTCTTCTATGTCAAGCTCATAACAATACCGGTTCGCCGAACTTCTCAATGATGATCCGGGAGCCTCGTTGTCCCATCTAACCTTGAACATAGACGACATAGTAGCCAATGCGTCCGCCAACCGATTCTCTTCTCGTGGAATATGATTGAAAGTGATCTCTTTGAAGTAGGGATCAAACTCGTAACATGCTCGACACGGAATGAGATTCGGATGCTTCGTATCCCATTCGCCTTTATCTCGATCGATCACCAAAGCCGAGTCTCCATATACTTGTAAGAACTTGATTCTTAAGTCAATAGCTTTAAGACCCATGATGCACGCTGACTCGCCATGTTGTTCGTGCAATCGAAACATAATCGCGGTGAAAGGAGTATGCCTACCGTAGGGATGTAATGATGGCGCCAATGCCATTGCCAAGTGCTTGAGGCTCCATCAAAGACCATAGTCCATCGATCCTTGTTCGTGTCCTTCGTCTGGCCTCGTTCTTCGCAATCAGAACTAGCAAAACATCTTCATCCGAAATTGAATCGCATAGATCGATAGTCATCTACGGCTTGATGAGCCAATGATCGGCTACCACACTTCCTTTGATCGCTTTCGAGAAGTGTACTGGATGTCGATTCGGTCAAGAGCATTTGCCATCTTGCTATTCTTCCGAGAGAGTGGTTTCTCAAAGATGTATTTTATCGGATCCATCTTAGAAATCAACAAGGTAGTGTGAGTCAACATATACTGCCTTAGTCGGCGAGCGCCCAAGTTAAAGCTGCAAGTTTTCTCAGCTGTGAGTATCTTGTTTCACAATGGTAAACTTTTGCTAAGGTAGTATATTGCATGCTCTTTTCGACTGCACTCGCCATGTTGCCCCAACACACACCCCATTGAGTTCTCTAACACCAAGTACATGATAAGAGGTCTTCCTTCGGCATGCATCGTATAGGAGGATTTGTAGGTACTCCTTGATTTTGTCAAAAGCGATCCGCAATCGCCATTCCATTCCACTACTTGATCTTTCTTTAATAACTTGAAGATTGGCTCACAAGTAGCGCTAGTGTGCAATGAATCGCAATGTAGTTTAATCGCCCAAGAAACCTCGACTTCCTTCTCAAGGGGTGGCATCTCTTGAATAGCTTTAACCTTTGGGTCAACCTCAATACCTTTATTATCGACAACAAACCCTAAGAGTTTTCCGTGATCCGACTCCAAAGGTGCACTTGTTGATTCCTCAATCTGACTTCTTCAACCTATCAAAAGTTTCGCAAATGATCGAGATGTTCTTCTTCACCGTGATCGAGCTATCATGTCGCCGACGAGACCTCTATCTCGTGATGAATCATGTCATGAAACAATGTAACCATAGCACGCCGATAAGTGGCGCCGCGTTCTTCATCCGAACGGCATAACCTTGTAGCGAAGTGCCCCACCGTAACAAAAGTAGTCTTTTCCATGTCTTCGGAGCCATTTTGATCCGATTGTAACCGGAGAAACCATCCATGAAGGAGAAAACCTTATGCCGAGCGGTATTGTCAACCGTAACATCAATACGAGGAAGTGGAAATCGCCTTTGACTCGCTTTGTTTAGATCTCAGAATCCACACACATTCGTATCTTTACCATCCTTCTTAGGCACGGTACCACATTAGCAACCCATCGATAGAAGTAACTAAGAAACCAACGTTGAACCGCTTCATAACTCGGCTTTGATCTTCTCCGACATCTCGGACGATGCGACGAACCTTCTCGCTTCACCGAGAAAACCTTCTTTGTCAAGCAATCGTGTACCACGATATCAATGTCAAACCCGCATGTCTTCGTATGACCAAGCAAAACCTCAATATAATCTCGTAGCATCCGAACCAACCTTTCTTGACACTCGCTCTCAAGACCCGCCCTATCTTGATCTCTTTTCTGCCTTCGCAAGCACTCCAAATTCACAACCTCAACTTGCTCGTGTGGTCAGATAACTCGCTCTTCTTGTGTAGCCGCAAGTTCTCCGGCACTTCACAATCTTCCTCACTTTCGCCTTCGGCTTGGTAGATCGGATTATCAAGTCATATTTAGCACTAGCATAGCTGTTATTAACTAGATTCGAGTGATTCTCAGTTGTATCACGTGGTGTGTAAGAACACATAGCTTTTGAAGGGTGATAAAGTAAAAGAAAGAAAACAAACAATTGAATGCAAAAGCCCAACGAATTTATTGAATGAAAATACGCAAACGATGATATAATAACCTCGAAACGAGCCATGATGCCCCGGCAAGGCACTAGGCTTTCAAAGTTTATTGTTCAAAATATAAAGAAATACGAAAAGCAAAACAAAACAAGAGCAATTACTCCTGGCTAAAGGAGATTGGTATGACATCTTCGCCTTCCAATTGTTGAGCCCTTGTTTGAGTGGAAGATCCACTCGATGTCAAAGTCGTTGTCGCCGCCTTCTATAGCATGGATTCCACTCGATGCAGAAAGGAAGTTGGCCGCACGCTCACGGCGATCATCTTCCGACCTTGATGGTGAAGCCTAAACCGCCTTGTCGATTTGAAAGGAAGATCGTGGAGCCGTCCCCAAATAGTACTACCTTCTTCAACAAAGCAGCTTGAGCATCTTTTAGTGAGGCCATCCTAGGCGGAGCTTGTGTAACTTCAGAGGACGGAGAGTCAACAGCATGACTGGTATTGTTTCAAAAGCTTGACAGGAGTCTCAAGAATTCACCCTCCATCTCGAGATAGCGGAATGACCAGATGACCGACCATATACTCTTCTTCACCACATACCGTGACAACCTTCCTTTCACCGGTATTTCACTCGATGTAAGGTAGAGGTAATACGCCCATGTATCCAAGGGCCCAAGTAGGCAAGAGTAGGTCGGACGGATGTCCATGACAAAGAAGGTGGAATCAAAAGTCCGGGAACCGACTTTAACAGTGTAATGAGCTCTCCAAGCACTATTCGCTTAGATCCATCAAAAGCTCTCACGATTATGTCACCGGTCTCGAACCAACCCTTCGACATCAAGTCGATCAAAAGCGCTTCTAAGGATATTCAGAGCGTAACCGTATCCACCAAGACATGAGATAAGGTAGTACCCTTGCATTCAACAGATGTGCAAGGCTTTGTTGTGTTTCTTTCCTAAGGAGTCAAATCAAGATCGAGAAGCCTAGGCCGTTGTTGGCAGCCAGTTAGCAATACAAACTTCGAATTGATCGGTGTAGTGTTCGCGGCACATGAGCATTCTTCGAAACTTCACCAAGGCGTTAGCATGAGCCTCTGAGCACAAGAGCAGAGCAAGCATGGAGATCTTGGACTGAGTCTCGTCCCAACTGCTCCACAACATTGTAATCACTCTTCTTGATAATCTTCGAATTCTCCATTTCTTGTTTGAGGTGTCTTCAAGAACTTCCTTTGGTACTTCCGTCGAAAGCAGATGAGTCACCGGTTCTTTCCTCTAGCCGGGATATTGGTGGAGATAAGGAATGCGAGCCGAGTCGCAATGTCTTTTGAGGAGAGATCTCGAGAGAATACCTTCCGTTCGTCACCCATCGATCCGTGATGTTGTCAATGTCGAATGGTAGCTTCAACCGTAAGATCTTCAATGGTCGAGGGTCTTGCTTGACGCCATGATAGTAAACATCACCCATAATTCCAAGGGATAGCCTTGTCGAGGAATATGGAACCGGCCTTGGAGAAGTAATGAGAGGTGCCACTCTAGGCACGTGATCGCAGAGGAAATTCTTATTGTGTTAACATCAAGATAGTCTTCGTGGAAATCGTCACCCCATCCGGCCTTAACATCTTCAATAGGAATTTTGTAACCTCGTGAATAGTGTACTTCACCATGTAATCATACTTTCCACTTGGCTGCCCCAAGGTATCCCACAGATGGCACGTTTCGCTCGCATTGTCAATCTTCAACTTAGACATTTCTTCACACGCTTCGCATGTGGTTTCGTAAATAGTATCTCACGGTTGTCCATCATGCATCGAACACGCCTTCTCAACCAAGCACAACCATCGCGCGGATGGGCACCAACGACAATTCTCTCGGCATCCCGATTGACACCGCTTGCAGCAAGTTCCTCTTAATACCATCGAGGAATGGTCAAGTCATCTATGTTGAGAACATAAGTATCGCCACCAACAAAGATTGAACTCTTGTCATGGTTAGGCATAGGCGCATTGATCACATTCGAGTCTCAACAGAGGATCAAACTCAATGCTTAGCTTCAATCATATCTTGAATCTTGTTCTTCGAGCCCAACAATTGTCGTGTCGTGCCCTCGGCTATTGGAATGGTAAGCACACTTAGCATTAGGATTGTACGGAGAGGAAGTGTTGACATTCGAGGAGGATCCTCAAGGTTATCACCCGCTCAACATGTGTTGCAAGGCTTGACAAAGGCATGTTGATCTTCAGAACCGCCTTCGCGGGCGCTGCTCGTTACGCTGCTGTCTCACCGAGGTTGTGTAGGATCGAGATCACAACCGCCCCACGATTGAGCACGGTCGGTCTTGGCTCGGCTTTTCCGCCATACACGATTAGCTTCTTTCTTAGCACCAAAAGATCTCTTCGCAAAGATTGAAGATGTCTCACCGAATCTTTCCACTCTGATACCACTTCAATACGCATCAATATCACCGGTGAATCCAGATGAAGAATTTCCAATCGATGATTGAAGAACGGGCCTGCTGTTGTTCCCATAAACATATCAACTAACTCCCTATTGGACAAGGGTGGTTGAACTCGCCGCTAGATCTCCACTTCGAGCATACTCCTTGAACTTCGTCACGACCCATAGACATGCTTTGTAGTTGCATGCGAGTGGGTGTCAATTCAAGATTGTACTCATACGTCTCAGAAAGCATCACCAAATCACTCCAAGTACGGATACGGTCATTCTCTAGCTAATAGTACCATTCCAACTGGTTCCGGACAAACTCTCTTGAAAATAGTGCATCCACAACTTTCTCTCATCGTGGGGATTGATCTTCCGGACATAGGACTTCAAATGCACTTAGGGCAAGACATGCCATCATATTTGGCAAAAGTAGGAACTTTGAACTTGGGAGGAATCACAACACCAGAACAAGACTCGATCATCAAAGTTCAGCCCGACATCTTCGTGTTTTCCACAAGATTCAGACGATCTTCAAGTTGCTTGTACTTGTCATCTTCCTCGTAGTACCGCCATTATCATAGTCTTTTCAGCTCATGCCGGCCGCCTTCGCCCTCACCCTTGTTACTCCCCTTCCTTCTTGAAACTTCCTTCGAGAGCTCAATTCGGCCGACCACCTTAGGACCACCTTTGTAGGCCCATGTCGAGGAGACCAACAACCTTCTTCTTCTTGTTGATGAGCTTCTTCAAATCTTCTTGGCCTTGGACCAAGTCGGTGAACATCCGTTGAAACCGAGCATTCGAGCTTGAAGATCTTTGATCTGCTCAAGAGCCATTTTCGCTAAAATAAATAGCGAGCAAATGAGAAAACCAATCTCCAATGTACCGTGATGCAATGTTATGCTATGCTATGCGATGTTTATGCGAATGCAATGCAATGTTTTCAAGGACCTTAGAGATTTAAATTTGTTAAACAAGCAATGAACAAACATTTATTAGTACTCTTTTATTATTCTTTTCTTTTAAGTACAAGAGATAGTTCAAAGCAATAAAAGAAAACATAAACATCCTAAAGCTCTAAGTCTCCCATGGGCGCTTCCTCTTGGTGCCGATGTAAGCTGATGTTTCGCCTCGTGAAGTAGCTTGGTCAACTCTAGCACTTTCTTCTCGCTATGAACATCGAGCTTCAAAGGTATCCTCTCCTCTTTAAGTCGAATCCAGATCTCTTCAAGTCTTCAAAATCGTAGGCATGTCGATGGAGAACAAGATAGGATACGCCACCTATAGCAACAGTTCCATAATTACCGGTAAACAGCGTGAATGGCATCATGAGGTTTTGAGCTCGAGCTCGCACCCATTTGAGGTAAGGTTCCCAAGGAATGGAGTTCGGTGCCCCAAAGTCTTGGTATCGCTTCTTTACCATGGCCCAAGCATGTATAAACCTTCGCTTGTAATCGAGATCGTGATTGTAATCGAACACAATATCTTGGAGAAGCATATCATGTGGACCATCTCTTCGAGCAAAACCAAACCGACGAGAGCTAGAGAAGGGTTGTAAGTAATACCTCCCTTATACCAAGGAGTGGTACATTAGGGAATTCTCCACAACGCCAATGAATGTGAAGTCCTTTTGAGAGAAAAGACTCAACGGATATCCGAATGAGAGAGTGACATCAATCTTTGAGACCATCTCAACCTTTGTTCATTCTTCAAAACCGATGGAGGAAGGTGCGAATAAACCACCTTGAAAGTAACGGATACAACACATGAGAGTTCCTTGTCGCTTAGTAGTACGAGTGTGGAGAGAATGTAGGATGTCCCCAAGTAAAGTAGGCACTGGATTACGGGTAAGAAACAACTTGATGGCATTGACATCTATGAATTGATCTGAGTTAGGGAATAGAACCAAACCATAAATTAGCAAGGCCATAATGTTCTCAAATGCATGGAAACTCATAACTTTGAGGAATTCTCGCTTTCTTGATTAAGAACTTGAAAGTAAACCCTTAACTCCACTTCTAGTTTCCCAATTGGCTTCAATATCCGAACGCTTAAGATGTAATGATGCAATGTCTTCGAACTTAGGAACCTTTTCCAAACCGTGAATGGCATTTGGTCAAGAATAGGTACCCCAAGTAACTTAGAGAACTCTTCCAAAGTAGGAACCAACTGATAACTGAAATGTAAAGCAATGGTGTTTCGATCAAAGAACCGAATAGACGTGCATCATATCTTCTTCAAACCCGAGATAACCAAATCAAGAGATAACCATGTCTTTTGATGAACTGAGCATGGTCGGGAATTTCTGAAACCAATTCTTTGAGTTGAGAAGGGATACCCATGAAGTTGATTCGGATAGTCTTTCTAGAAGCCATAATCCCTACAAAACAGAGCAAAGATAAATCCCTAGGTCCTTGAAATAGTTAGAAATGATATGCAATGTGAATGATGTCATGATGTCATGTTTAGCACACACAAACAATTCACACAATGAGCCTAGGTTTAAGGCTTGCATGAGGTATAGGTGATTACCCCACCAAAAGTTTGAGTTGGTTCATCCTGTCCTATAATAGTAACCGGTTCTAGGAATCTCATATCACGATCTTTCTCGTAGGCGCTTATTTCAATACGACGCCAAGTGGTCGATCGAAAATGTCCCAAAAGTCTAATCTCAATGAGCGTAGCATCGAGTATCAACCAACCTCGGTCTACACCAAAGCCGCCATCTCACTACCTTCTAATGGCCAAGATGGGTCAATTAAGGTTCTAAAAGTTTAGTTAGCGCTGATGACACCACGCAGGCCAAATACTATCTTCAACTTGGGAATGAAGAGTATCGACAACCAAAGTGTCACGCTAACGTAGCCATCATGTTGACCGCGTAGTTATACGCCTAGCGGTCGCGATGATCTAATGCCACTTACCTAAAAGGAAACCCGGATCCGTGTAGGATCCCCAACAATATAATACCCAAGCAACCCTTAAAGATAAAGCATACAAGTCAAACAAAAGCATTAAAGGTTATCTAGAAATCCCTAAGGCAATTCTCTTTTAGGGTGTTTCAACAGAGTCGCCGCCTGTAATACGGTGAACCGACTTTGTAGGATTTTTGTATCCAAATGTGCGATAGCAAGAGTCGCCACCGACTTTTATTTTTATCCAATTAAGGGAAGGTAAAAGTAATGTAAAAGACCTTCGTTAGATTCTCGAGTTCGGAGAATGGTTATGAAAAGGAAGGTATTAGCACCCTTTCCATCCGCAGCTTATTCTACGGGCTCTTAGTTGCTCTTAGATAACTTTTTAATTGCTTTCTTGTGTGTTTGACAAAAATGTTTTAGAAAAGTCATTTCGCTTTGACTTTGTAATGACTCATGTAGGAGTGTATACAAAGTGTTCAAAATGTTTTGTTTTGAAAAGAGTTTGAACTTTGAAAAGAGTGTGTGTGTGAAAGCATTTGATAGAGCGAGCAACTAGGAGACTTATTACCCACTTAATTTGGTCGTTGTACTTCTATTCCTTTAGAATAGCGTTAGCCGTACCATTAGTTGGTAGCTAACTCCATTCGTAGGATGTAAGCGGACATTCAAGGGACATCGGATGGTCATAGAAGGCAACTTAGGAAATATCCTAGCACATTCGAAGGGACTATCATCATTTTTCGTAGGCGACAATCGAGGGTCAAGATCATGTATTCGGAGGCGACATCGTGGGTCTTATGATCTTTGTATCGAAGGGACTATGATGATTTGTTTGGAAGGCCACGGTGCTAGAATACCTCTACGTTCGAGGGACATGACCATTTTGAATCGAAAGGCATCGAGAGAGAATTACCCTAAGGGGTGCGTGTGTGAAAGAAGTGTGTTGGATTCAGAATATGTTATCTTGAAGATTAGTGGGCTATGTTCATTATTATCTTGCCATACACGCCTAATTACTAGCAATTGATAGGGTGCGGAAAGTAAAATGCGGAATGTAAAGGCGGAAAACGTAAAAGTGCGGAAAGTAAAACCTACGCTATTACATGGCTTTGGGGCAGATACATAATTTAAAATGCGGAAAGTAAAATCCTAAATTAAAACTATTACAACCCATATGCAATTACATTATTGAAAAATAAAATAAAAACGGAAGAATCGTCTGAATCAGATGAACCTGTGAAACAAACGAGAAATCGGAAAATATGATGAAAACGAAATAAGAGAAAATGTTAGAAAAAATGCAAATTTTAATATGAGAAAATTAATATATGCTGGAAATAATATAAATATATTAAAATAATTTTTTGGGATTTTTTAAATGCATTTTAGTAATTAAAAACTAATTTACAATGATTTAAATGCTAAAATAAAAATAAAAATAAATATCCATGCAAAAAGATATTTTTTTAATTTATTAAATTAAATAAAGATTTTTATGAAAATAATGCAAAAAGAATAAAATGTTTTGGTAATTTTTTAATGCAGAATAAAATTGTGGAAAGAAATTAAAATGAATGGAAAATATTAAAATATATTAAAAAACATGAAAATATGCAAAAGTTGAGAAAAGAAGCAAAACTGGTGCCCATAGGGATCGAACTCAGGACATGGGAGAGGATCCAGGAATAGTGAGCGTCTTAACCAACTGAGCCATGTTACGTTTGTGTTTTGAAACGGAACGAATGGAAAATAACACGCGTCGCTTTCCCATTGCCACGATCTCGCGCCATCCAGTCATCTTCTTCGTTTTGAATATTTGAAGCAAGCGTCGGCCATTGTTCGACGCTATGGTCCCTGGCTAATTCAAAAAATCAAGCAAATGTAATATAAATGACATCTAAGACCATGGTTCGATTCAGGACGTTGTTCCGAGTTCATTGGTATGGGTCTTATGGTCTAATTTTTCCTAATAAGAGAAACCCTAAAACGGCATAGGAACCCTAATCATGGCATATCGCATTTTCAGTCATGGAAACTCAATCAAAGTGCCCAGAAAGCTTGTAAACTCATCACTAATCACAAAAACAAACACAAAACATGTTAATAATGCATGAATCAAAGAATACGATTTTTGAAATTTCAAGAACAAACCAAATTCGGTTTTCACGATTCTGGATGTTTTCTGTCAATGTGAAGGTCTGGAATCACTCCTGGGGTATCAAGGAACGTGTTTGGATCCTCAAAACCAATTGAAAACGGTTGGAAGTATGATCTCCAATAGCTTGCAGGTCACGATTTTTTTTGAGTTTGGGAATAGGGTTTCTGAGCAATTTTTTCGTCCTCTTGCAATTGATATGCCTCAAGTATATATGCTGGATGGATTTGGGATTGATTTGGGAAAGAATTGATCAACATTCAATGGAAATCAATTTTGATTTTTTCATGAAATCAAATTTTCAAACTTTGGTCCAATTTCAATCTAATCTTCCCATATTTGATCCAATTTCGAAATTGCTGGCATTTATGGGTTAATTGGATCACAAGTAAGCAATAAAAATCAATCTTTCAATTAATTTGGATTTTATACTTTATTTTTCAAATTAATTTGTATTTAAATGAATAAATTCTAAATTAAATAGGAAAATAAAATAGAAAATCGTGGCATTGGGCTTGGACATTCCTAATTGCATGAGGAATAAGTTTGGATGAAGAAAAAGTAGGCCCATTTGCAAAAGATTTGATTTTTTGAAGTATCTCTCTTTGTGCATTCTTTCAAAATTGCCCAACTTGTGGATGGTGCATCTTGCTCAATTTTCCACATTTTTGAGTGTTCTTGGACTTTTTGGAAAGCTCTAAGAGTCCTCTAAACAATGTCTTTGGTCTCATATCAATTGGAGTTACCATGCTCAATATATCTTCAAAACAAAAGTTGACTTTTGTTGACTTTGAAAATGACTGAATGTTTTGAGCTATACCTCTCAAATGAAGCATTTTTGGACATTCTTGTGAGACATGAAGTTGTAGAGAATTGAATTTCCTTCAAAATGAGCTTTGGTGGAAAATTTCGAGAAAGTATGAGAAAGTTATGATCACCAAAGTTCGATTGACTTTTCACCTAGAAACCCTAATTTAGAAAGTTTGACTTTGAGCAAATCTTGAGTTTTCTTGATGAATCATGATCAACCCTTGATCAAATGATGAATGTAACTTCAAAATGAGGATGTTGACCAAAATCGAAGTTTTGATCAGTATGTTGACCACAGTTGACTTTTTGTCCAATACAACTGATTTTCAACCATCTGAGCAATTGTCTGAGGAAACTTGACTTGTGAGGCTTGAAACTTGACATGGAGAATCTTTGAAGCATATGAGGAGGCATGAAGGCCATTGGAGATGTTGAGAATTCATCTTGACTTGAGAGATACCAAACCCTAGTTTGGGTTGATTGTCTAGGAGAGAGTTTGTCTGATCAACTCTTGAGGAATCCTTGAGTAGGGGTGTATGAAATCTCTTGAATAGATGGAGGGCAAATTTTGGGGTATGACAGCGTCCCAGCCATGTACACAAATGGAGGCGAGGGCCTTAGATGGGGGATGGCCGCCCCTCCTCCTGAGGTGGGCGCCTCCCCCTTGGTTCATAGCACAATCGTCTTCTTCCTCAACTTAGCAACAGACAGTGAAAAATTCTGGTTTTTCTCAATTTCTTATTTTTCCAACAATTTTCAGTTTTCCTATTTTTCATTATATAACCTTCATTTCTACTACTAGCAATGAAATATACCCATAATCCCTACTCCTAATCCAACCTTTCTAAACTATTTCAACAATCAACCAACCAAAACCGATAAACCAACTATCAATTTTCCCCAAAATCCTAAATATAACTATCAAACCCTAACCATATGTGATAGAGAAATCAAACCCCTTACCTCTAGAGATTGGATGATCCATGAAGATTCAACAACTCCAACCTCAAGCCCTTGCTCTCCTCTTGTTCTTCTCTTGCTCTTCTTCTCCCAAAACCCTTTCTTTTCTCTCCAAGCTTCTATGTTTCTATTTTTGGCTTTTGTTGAAAAATGGAAGAAAATGAGGAAATGTGGTTTTATAAAGTGTGGTCTTACTAGCCAAGGGTGAAAAACTCAATCCTACTAAATTTGTCCTCACACCCCTAACTTAATTAATAATTAACACACTAATAATATTATTAATTCATTTAATTAAAATAACTCAGGGAATTAAATATCGGATCCGAATAATATTTTACCGAACCGAACGGAATAAAAACCGGACTAAACGAAACGTCGCTAAATATATTATCATATATATCGATTAATATATTTATTCTCGTCGCAAAATAAATATCGATCGGTAACTCGAAAATATTAATATAATATAATATTAATTAAAACGGGCGTTACAACTCTCCCCCACTTATAAACTTTTCGTCCTCGAAATTTCGACCAAAACGAACAAAACGGGACATGCCTACGCATTCGTCCACTCAAACCTCGCGCCAATTAAACAACACACAAAAGACACCAAAAATAAGGGTATCTCCCTAACAACAACGTCCATTCAAGAACAACCATGCCGAGATGCAAATCCCATACAATGAATTCGACAACCAATTAACGCCCAACAACTAAACAAGTCACAGACACACCAGTTCACTCGAGAACCAAACAAACAAGATCGATACTATCCTAACGTCTCAATCATAGAATTAGTTGCACACTCGAACCGACACCTCGGAAATGAGTCATCAAATATAGGAACATAAAGTCGTATGACACAACACCGACTCCATCGCTAAAACGAAAACAACAAAATGGTTATACAAACCAAAACTGAAACAATCAGAATAGGATAGTACCACGCGTGCTACGCAACCACGAAAAAGATGCCTTCACTCACGCATAAGTACGAACTCAAGAATTACACTTGCAGTTATCACTTTCATTCCAGAAAATCACAAGGTCACATCATCCTTGTAGATCACCAACGTACAACCCTTGAACAATAACAAGTTACACAAACATAACAGAATTGCGATACACCACTCATTCTAGGGCTTATACTGACGACTTGTGACTATAACTCACTAGCCCAAATCCAACAATCTCACATACTCGTTAAAAACTCAATGCTCGATATTTAAACCATGCTGCGTCACTTTTACGCATATAGTGTCAACCGTAAAACAACTTGGTTAATCCTCAACTTCACAATTACTCGGAATGGATACGTTCAAAGCGTACACCCATCAAGACACCTCGTAACATCAGTCTCATCAACTAGAAAATTACTCTTTCTCTCTCGATTGATCAATGTCCATTGATCCTCTAAAATACACTACATAGTTGACCTTTTCAAATATTGTTCAAGTATTCACTTGTGAAACTTCGACGTATACACTTGACTTCAACGAAGTCTTCCCTTATAACAATTCAATTCTCAAAATTTGAATTAAGTAATCACCATCCTCGTACCGTCGCAACGATCAATACGCGGGTTTCTTATTCGAAACACCTTTCATAACTTTCAATCTTCCCAGGTGGTAATTCGAACCAAAACACTCTCTCAAGAACTCTATCCATCAACGTCGTCTCATACTCCTATAATTACAACACAGGTTGGACTTAGAACCATAACATAACCTTCTATGGAATCCTATCATGAACACCGTCGCGACCGACTTCAGTCACAAATAGAACATCTTCCATTATAAAACATCAATCATCTTAAGGTACCTGTGGCTACCAAACCATCTCGGAATTCTTTACCGTCTAGACTTATCTTAGTCGTAATCTAATAATCCACCACGACTACTAGTATCCAACGAAATCCATATGATAGTAGTAAACAAATCCTCGATAACCTTCTAAACTTAAATCTCAACAAGTGTCCCAAAACAAACATGCAACATTCTTCCAAATAATATATCCCAAATCAGACATTCCTGGGTTATCCGCGATATCAACATACTAAACTTAACACCAGACGAAGTCTCTTTATAGATCGTACTCAAACTTGAATTGTCTTCAACGATTCCAATCTTCTCGTCGTTAACATCTGCACCTTTAAGATTTCAATGAGCACAACCGCATCAAACTCTAACTCACGCGTCCGACAATTTCTCCTTATGAAATCAAATCGTTCCAAGGTAGCAATACACTTTTCCAACTCTATGTCGAAATACATCTTAAGTCCAAAATGGAATGTCTCATTACACCGCATAAGGTTCTTCAGTACTAAACAAGACCGAGATCGAAGCATTCGCTAAACTTTCCACTAGCTCAAACAAATTCGCTTACCATCACGAGAGTACTGTACGAACATTCCAAAATCATACCTGACACATTAGTCACACTAATGACATCAACAAATACTCACCAGGACCATACACTATCTTGAAAAGCATTGTCTAAATATCTTCAGCTCTCGCACCAACCTGTAGACAGCCAGACTTCACATCAATCTCACTAAACCCATAAACTCCAAATGACTGATTTATCCAACATCAGTCCTTGGAAGTTGATACTTGTCCTCAATATCCACTTCGTTCCTTGACTGCAAAAGAACACACCAACTCGGGCAACCTTTGCTCTTCTTGAACAACACAACGGTAGCACTCCACGGTGACCCGCTCGAATAAACAAACTCTGCTCAAACCAATCCTCAAGTTGACTCTTCAACTCTAACTCAGAAGCAGACATCCCCTAAGGATACTTCGAATCACAACTAATTCCAGAACTAAATCCATCAAAACTTCACTTCGCACTACGGCAGTAATTCACTCGCATCTTCACAATATGCTTCGGAAGAATTACAACAAGAAGTTCGCTTGCCAAAATCTTGTTTCTCATCAGAATCCAAATTCGCCCACAACTCAAGTAACCAGACACCACCTCGTGCTAACTCACCCGCTTCACACACTATTAAGCTGGCAAGACAAGTCTATCCCAACCAACACAAATCCCGACTACTATCAACAAGAGATTGAGGGTGATCAGTTCCTCAATTTGTCAATAGACAGTCGACAATCATGATGGTGACATAAACCATCTTTACCAAACTACAACAGCGTCTTCAAACTTACGCTTCAAGTTACCAAAGTGTAACACTGCTTGAGGCTCCATCTCTAAGCCACAAGCGCCACCAAGAAGTAAAACTTCTCCCCCACTTGTTTCAAACTCATCCCTGCAAACGAACAAATAGAAACAAGCGAGTACCGATAGTGTTTCACACACATGTCGCATACAAAAGGGTTAAACACGTTAATAACCTGGCCGACAGACCGACCTGCTCTGATACCACTAATTTAACACCCCAATATTACCCAAGGTTTAATATACAAAAATCAGAGTAATTTAAAATTTCATAAATTCAATACCGAGGCATCACACCTTCAAAAACAACTCACTTTAAATGGTTTGCTTTAAAGTATAAATCTCGGATACATAGCATCGTCGGAAATCATAAATTGATTCATAAAAATCAAAACATCTTCTTTATTAAACTTCCTTAACAAATCATATTTTCATAAAGTATGATTCTTATTTACAAAAGGAAAAACGACAAAAGAACAACAACAAGACAACCTAATTATTCCCCCCAAGTGCTACGTATCAGAGCGACACCGACTCGACTAATAGCAGCTATAAACTCCGTCTTCATAACCTGCATGTTACCAATATAAAGGTAACGGCGAAACAAGTAAAGGGTGAGATAATCCAAAATATATAATTAAAGGCATGATAATATATATATATATATATATATATATATATATATATATATATATATATATATATATATATATATATATATATATATATATATATATATATATATATATGGAATCATAAGGGATATAAGTTAATAAGTGCATTCCAACATGTATCCAAACCTCACTTACTTTGATCGTCATTCTAATGTATATAATCTACACTATATCGCCATAACCTCATCGGCATAAATCATCACAACAACACATAAACTTCCATCACCACGAAATCATCACAAGTAAATACGTCACTAATCAACATGGCAATTATAAACAACAACTCAAACATAAACATAACCGACTCCATGAGACACGACTATGTTATGCATGTGGTACCCGTCGCTTTGTCCATAATTAGGAACACTTGGCATAAAAGCCTCGTCGCTTGGCATAAAATCCCTCGTCGCCAATGCAATGTATGTGACTCGACAATAAAACAACACAACAAAAACATCATCATCGCTCATCAAGATTGGCATAAAGCCCACATCGCCATAATTTATCCACATCAAGATAAATATATCATCGCATCATATTTGCATTATGCAAAACATCGCCAATAATTCATCATTATCAAAAATCATGCATTCACAAATCGGAAGCATTTATTAACAACATCAATATAATCATCACATCATCATGTACAAAGACATACATCATCGCATCGCATATCAACAAGTATTCATTAATAAATACACCGTCGCAAACATTATGTTTATTCACACCGCATCATTATCAATTAATTCATCAAATTCCAAAAACGGAAAAACAGTCGAAACATCAATAATCGTCGCGAAAGTAATTCTTAATAACCGACATTAATCATAATCATCAACATCGAAGTCGGATTGTCCATACGTGCCTTAAATCTACTAAAACGAAATCCGATTCAATTTAACCGTAAATTGGCCTAATTCGGGTCAACTCATAAAAACTCGTAATTTCTAAAAACTAACCTCACCATTACGTTCTACACGTCGAACTTAGCTAGCACGTCAATTTTCGTTGGATTTAGAGTAACTTGCTCCGTCGTCGAATTTACCGGAATCGGAAAATCGGAACATAATCGGGTTCCAAATTTAATCGACTAACTTAAGTCCTAATTATATTTTATTAATACTAACTAGTAGTATATGGATTTGGAGAAATGAAAAGAAACAGAAACCATTTTAATAAAATTATGCAGGAAACATGATTCTGCAGAAAACAGAAAACTTGATTTATAGTAAACAGAATAATGGCTAAATTCCGTTTCATTCCTCCAGCAAGAAGGGACGTGCTTCCCAGCCATGTACACAAATGGAGGCGAGGGCCTTAGATGGGGGACGGCCGCCCCTCCTCCTGAGGTGGGCGCCTCCCCCTTGGTTCATAGCACAATCATCTTCTTCCTCAACTTAGCAACAGACAGTGAAAAATTCTGGTTTTTCTCAGTTTCTTATTTTTCCAACAGTTTTCAGTTTTCCTATTTTTCATTATATAACCTTCATTTCTACTACTAGCAATGAAATATACCCATAATCCCTACTCCTAATCTAACCTTTCTAAACTATTTCAACAATCAACCAACCAAAACCTATAAACCAACTATCAATTTGCCCCAAAATCCTAAATATAACTATCAAACCCTAACCATATGTGATAGAGAAATCAAACCCCTTACCTCTAGAGATTGGATGATCCATGAAGATTCAACAACTCCAACCTCAAGCCCTTGCTCTCCTCTTGTTCTTCTCTTGCTCTTCTTCTCCCAAAACCCTTTCTTTTCTCTCTAAGCTTCTATGTTTCTATTTTTGGCTTTTGTTGAAAAATGGAAGAAAATGAGGAAATGTGGTTTTATAAAGTGTGGTCTTACTAGCCAAGGGTGAAAAACTCAATCCTACTAAATTTGTTCTCACACCCCTAACTTAATTAATAATTAACACACTAATAATATTATTAATTCAATTAATTAAAATAACTCCGGGGAATTAAATATCGGATCCGAATAATATTTTACCGAACCGAACGGAATAAAAACCGGACTAAACGAAAGGTCGCTAAATATATTATCATATATATATATATATATATATATATATATATATATATATATATATATATATATATATATATCGATTATTATATTTATTCTCGTCGCAAAATAAATATCGATCGGTAACTCGAAAATATTAATATAATATAATATTAATTAAAACGGGCGTTACACCAAGAACCCTACATACACCAATTTTATCAAGCACCATCATAAAGACACTGCTGACATTTATGAGGAAGAGCATATGGCTTTTCTAACATACTGGTTGTCGCGTTGTGTCTTTTGCTCTAGGTCGATGCAGGTGGCTAAGCAATATGCTTACCTTGCCAGTCACTTGCATCATGGCGAATGCGTGGCCTTGGGCCAACTTATTTTGGCCTCCCTCTACACGTCTATGATGGAGGACACCAAACAAATAACAATCCCAACAACACCAAAAAGAAGAATGTCCTTGTACATGGACCTTTTTGGCTCTTATAGTTGTGGCTGAATGTCACTTTTTCTAAAGAACTAAAACCTTTTAAAAGCGGAAAGGTAGGATGCGATCTAACACAAACTTACAGTGTGTGGGAGCGTCTCCTTCCAATGACACCCATCGATAGAGGCATTCCAAACTCTGGCCTATGTGCAATGTTGAAATCAAAACCAAGTAGTTCGGCTAAAAAAAGACCAAAATTTTGTGTTGGTTGATTTTAAAAAAATGTTAGTTTAGAAAAGCTACAAAGAGCTCAAAAAGTTTGAATGAGGTTAGATGTTTTTTAGTCTTATGAGAAATGGTCAAAATATTATTAAATGGATTGAGAGTTTATTAAGAAATGAAGTTTGTATGTAAAATTCATGGACCTAAGTCCAAGTTTTTTATGAAAGCAGTTCGAGTTTTGAAAACAAGAATCCTTTAATAAAAAAGAGGGAAGATTTTGAAAATTAAAGAATGGGGAGGAGATGAAGAGGCTAACCTATGTACATAAAGTAAAAGGTAGGAGTAAAGAAAGGTCTAACCGGGTGAAAAGAGTTAGTACTTGACATCAAGAGCCAATACCACATCTCATCATTTGGATTACCACATAAACAACAAATAACCAGACAAAAAAAACAAGCTTCAGATAAGTCAATGCCTCATATGAATTCTCTTGTCTTAAAAATGACGGGCAGAGTAACGGTTGTATTTGGAGGAAATCCACTCTTAATCGAGTATAACGGAATAACCTGCATACAAAGATAATAACAAGACAAGACAAAATAACACCAAGGGCACAAAGATCTCCATGCTGAGGTAAGGGTCCTAATCCTAAGTCCAAAGGTCAAGCTCCAAGCACAAGGATAATAACCAAGTCCAATTAAAAGTTTTTTTTTTATGTTTTAGTTGAATTATTAGGTATCTTGGAAAAGGAAAATAAAGCTCAAGTGAGCAAATTCAAAATGACAATAAAATAAAATGCTCAAGTGAGCAAAGGAAAAATGACATAGAAAGTAAAATGCTCAAGTGAGCAAAACAAAAATGAGATGAAATGTAAATGCTAAAATTAAAGGTGCATAAAAATAAAGAGCATGAAAGTACATGGGGAAAGTAAAGAGCGAAAAATAAAAAGCAATTGATAAAGGTTAGCAAGATGACCATCTTGAAATTTGTCAAGTATATCATCAAATTGTTAGTAATTAGTCGTCAGCAAGGTGACCATCTTGAAACTTACGCATGAAGACTTGCTAGAAGCTTGATAGAATCAACGCGACCATACGACAAGTTTCAATTGTTTTTTGTCAAGTATATCACCGACTTTGGAATTATCATATCACTTGATCAAAGATGATTGAGAGTTTCAAATGGACAAGGTTAGTGGAAACTTGCCAAAAGCTTGATTAGAAACCAACGCGACCACACGACAAATACCACAAGTGTTGAACCAAGATCAAAGCTCAAGTAATCTCTTGGGGCTTATGTTTGAACATTAAAGCTCATGCCATCAATTGATCACTTTCTCCGAATCGGGACAAAAGAAAAATAAGATGAATAAGAATGAGTTTTATTTTTTTGCATCAGATGAATTTATCTTGGTTTTAATTTGTCAAAGTCAATCAACTTTCTTGGTGGATTTGGTCAAGAGACCTATCAACACCCAAATTCCATTGATGTTGAGGAAATTTGTGACTCCAAATTAAATTCAAAAAATCAGCAAAATAAAATGAAAATAAAAGTAAAAATAAAAAGGTTTTAAATAATGTTGAAATTAGGTTATTTTAATTGGACTTTATTGACGAAATACATAAATAGTATTTTTTCATCAAAATAAAATTCCAAGAAAATTCCCTAAAGTCAATCAGAGGTCAACAAGTGTTGACAAGTTTTTTCAAACTTTTTACAAGTCAAAAACTATTTTAAAATAAAAAAGAAATGATGGAATAAACCAAAAAAATGGAAAATAAATAGTAAAGTCAGAAATCAAAATAAATGAGGTCACTAATATTAATCAAATGACCATTGAATCCTTCCATAATTTTTTCAGAACTTTTTAATGTCAAAAAGTATTTTAAAATAATTAAAAACATCAAATAAAAGAGAAAAATCACAAAAAATATCAAATCTGAAAATAAAATTGTGAAAAAATAAAATTCAGAAAGATAATATTCAAAAATATTTTTGTGATTTTTTCATAATTTTTGGACCAAAAATGAATTTAATATGATTTTTTGAAGTTTAAAACATTTAAAATATATAATAAAAAAATAAAATAAAAGCAGAAAAAATATGGACCATCTAATCATAGCCAAAACGCATTAGTAAGCTAATCTAATGGATCAGACGCGCTGTGCTTGATATGGACCTCTTTGAAAATCACACCGGATCACCAATTAAATTAAACTAAAAAATAAAATCAGAATTAATGTCACGCGTTGGATTGATGTTGACTAATAAAAGTAATCAAATCCAAGGGCTCGCACCACGCGCGTATGGTAGAATCAAAACACCGGATCCAATTTGAAAAAATTACATGTCACGCCTTCATTGGTTGAAGACAGACACGTAGGCCGTCTTCAATCTCCAGCCTTCATCCATACGTCATCCTCAAACTGTGAAATAAATTCTTCAGATCGATGACATTCACTTCGTCTCTTCAGGACGATTCTAATGGTATCCTCGTGAAAAATTTATTTCACCTCAATCATGAATAATTTGGAAAAAATAGAAATAATAGAGAGCACTTATTTTCAGAAATTATCAGTCAATGCTCAACGAAAATGCAAATGGTGAAGATCACAAGGATCAGGGAGATGGGGAGAGTGCAATGATGTTTTATTTTGAAAGATTTGATGGAGATTTCTACCTGAACGAAGTTCACTTTCAGAGCTCTAAAATTGAACTTAGATAGCACGATTTAGGAGGCTTCAAGGCACGATTCTTGTTCTGTTAGGTTCAGTGATGTTCAAGGAAGAAGAATCAAGGGTTAATTTCAAACTGGAAGTGGTCTAAACACTAATTCGAAGTTACAGAAAAACTGGTGATGGAGGAAGTTTGGTAGAGGTTTTTAGGCTATCAAAGCTTAAGGAAATGAGTGAGGAATGATCCTCTATTTATAGGACAGTGAGTGGTGATGAAAATGAGAAGGAATTTTGGTGAATTCGTGCAAAACGAGTTGGCTGAAATCATGCCAAACGTGTGACTCGAAGGGCATCAAAACGACCTCATTTCAAGTGCAATTTGCACCAAAACGCATCTGGACAATTACTTAAACAAGTTTAGCATCTAAACTTTGAGTAATTTTCCTTGTAATCCAAGTTTACATGTTATAATTTTTCTGATTCGAAACAAAATTGGATGACATAGATCCTCCTTCAAACATGTGTGGCTTATTGCTCAGGGACCTCTATGATGCAGTCTTGGGCTCTTTGGAAAGCTGAGATTGCAAGCTTCATAATGCACTTGGAAAGGCAGAATTTGGTAACTTGAGTTGAAAGTTGTGATCATTTGAAATCATTAAAAACCATCTGAAATTTTCACACTTAGAAAAATTTCTAAGTTTGACAAAAAATGACCTATAATGTTTTCAATCCAAACATGGTCTTCCACTCAAAATTTGCTCTTGATTTTCAAATATGAAATGAAGTAGATCTCTCAAAGAACATTTTTCAAAAAGAACCAACCAAAAAATCCAAAAATTAAGCAAGATATGACCTTGTGAAGTTGAGGAAAAATCATGAAATGACCTATAATCTTTTGATTCTTTCAAGCAACTTCCAAACACTTTCAATCTTCAAAACCTATATGGAGATGAAGTTCACATCCTCAAGATTTTTTTGCAAAAATAATGACCTCAAAATTATAAATGATGACCAAGATATGATCATTTGAAGTTGATTGTCCAACAATTGAGAAATTCATCAAGGACTTGTAATTTTTTGACCTCATAGGCAAATTTCCAAGCATTTTCTCTTCTTACCAATTGAACTAAGTTGTATTTGACATCCTTAGGTTCATTGTGAAATAAAAATGAGCTAAAGTAGACAAGAGATGACCAAGTTATGATCCTTTGAAGTCATACAATATAGATGAAGCATCAATCTAGAGGGTGGGCAATCATAAACTTCTAAAATAATCTTTTCATAAATTAAACTTCTTGGATCCAAGCATATTCAATTTGAAGTCCTCTTAAGAATCAAATGGCTTTGAATTCATCCACAAACTTCACACACACATCAAGATATGGTCCTTAGGAGTCAAAATCCCTAGTTTCAAGAGAGATTGCCATGCGATGGAGAATTCTTTGAATTTGACGATCTCTTTCAAGCATGAAGCATACATTCAAGATAAGAGAGCATGGTTGATTATAAGAGAAGTTTTCAATGATATACAATACTTTCAAAATCTTGAGAATTAATGAGAGAAGGCATGAAAATACACTCATAGTCAACTCTTTGAGGAACTTGTGCACCATTCACCTACAACATTTGGAGAGCAAAGTATACACATCATGGTTAGTCAAATATCAATCATCACACACAAGAAATAATCACCTCCACAAGGTGCTAGGTGATCTCCCAAAGGGAAAACCCTACAAATAAGAGAGAGAGAGAGAGAGAGAGAGAGAGAGAGAGAGAACCAATTTGTGATCTTTGTGCAATGCAATTGTATGAAGTATGAGAGACTCTTAGGGAAAAAAATTGGGGTACAACAGGATCATCTGGCCACAATCCCTTCGCTTTGGTAGACTTACTGGGGAGAAATAGGAACTTCAGTGATGCGGGGTATGTCCCAAGCTGGAGATATTTCATATAATCAACCCTGCGAATCAAATCAAACCAAATCTGCCCCGAGTCTAACATGAAGGAAACTCATTGGGGAAAATCTCTGTAGAAACAAAAATTTAATTGCTCCAATGTAAGACACCGCTGGATATCACCCATTCTTTGAAAAGATTAGCTTTTGAATCAACGAAATCAAGATCCTTTTCTTTGACAAGATTAAATTCTTCACTGACGTTCATCGTGCAAAACTCACTTGATTCCAAACACTTGTTTTGCATATAGAAGAATGCTAATTATGAAAATGAAAATTCTAATGCAACACTTATGTAAGTCTTGAAGTTTTTTGTGTGAAAAAGATATTGCGACTTCTTGTGAACAAAACACTTTTAGAATGCAATATTTAAGAACTTTTTCTTTTTTAAGAATGACAAGACAAAACATATGATGCCAACGATGAAAATCAGCACACACTTAGGAGTCGGGAAAATGCTATCTCTTTGTAGTATGCTTTCGAACTAACCCATGCTTTAGTTAGGACTTTTAAGGGTTGTAACATGGCCTGGTTCACGGTTTTTAGAAAAAAGATTTTTAGGCTCAAAATATTTAGTGCCCACCCCCTTCGTGATGTTCTCCAATCCTAAATTTAGTCAACTTGATACAAGCACTCACCTCTTAAAAGAGTTTGGTAAGGCGACTTCTGCTGGGGATTTATCGGACATGCTCGATGAACCCACAAGCTTTATGGACACGACAACCCTTCACTTTCAATTTTGGTGTCTGATCACATGACTTCATTCTTTTTACTAAGAACCTTTCTGGATTTCCAAAAATTTTGCCCTTTCCTTTTTTGCGTAAGCAACTTATTACCAAGTTCAACTTAGTGGGCTTTCTGCTTTTTTCTTTTCTCCTTTTTTTTAGAACAAATCATGTGATCCCTACACCATCTTTAATTTGCTGGAAGTGATTGTGACTGTCCGAGTCTTTGATAGATGAAAGATTCCATGTTGACAGACGAAGATTGACCGTTGCAATTTGGACTTTCATCAGCCTTTTTGGAGAATAACCATTGTTGTATCCTCTGATTGCGCATTTATGAATGCTTGATCAAAAAGACTGAACCCTACCCTACCCCATATTAAGAAAAATGAGGGTTTTTCTAAATAAAAAGAAACTCCTACTTCAAGGCTCAAAGGGGTTGACGAGGGTCTATCTCCCTTATATATTTGGTGTTTGGGAATTGAAACAAGGCATGTGCATCATCTACATGATTCTACTCGAAATCATATAAACTAGAGATTAGCATTTTAGTATTGTCATCCTCCCCCCAATATTTTCCTAAGCAAAAGACTTGGTGAAGTTGGCATCAATATGCAAGCAAGTCATTTTATGAGCGATAGCGAATGGATGAGCGTAAGGGAATGAACTTCTTCAAGACAAACATACTTAATGCATTAAAATTTTCATTAAAAAATAAACAAATTTCTATATGATATCAATGTTTAAACAAATAAACAAAGATGCAAATGAAAATGCTGTAAAAAAACTCAAGATTGCCATTGTTGAGAAGACTTGACTCTGTCTGGACTTCTTGATTCTGAAAACTTTCTACAGTCTTAATACCCTCTTGGACAAGAGATTCCCCTTCTGATCTACCTTTGACACAACAGTCTTTAAATCGATCCAAGCCCGAACCTTATCTCTGGACGAAAAAACATCTTCAATCAAATGGTCGAGTGCCCTAGGGCGACATTCACAGGGGATTTTCTTCAAAAGAAAGGATGAAAAGTTGTGCAAAGCGAAATTGCACCTGAATGGACCACCAAGTGTATTCAACCTCACTGAATAGTCATTTAAAACCCGCAATCAAAATCATCTTCTAAAAATGAAGACTCTGAAATGGCTTGCCAAACAAAATTGGCCCTTGGAAATACAGGTGAATCATAAATGAATGTCTCAAATAGAAGTAGGACAACCATCCCAACAACGGGTCACCAAAATCCCAAACATTAATATTCATTTTTCAATTATCATTATTGTGCAAAAACCATTAAAGTTCTTCAAATGCAAATGATTATCATAAAAATATCGGACGTTTTTACAAACCAACAGTTTAAAGCAAGAAAGATAAAAACAACCTTTTGGACAAAATAAGTTGTTTTTTTTCATTAATTGGAAATTGGCCTGTAAATAGGAATTTACATCAAGATACAACTCCTATAAAGAGGTATTTTCCCAAAAAAAGATAAACATAAAAGTGTTACAAGAATGGCAATGTGGAAACAGATGACCAACAATTTTTAATTCTGCTATTACTCATGTATCCACAAACATCTCATCACTTTGCATTTGGAGAAGATATTTGGATCAAACCAACAAGTCCAGTTATACGAATAACTTTTTCACGACATCAGCATTCACCAGTAGTGGGAAGTCTTCACCATCCATAGTTGTAAGCATCATTGCCCCACCAGAGAAAACCTTCTTGACCACAAAAGGTCCTTCATAAGTCGGAGTCCACTTACCCCTAGGATCACCTTGAGGAAGGATTATCCTTTTAAGAACCAGATCGCCTGCCTGATAAGACTGAGGGCGCACCCTTTGTCATATGTTTTTCTCATCCTTTTATGATACACTTGGCCATGACACACAACTTCCATCCGTTTTTCATCAATGAGATTCAAATTATCTAGTCGATTCTGCACCCATTCTACTTCATCAAGCTCAACATCTTTCATAATTTTTAGAGAAGGGATCTCAACCTCTATAGGCAAAAGTGCTTCCATCCCATACATAAGAGAGAATAGGGTTGCCCCTGTCGATGTGTGCACTAAGGTACGATAACCATGCAAGGCGAAAGGTAACATCTCATGCCAATCCTTGTAGGTTACCAACATCTTCTTCACAATTTTCTTAATGTTCTTATTTGCAGCCTCGACATCACCATTCATCTTTGGGCGATACGGAGAGGGGTTATGATGTATGATTTTGAAGGTTTCACAAAGATCCTTCATCATCTTGTGGTTAGGGTTATACCCATTGTCAATGATAATCTTTTCAGGGACCCCATAGCGACAAATGATATTGTGCTTGATGAAACGAGCAACAACCTGCTTGGTGACATTTGCAAAAGAGGTAGCTTCGACCCATTTGGTGAAATAGTCTATAGCAACCAAGAAAAAGAGATGGTTGTTGGAAGCGGTAGGCTCAATCTTCCCAATCATATCAATGCCCCATATTGTAAAGGGCCACAGGGATGTTAGGAGATTCAAAGGAATAGGAGGAACATGCACTTTATCAGCATACACTTGACATTTATAACAAATTCTGGCATGATTATAACAGTATGTTTCCATAGTGGACCAATAGTATCCCACCCTCAAGATCTTCTTTTCCATGGTGTGTCCACTGGAATGGGTCCCAAAAGCACCCTCATGCATCTCTTCGATGATCTTCGACGCATCATTCTTGTCCACACATTTGAGCAACATACCATCATGATTTCTCTTGTATAGAGTACCATTGCTAAGGAAGAAATTTGCAACGAACCTCCTTAAAAACTTTTTATCTGTGATGGACGCTTCTTCTGGGTATTCTTGAGTTTCTAGGTACCTTTTGACACCGTAGAACCAAGGATTACCATCCAATTCCAACTCGGCTTCAAAATAGAAGGTTGTGTCATCCAATCTCATAATGGTGATCGAAGGCGCATCATTAGCCCACTTTACCTTGAACATAGATGACAAAGTGGCTAATGCATCTTCAAGATGGTTCTCTTCTCTCGAGATATGCTCAAATGTGATCTCTTCAAAATAAGGAATCAACTTCATCACGTGTTCGCGATAAGGAATCAAGTTCTGATGACAAGTCTCCCAATCACCATTAATTTGACTGATAACGAGATTAGACTCCCCAAAAAATTTCAAGAACTTGATACGCAAGTCAATTTTAGCTTCAATTCCATAAATACAGGCTTCAAACTCTGCATTGTTGTTGGTGCAGTCAAAACAAATTTGGGCCATAAAAGGAATATGGAAACCATTGGGAGAAGTGATAACAGCTCCAACACCATTACCTATTGCATTCGAGGAACCATCGAAGACCATCGTCCATCTCGACCCTGGTTTAGGTCCTTCTTCTAGGCTGGGAATGTTGCAATCTCTGATGTACATGATGTCTTCATCTAGGAATTCAAACTTCACCGATTGATAGTCATCCACAGGTGGGTGAGGAAGATAATCCACCAGCACACTACCTTTGATAGCCTTCTGAGTAGTATATTGTATATAATACTCTATCAAACTCACTTGCCAATGAGAAACTCGGCCAGTGAGAGCAGGCTTCTCAAATATGAACTTGATAGGATCCATCTTGGAAATCAAGTAGGTGGTATGCGTCAGCATGTACTGCCTCAAACGTTTAGCAGGCCATGCAAGTGCACAACACGTCTTCTCAAGAAAAGAGTACCTCGACTCGCACTCAGTGAACTTCTTGCTCAAATAATAGATGACTTGTTCTTTATTTCCGGTTTCATCATTATGATCGAGCACACAACCTATGAAAATTTTCAGAACTGTTAGATATATAATCAATTACTTTCCCTCGATTGGCGGTATAAGGACCGGAGGCTCTTGCAAATATACTTTGATTCTATCAAATGCCCTCTGACAATTATCATTCCAAACAACCGCTTGATCTTTCTTTAGCAACTTGAACAAAGGTTCACATGTGGTTGTAAGATGAAAGATGAAGCTAGAGATGTAATTCAATCTCCCCAAGAAACCACTGACTTCTTTCTCTATTTTTGGTTCGGGCATCTCTTAAATTACCTTTACCTTATCAGGATCAACTTCAATTCCTTTCTCGCTCACAATAAAGCCCAACAACGTTTCTGATCTCACCCCAAAGGTGCACTTGTTCGGATTCAATCTTAGCCTGAATTTCCTTAGTCTTTCAAACAAATTCTGCAAATCGACTAGATGTTCTTCCTCTTTCTGAGACTTGGCAATCATATCATCAACATAAACTTAAATCTCTCTATGCATTATGTCATGGAAGAGACTGACCATTGCACGCTGGTACATTGCCCCTGCGTTCTTCAAGCCAAAAGGCATGACTTTGTAACAAAAGGTTCCCCAAGGGGTAATGAAATTAGTTTTTTTTCCATATCATCTGGCGCCATCTTTATTTGATTATAGCCAAAAAATCCATCTATGAAAGAGAACACCTTAGCTTGAGCAGTATTATCAACCAAAATATCAATATGGGGAAGCGGAAAATCATCTCTAGGGCTCGCTCTGTTCAAATCCCTATAATCGACACACATTTTGATCTTACCATCTTTCTTCGGCACCGACACGATGTTTGAAACCCACAGAGGATAAGAGACAACCTTCATAAAACCAACATCCAACTGCTTCTGTACCTCTTATTTAATTTTTCTTGGACATCTTTGGATAAGTTCTTCAGAGCTTATGCTTCACCGGAGGACAATCTTCTCGAAGAGGCAGCTTCTATACCACAATATCTGTATCCAAACCTAGCATATCTTCATAAGACCAAGCGAAAACATCAACATATTCACGGAGCATGTCTATCAGCCTTGTCTTCACATTGTCTTCCAAATCGGACCCTATTATGAATGCCTTTCTTGCTTGCTCTATGCCCAAATGAATCAATTCCTAAGGCTCCTCATGTGGATGAATAAACTTTTCCTCTTGTTCTAACAATCTGGCTAATTCTGCAGGGAGTTCAAAATCTTCCTCACCCTCTTCTTCAGCTTGGTAGATCCGATTATCGAAGTCATAATGAGCAATGGCAGAATTGTGATTACTGGTATCTGGTATGAATATGTATCTACATGATTGATTTTTATGTTTTAGTGATAGTGTGTGAAAAATAAAGACATTGCCATTTTTTTTCTTTTCTTTTTGTTTTTTTAAAAAAACAAACAAATAAATGATAAAAGTAAAATATGGAAAGAAAAAGAACACAAAAATTTGAATGAAAAAACGTTCTTTATTTTATGATAAAAGCTTGCAAAGGTAAAACATGGTGACCCTACACAATGGTTCACTACGCCTTGGGCAGAGCGTAGGAATTATGAAATGATAAAGAAAACAAGAAAAATTACTCCTTAACATTTGTGACTTGAATGGTGTCCACAGATGTCCAATTGCTCAATTCTCGGCCAAGGATGCATGGGCGAATCCAATCTTCTATGTTGAAATCATCATCTTCATCATTAATTGCATTGACTTGATCCTTATTTCTGACGCCAACATTTGCAAACTTGACAGGAGTGGACAAATCAGGAGCCTTGAGAATTTGTCTTCGCAAAATGGGATCAAAACCCAAACCAAACTTGTTAAACTTCCGGGTAACCTCTACAACACTGCCCCAACCTTCGGGGCGACCAGCCTCAATCAAAGCTTGACCATCTCTCAACAAAGCCAATGATGTCTCAGGTTTCTTCCTCTCCTGAGGATGAGGAGTCTTGATCATCTGAACAGTCTCAAAAGCCTAAAATAGAGTTTCATGAATTTCACCTTCAACCTCCACGTATCGGAAAGAAGCCAAATGGCTCATAATATACTCTTCCTCACCGTAAATAGTGATTGTCTTCCCATCAAGATGATACTTGAGTTTCTGATGAAGAGTGAAGGTGGCTGACTCAACCCTATGAATCCAAGGGCGTCCCAAAAGACAGCAATAAGCTGGATTAATATCCATCACCTAGAAAGTAGAAGTAAATATCTTCGGGCCAACCTTGATAGGTAGGTCAATCTCTCCAAACACAGTCCTCCTTGAACCATCAAAAACTTTCACAACAAGGTCACTGGGACGCAGCTCCAAATTGAAATAATCAATCTTCATCAGTGCTTTCTTGGGCAACACATTCAATGACGATCTAGTGTCTACCAAAACCCTTGACAAGGTTGTACCCTTACACTCCATGGAGATGTGCAAGGCTTTGTTACGGTTACGACCCTCAGGTGGGAGGTCAAAATCAGTGAAGCCTAAACCATTTACGGCTGATATACTGGCGCATACCGTTTCAAACTGACCCACTATAATTTCTTGGGGAACAAAAGCATTCTTCAACAACTTCATCAAAGCATTCCTATGAGCTTCAGAATAAACCAACAAAGACAAAATAAACATTTTAGATGGAGTGTGATGCAACTGCTCAATGATATTATAGTCACTTTTCCTTATAAGTCTCATCAACTCTTCCACCTTTAGGTTGGCGGCTGAAGACACACCAGGCGCTGCAAGAGGCCTAGGCACATTAATCTGCTCAGATCCTTGACCGTCAATCATCACTTGTTTACCTTTTGCTTTAGCTAAAGCATCTGCGACGTCTTGAACATTTGGAGGGCAGAACACCCTACCATTTCTTGTTACATGACATTCACCATAAAAGTTATCAACATCATTATCTTCCACATGACCATTTTCAGAAGGACCGGTTTCTTGTTTCACTCCATGATAATACACATCAGCACCATAGTGCCATGGAACAACTTTTTCACTAGTGTACGACATAGGACCAGGAAGAGTAATCATCAAAGGTACCGGCTTAGCAGGAACATGAATGCGCTTGGAGTGAACGGGATAGAAATCACCGAAATATCTGCTTGAGTAACCTTTATGTACTTCTTAGTTCTGTCAAACTGAAGAGAACCATCATCAATTAACTCTTGAATACGCACTTTTAGATCATCGCAACCCTTTGGCAGCTCCACACACTTACAACAAGTTGGGCCATAACCTGGGAAAATACCATTATAACTTAATTGTATCTTGACATAAATCAGAGATTTAGTCACCAGATTGACATCCATAACCAAGTTCAACCACTCGCCATCCTCAATGATAGCATTAACAGTTGCGCCATCATGTGGTGGCACAGGGTCCTGATTAACATTTGGTCAAACCATAGCGTCAAAATGGATAGCCTTAGAATCAAGAAAGTCTTGGATATTACACTTCAAAGCATAATAGTTCTCAATTGAATGGCCTACACCGTTAAAATGAAATTCACATCTTGCATTTGCATTATAATTGGTTGGACGATGATCAGGGTTAGCATGCATTTGCCTCATATTAATCAATTTCAGATCAAGTAGATGTTGAAGGGCTTGGGTATAGCTCATAGGTAGCGAATCAAATCTTCCTGGCTGCCTTTGTTGATAGTTGTTGTTTTGTCTTGGCGCATTCTGTTGCCTTGGTTGTTGTGGGTGCTGCTGTTGAGGAGCATTCACAAGAATAGATACGACATTGATTTATTGAGGACGTTGATCTCTATTTCCTCCCTTATAAGCATGAACAACACCGGTCTTTCCCTCCCTTTTTCTAGGGTGAGCAACAAACAAATTCTTACTTCCACTCGAAGAGGCTCCAGAACCACCGACTTGAATCTTTCCTGTTTTCATACCAACCTCTATCCTCTCTCCAGCCATCACTAGTTCAGCAAACCCTGCAGATGTAGCGCCAATCATATAGTCATAGAAGGGACCTTGTAGAGTATTCATAAACATATAAATCAGTTCTCTCTCCAACAGGGGAGGTTGAACTCTTGTAGCCAACTCGCGCCATTTCTGCGCATATTCCTTGAAAGACTCATTTGGCCGTTGTGACAGACTCTGTAGCTGGGTACGATTAGGTACCAACTCTTTGTTGTAATGATAGTGTTTAACAAAATCATGGACTAAATCATTCCAGCAACAAATATGGGTCCTCTCTAACTTCATATACCATTCTAGAGATGCCCTATCAGGCTATCTTGGAAATAATGAATCAACAACCTCTAATCTTGAGTGTGAATTGACATTTTTTTGAAATAAGCGCTAGAATGAGTCATGGGACAAGACGAACCATTGTATTTCTCAAACACTGAGGGTTTGAACTTTGGGGGAACCCTCACCCCTGATACCAGCCCAAGATCATTGGCATCCATGCCAAAAATTCCCTCTCCTTCTACAGACTTCAAACATTCCTCCAACTGACGGTACCTCCTATCTTCAATAGGGAAATCTGGCTCAAAACACACATAAAAACCATCTTCATCTTGCTCATAGTCATGATCATGCTCATGATGGCCCCTCACAATAATTGGATTACCCCTGCGATGCCCCACGAGATGAGATCTTGGAGGCGGAGGAAAATGCCCCTAGTTACCATAACATTGATCAAAAGGATTTCCTTGAGGTCCGTGATGATTCACGAAAGCTTGGTCTTACACATTCCCCTGTCCAACAGAAAGATCAACATACAACCCCTGATTCTCAACATTAACCTGATTGCGATTCTGATTGTTGACTAGAGCAGCCAACTTATCATGCAGGTAGTTTGAACTCGTGATTGCTTCCATGAATTGAGTCATCTACGTAGCCATCTGAGTCCTCAACTCAGCCAGCTTTGCTTGAACTTGCTCCATTTGCCTCAGAAAAATGCCTCTAGTAGAGTAACAGTGAATTGTCATCTTGAATCCTCTGATAATAAAAGTAGAGTCAAAATAAGAACACCAACCAGAAACCTGTTGTGCATGAAGTATGTATATGCATGAATATATTCAATGCATGCAATGACATGTTTATATTTCCAAGATCCTAATACTCTGAGCCAAGTTTTAGGGCAAGAGTACGGGATGAAGCGGAGAACACTAATTGAACCAAATCTCATTAAACCAAAGTAAACAAATATACAAATAGCTCCGACAAAGTATTTCAACAGTAATACAAATTGAAAATTAAAGATTTATACAACAAAATGTAAAGATGAGGAATCCCATCAACAAGCCTGATGGTGATTCCCTTTTTTAAACATAAAACTAAATAACAAGCCTAAAAATCTGACATAGGAAAGACTGCAGATTCTTGAACTCCCAACTGGATCTTGAGCTGCCCAATTTCCTATATTGCTAAAGATAACTGAACATCCTTCTCTCTGAGTTGATCTTCGAATGCTGATCTTTGAGTAGTCTCCTTTAGAATCTTCTTCTCTATACTTTTGACTTTTGCTTTATGCTTTTTCTCCAATTCAACCTTGGAATCCCTGCTTTTCCTCTCAATCTCTACGATAGCCTTCTTGTGATCTTCCAAAGACACCACTTCGCCTTCAAACCTAGACCTCTTCCTTGCAGCATCAGACATTTATCCCTCAAACTTCTTGAGCTTATGAGCCAATTGATTCTTCTCTTGAGTGGCGACAAGACACCTCACTGTCAAAGTTTCTTGTTTCTCGAGCAAAAGATGATTTTGAGCGCGCACTTGCTCATAATCTCCTTTGGGTACAACATCTGGAACATTTGTAACTTGAGGATAGAAAGGTGCAACTCCGGTAATAGAAGGCCATTGTCGATCTTTGTTTCTTCCTTCAATCCACTGAACAAAGGATGCATAAGTTGTGGGGTCTTACTTGCCAAATAATTGTCCTCCCTCAAGATGAATTCTCTTCCAAGCTTGAAGGCCCTATCCAAAGATCCGGTAACATCTGGTATATCATAGCACAAAGCCTCTCACATACTCTTCACTAGGAGGCCCTATCAAAGCATATCCTAACTGTCTCAAAGCAAGAAATGGATTATAATTGATTCCCCCTCGTATACCCATGAGAGGTACATTAGGAAACCCCCCACAACTAACAACTATACTTTCTCTACTTGTCTTAGTCATGACATGTCTGTACCAACCAATATCTTGAGATGTGAGAGCCATCAGAAGAGGCACCCACCTCATAGTACGCTGAGTATCCACAAAAACACTAGCATGAGGGAGAAAACTTTGGAACCACTGGTACAACAATGGAGCACAACAATGGACCAATCCACCTTTCCCTTTGTAACTCTTCCAATGAATAGAATGATACACATCTCCCAAGAGAGTTGGAACGAGGTTTCTATGAATGATAAGAGTAATATCATTCTCATCAATGAACATGGGCTCATTCGAGAAAAAACCATACCATAAATACAACAAGCCAAGATGGCGTTAAAACTCCTCCAATCATACTTCGCAGCTTTAGCATTAGCTTCTCTCAATAGAAATCCCAAATGAAAACCTTTTACCACCCCTTTTTGCACGGTATTAGTCTAAACCACAAACTTCTCCAAGAACAAGGCGGCAACAATCTGATCATCAGTAGGTTTCTCCATAGCAATGTGAAAAGGCACTTGATGAAGTACAAGAATGTCCAAAAGATCAAAATACTCTTCTAGGGTAGGCAACAACAAATAATCAGGGAACACGAAGCATCTCAATTCACGGTCGTAAAATTGAAACAAAGCCTTGAGACCATCCTCTTGGTACTCACTGAGAGGGTACCTCAAATAAGTCAGGATTCTTCCATAGTCCTTAGTGAACTTACTAACAATCTCAGGAGGAGACTTCTTGGCCAACAAAATCAGATTCTCAAGAGATGGCGCAGGGAACTTGTACACTGGGTGACGTTTGTAATTAGTCTTCTTCTCAGTATCCATCTTCAACGGTGTCCCAACAACCTGACTCGGAGACTAGTAATCCTGGAAATGGCAAAATATGTATGTTAAAAAAAATGCAGTTTGTAAAATGTTTCATGAATGCAATAAGACCAAAGTTCCACTTTCTGAATAATACTGTGTTGATAAGGGAGACCAAAACCATAGATAGCATAACCAATAACCAAAGAACCCAAGTAACAACAGTCAGCATTTGTACTTGTTCCAACCCAAACTCACATGTAATTCTAGACACAACATGGAACCTAATGATAAACAGAGTTGACAGCCCTTTATCGAGCACTTCGCTTACTACACAAAGGGTGTAGGGCGAAAGTACTGTCAATCGAACCTCGTATGAGTTTGGTACTTCATGCCCACTCACACACATCACGGGATGCATGATTCAACATGAACATCCGTCTATCCTATATGTCACTGGCCTGGGTAGTGGGCCTTTTAACTCTTATAACCCCCACCCACCAAGAAAAAACAACAGCACAACAATAGACAAAATAATATATCCAGATACAGATGCAAATGCATACAAACATATACAGTTAAACGCCCAAAATAAAAGAAAACAAAATCTAGGTTCGATTTTGGGATGAACCAGCAAGATGTCATTCTGTCTCCAATGAAGTCGCCAGCTGGAACAACCGGCCGAAAAATCATCCGATATATGGGATATATCTCAATAAAGTCTCCATTGAACGTTTTTTATCCGCCGAGAGGGAAAGGTAAACATCGAGTAAACCTGAGAGAGAGAAATCATGGTCTTGCGACCGAGAGATCGGGTAAGGAAGTCTATTACGTGAGGGGAAGGGATTGGCACCCCACACACCTGTAGTACTATACGGTATCCACTTTTACTTTCTATCTAATGGGTGTAAAGATATAACTATATACGTATATGAGGTATAATGCATGCAAGAAGAAATGAAGATTAAAGAAATAAAGTAAAGAATAAAAGAAAGAAAACACGGGGGAAAGAAGAAAATATTTACAAAGGTTGCTCGATCAAGACCTGCGACAGGATGCCTACGTATTCCCTCGTGCAATGGGAAAGTCAGAGCGCCGTAGTTCGGCTCACTTATTTTGGTTGGTTTGTGTTTTTTAGTTTAGAAGACGAGAAAGCAAACAACGGTGATGAAACACCTCCACGATGACGAAACATCAACTACAAACGAGATGACGAAACATCAGCTACAAACGGGATGATGAAACATCAGCAACGGGATGACAAAACATCAGCAGATAGGATGATGAAACATTAGCAGACGGGATGACAAAACATTAGCAGACGGGATGACGAAACACCCTAAGACTAAGAATATTGGTTTGTATCTTTTACTTTGGAAAAAGTTTCAAATTATTAGAGTATCTTAATGCACTTGACAGAACAAGATTTAGTTTTAAGGATGCAAAAGGTAAAATATCTAGGGGAAACTAACTTATTTCTAATCCTAATTATTATCATACAAAGTTGTTCCTAAGTTATGGGTATGAACAAGGGAGACTACTTAGATTATTATCTACCTAACGTTGGCATGCATGGATACTTAACATAATGTCTAAACTCGACAACTAACCTAATCTAGTGATCCTAAGGGAAGACTTTAATATCAATCAACTTGGTTAAAAAACCAAATGAGAATAGGGGAATAAACATACAAAGTGCTTTGGCAAAAGCACACAAACCAAAAACCAACAAAATACAAAGAAAGAGGAGAAGAAGATAAAGTGGAAACAAGTGAGTGAGAAATCATGCAAAGTGCCATATGGATTGAGGTCATTAGAAAAAACATACATATACAAGGTTTATACAAACCATAAACAAACATAAAACATCACTATAAATACATACATGCAAAGTTAGTACGCAAACTAGGTCAAAACTAGTCCTAAAAGCATACGGAAAGCAAATTGCATGAGATTTTAAGCATAGATGAGATGAAGGAAGATTTAAAAGGTAAAATAACATAAAAGTCAGTAGCTAACATGTTCATATCTCATTTACATCATGCAAACAAAACCACAAAAAATATCATGAATAAAAATCTACAAGAGTGCGCAAACATGTAACAATTGTGTGTGGTGAAGTGAATAAAGTGTGTGACATACTTAGCATGTGAAGAGAGTGTCAAGATGAAGTTATTAAAATAGCAACATCATATAAAATAATTAACAATCAAATCACAAATAAAATATCATAAGGATGCAATCACAACACTAGTACAAAAACTAGTCGAAACTTTGACCTAGAAAGCATTTACAAGTCAAAAGAAGCCAAGAAAAGGAATATATGAAAGGAAATGAATCATGAAAGGTTATGAGGCATACAATACAGTAGAAAATACACCAATACATCAATCAAAACATACAAACATGCATGAGAAATATTCGAGAACGAATCACTTAAGGAGAACGAAATCAATCCATTCAAGTGTGTGCAAAGGTGTGTGAGAGTGTGCGCTCGAGCATACTTGTGCTAAATGTCATATAAGAGTGAGGTCATAGATGAACATATAGAGATAATACTTATACAAAGAACACAAGCACATATCATGTATTAATATCATAAATAACACACAACCATCAAAGGAAGAAGTCATGATTCAACCCTAAAAGTCAACTTAAAAAATAATTTACAACTCAAAAAGTTAAACATGGTCAAGAGACAAAGTGAATAAGTGATAAAACACACAAGATCAGTAGCTTAGAAAAAATAATCAAAACATATAAATAAAATTCATTCAAAGCTCATACACAAAACATTCAACAAGCTAGAGCAAAACTAGCACAAAAGCAATTAGCAAGCCATTAAAGGCAAAACAAATATAAATCAAGCACCTATGAATAGAGGTTATGACTAAGATGTGTTAGCACATGCAAGGTCAGTATATTGAGATCTAATCAAAACCCAAACAAAAATATCTCAAACAAAAGAGAAGGCTTGTACTCAAAAGCATACAAAATTAGGGTTTGAAAACACCAAAACTAGTCAAGTTCAAAGAAATTGATAAAGATCAAACAAACTGGTTTTAATTAGATAGTTAAGACATGTGTGACTTGTGTAATAGTATAACTCAAGATGAGTTTCATGAGCAAAAAATATAGAAGACAAAACTTCCATACATAAAACAAGTCACCTAATTGATTATGAACATCCTAAAAGATGGAACAAACACTAGTCTAAAATCAATGATGAATGATATAAAACCAAGTGTGGAAAGGAAATTTGATAATTATAGGTCTTAGGTAAGTGGAATATCCCAATTATAATTATCCATCATGAACTTTGAAGGAAATTTAAATAATGTTATCAATTTAAGGAGTTAAATTTTCATGACATCATATAAAAATATAGTCTCTAATGCATAAAAGAAAAGGTGACCATGAAAGATCAAAATTAGGGTTATCAAGTGTTATGTACATTAGACAACATCAAGTAACATTGAAGAGATATGGCATAAAAGCTCATTAGAAAAAATTAAAGAATTAAGCTCAAAAACAACAACAAAGGGACCAATTTAGCTTTCACATGATACAAAAAATAGATGACAATGAAATGTCTCTTTATGGTTCAAAGAAGCATAAGAAATAAGATGAAGAATAGGTATGAAATCAAGATTCAAACATCAAAAGGAGTGGACATGAAATTCCTCATGCAATCACACACATTCAATTAGGTCAAAACTAAAAGTTGTGACTCCTAACTTGTCATCATGATGGGTGGACAATGAAATGTCTAACAAGTATCATAGGAGCATTGTATAATAGCAAGCTAATCATGAAAGATCAGAACCATGATAGATCATATTTGAAAGAGATTCACATGAGGTATTCAAGGTGGTGCATAAAAGTTACCTCCTAAACCTTGATCATGAGTGTCATACCCCAAAATTTTCCCTCCTACTTCTCAAGATAATTCACATCTCCATACTTAAGGATTTCACAAGGGTTGACCAGACAAACCCTCTTCTAAGCAATCAATCCAAACTAGGGTTTTGATTCTATCAAGACATAATGAATCTACAAGGCTCTAAGTGGTCATCATACCTCATCATATGCTTCAAGGGATCACCATGTCAAGTTTCAAGCCTTACAACTCAGGTCTGCTTAGTCAATTGCTCAGATGGTTGAAAATTAGCTATATTGGACAAAACGTCAACTATGGTCAACATACAGTCAACCTACATAATTTTTGGTCAACATCAATATTTTGAAGTAATATTCATCATTTGATCAAGGGTTGACCATGATTCCTCAAGGAAAGTCAAGATTTGATCAAAAGTCAAAGTTTCTAAATTAGTGTTTTTCAGACAAAAGTCAACAAAACTTTGACAAAGCATAACTTTCACATTCTTTATCATAAATTTTTCCACCAAAGCTCATTTTTAAGGGAATTCAATTCTCGGCAACTTCATGTCTGCAAGCTTTGGCCAAAAATGCTTCATTTGGAAGTTATGGATCAAAACATTACAGGTCCTTCTAAAAGTCAACAAAAAGCATTTTTTTGCAAAGAAGTGTACATGAACATGGAAACTTCAATGAAGATGAAACCAAAATTAGTATTTATAGGACATCTTGAGCTTTTTAAAAAGTCCAAGAACACCAAAAAATGTTGAAAATTGAGCAAGATACAAATTGTGCAAGTTTGACATTTTTGAGGAGGTGCGTGAAGAGAAATACTTGAAAAAAAATCAATTTTTTTTCTAAATAGGCCTAACCTTTCTTGGTTCAAACTTGTTTCTTATCTGAATTAGAACCTCCAAGCCCAAGGCCACGCCTTTTATCTTTTATTTATTTTGAATTCTTATTCATTTAAATTCAATTTAATTAAAATAAAAGATATAAAATCCAAACATTAAGTGCAAGGTTGATTTTTTTAAATCATTCTTGAGGTCCAAGCAAGCCATAGAAGATGTCAATTTCGAAAATCATTTATTGGCAAAGGAATTGAATGATATTTGATCAAAAAAGGCAATATTTGGTTTCATTCTAAATCAAATATTTTCTCATTGATTGACATATATTTTCTTCATGATTCTTGACCTAATTCACTCTAATATATATATACACTGATCCCATATGCCATGAGAACGAAAATTCATGCTCAAGGAACCCTAACCTTGCTTCAAAAATTCGTGACCTTCAAGCAATTGGCAGACCTATTTTTGCTCCGATTCAAGTCATTCTAAGCCTTGCAACACGTTCCTGGTGTTCCTCTGAATCGTTCCAGATACTCACAAGCCAGCAACACCTCCAAAATCACTCAATTTGAGTCACGGTTTGCATACTCTTATATCAAATTCGATTTCTATTATTTATGCTATATAAACATGATTTGATTATATATTCTTGATCGTGATGATGTTTGCAAGCGTTCTGGGTTGTTTAATTTGATTTTAGATGCAAATACGAGCGTATGCCATTGTTAGGATTTCAAAGCTCTAATTTGGGATCCTTCAATTTAGCCAAAATTAGCCAAAACCAGGGACATATTCATGTTCAGGAGGTTGAAAGCAATCGATCCACACCCTCATCATAAATTTATATTGCGTATTGTGAATTTTGATAAATTGCAGGTGTTATAGTGACGGACAGAGCCGTCACTATTGGCTTTAGCAATGGAAGCGTCCATAGGTAAAAGCCTGGGAAATTCAAATGGGGACGATGATGTTCTTGGCGCGCATTTTACTTTATTATTCAGAAACGATTTCATTTATAATCTAATTATTCTATTTTACTAACACAAACGCAAGCTAGTTCAATTGGCAAGACAACACGCGTGTGACCCATAGGGCTTGGGTTCGATCCTTGCGTTTGTACATTATTTTTTACAACCTTGCAAACTAACCAATTTCCATGTTTTTCCATATTTTTCTTTTCAATTTCTTTTCTTAATTTATTTTCTTTTCAAACATTTTTCTAAAATACTACAAAAATCATAAAAAATATTTTCTTTTTGCATTTTGGTCAGAAAAATACTTATTTAATTTTTGACATTAAAAAAAATCATTTTTTTTACTTATATTTTAATTAATTGTTAATTATCCATTAAATAAACCTTTAATTATTTTTCCACATTAAAACTAATTCAAAAAATTCCCAAAAATATTTTCTTCTCTAGTAATTAGGATTACTAACCTAAAACCTTTTTTTCTACTAATTTCCAAAACATTTTACTAACATTTTCTTATTATTCTGATTATCTATTTCTTATTTCGCATTTACAATTCTAGAAAGGATGTATAGGTCGCAAATTTTTATCATGTAATAGCATAGATTTACATTTTCTGCCTTTACTTTCCGCACTCCTATTATGTATCTGCCCCAAAGCCATGTAATATCGTAGGGTTTATATTTCTGCACTTTACTTTCCGCACTTTAATTTCTGTACATATTTAACTGTTAGTAATTAGGCGTGTATGGTAAGATTAAAAACAAAATAGATCACTTCTAAATACAAGATAAATATCTGAATACAAACACTCTCTTTGCACCCACTCACCCCTTAGGGTATCCTCTCTTGTTGCCTTTAGAAACACGGTCATGTCCCTCAAACGTAGGGATATCTTAGCTAAGACGCAAAGTCATAGTCCCTCGATGACCCTCGATGTTGCCTACGAATATATGATCTCGTCTCTCAGTTGTTTCCTATGAAAAGTGATTATCGTCCCTACGAACATGCTAAGGTATCCCTACATGTTGCCTTCTATGACCATACGATGACCCTTCGAATGTCCCTCTACATCCAACGGATAGAGTTACCTACCAACCAAATGGTATGGATAACGCTACCCTAAAGGAAAGCAAAATAACATGGAAACGACCATTCTGAGTAGGTAGTTACTCTTAATTGATTGCTCTATCAAAATACTTTTCACACCTCACACTTATTTTCAAAAACTTTTCAAACACTTTGTATACATTCCAGCGTGAATCATTACAAAGTTAAACACTTTTCCAAAATAAAACATTTCCAAACACTTCGTATACATTCCAGTTAGAATCATTACGAAGTCAAAGAGAAATTCCTTTTCAAAAATATATTTTCAAACACTCACACAAAAAGCAATTTATAAAGTGAGCTAAGCAATTAAGAGCCCGTAGATAACTACGGATGGAAAGGGTGCTAATACCTTCCTTTTTCATAACTACCTCCTGTACTCAAAATCTAACGAAGGTCTTTTCCTGTTCTTTTCGCCTTCCCTTAATTAGATAAAAGAAAAGTCGATGGAGACTCTTGCTATCCGCAACATTTGCGATAAAACGCAAAACAAACAAGTCAGTTCTCCCACCGTATCACAGAACTGGCGACTTTGCTAAGGAATACCCTAAAGAGAGGCTACCTTAGGGCTTTAGATCACTTTATTGTTTTCATTGTTTGACATATCTGCTTTACTTTTAAGGGTTGCTTGGGTATTATACTTGTGGGGGATCCTACACCCGGATCCAGGTTTCCTTATGTAAGTATCAATAAATCATCGCGACTATTAGGCGTATACCGAAACGGTCAAAATGATGGCTACGTTAGTGCGACACTTTAGATGTACCAATGCTCCTCATGTTCAGTTGAGGAAAGTATTTGGCATCTGCGTGGTGTCATAAGCACTAACTCAACTTTTAGAACCCTAATTAACCCATCTTGGCCGTTAGAAGGTAGTGTCATCAGCCTCACTAGCTAACATGGGAGTTCCATACCGGACCTTCTGCACTGTAGTACAATTCATCATGCGAAAGATCCTCTTAATTTCCTTCAACCACTCCAGAGCACCATCAGGATCATGCTTGCCTTTGAACACCGGTGGATTCTCTCTCTGGAAGGTTGCCAAACTTCGAGATCCAACATCCCCGCCAGTATTAGGTTGATTCTCTGGAGCATGAGCCATTGCTTCTAAAGAAGCAACAATCGCAACATCGTTCCTTTTAGCCATCTCAACTAAGCACTGCAACATAACCAACAGTTAGATAAAGTAATTAACAATACTCGATTGTTAACGACACAACAACTTGGCAGAATGGACCGACCTACTTTGATACCACTAATGTAACACCCCAATTCTACCCAATGTTTTATAAATTAGAGTGCCAAAAATTCAACTTAAAACTTGAGGCATTACACTTTTCACAACTTGAAACCAACGGTAAAACAACTTATTCATAGCGGATACATAGCACATAGTAATTAAGAAAACATTTGAAACATATATAGTCTTCAACAATTTAACTTTCATAAATCAAACCGCAGCGGATTCTCAATAGAAGTAATTGCAAAATAAGCATAACATCTTTTAACAACTGAAAACCACCAATACTTCTCAAAACCACAACTCTTAATCCAACGGAAATAATTAATGTAAACATAAAAGAAAACAAGCGTTCATTTCCCCCCGAGTGCTACGTATCAGAGCGACGACGCCATAAGCTACTAAATCCTTTACTCCTCATTACCTGCATGTTACCAATATAAAGGTAACGACCAACAAAATAGAAAGGGTGAGATATCAAAAAAATATAAGCAAAAGTATGATAATTCATATATTAGGTAAAGAATCATACAATAATTACTACTTCAATCAACAAAATACGATATTCCACAAAACAACGTAATAATCAACAATAACTTCAAAAGGCAACTCGAATGAGACTCGACTATGCAAATGCATGTGGATCCATTTGGAGTAAACTCCCAACTTAAAATTATGCCAGGTTATCGAGGCATTCAACAAGGCATAAGCCTTCAACTGTCAACTTGTGCCAATCCAGGCCAATGTGGTGAGCATAGCTCCAACTTAGAAAATGCAATGTATGAATGGCATACACACAACAACAACACCAACAACAATTCAACTCATAATAATGCAATCAACTTCAATTTTCATCTTTGGCCATTTAAGCCTACAACTCAAATTTATCCAATTTGGGGACAAAACAACTTGTTCCGACAGTACCTTCAATTTACAGCAATCTACGCAAAATTCAACAAACGACACAACTTTATTTAACTACGCGTATATGCAAACTGCCCTGTAAAGTTTCGTCTAATTCCGAGTAACTAATTTTACCGTTTAATTTGACTAACTGTTTAATTTTCTGCACTATTTTACCTCCTGCAGTGGTACTACTCAATTACATAAATCCAATTAATTTAATTATTCCACTACAAGTTATTTTCCTGCAGTAATAGATTATTTTGCTATACTAATTTACATTGCCTGCTACCAATTCTATTGCGGCTAAACTAACCTTCTGCTATTATTTTCATCATTCTGCTATTGTATTATTTGGTTGTTGCTAAACTACATTCTTCTAGCCCTTTCTTATGTCCTGCTATCCATTTGATGATTGGATATATACTTCTACTACAAGCCTAACATATTAATTCAATTATTGTGTTCTTTTCTACACAAGTTATTAATTCATTTAGGCTGCTGGTAGTGTATGCATGTTCTAATAATTGATAGGAACCTAAAACCCCAGCCATCCATTCTGCCTGCCACGTGAACAAAGGTAGGGAGTGTGAGGCTCCCACCCCCGGGGCCTGAGGCGGCCGCCTCCTGTGGCTGGTGGGGCCCACACGCAATTCTTCCCAATTCCTTCTCCAGCTGGGCGATCGTCTCTGTTTTCTTCTAAATTAGTGGGGCGGTCGCCTCCCTTAGTGATGCATAAACCAGAATGCTATTTTTACAGATAGAACAACGGTCCACCAATATCAATTTCACACAGAAGCAACATAATAAACAAAAGCATCATAATAACACAGTGCGGTTAATATCAACACAGGATCACATAATCACAAATTCATCGCAAAATACAGACTTGACAGTAATTTTATACAACCCTAAACCCCACATAAAAACTATCATAAAATTTATTATAGTAATCGAACCCCACCCCTTACCTTTGGATCGAAGGGAGCTCGAAGAATCGACCGGAAAACGCCAATCTCGAACAGCCAATTGACACTTCTAGAAAATCCTATTCTCTCTTCTTTCCCTTTTCTCCTCTTTGTTCGTGACTTTTTTTTTCTTTTCTTCTTACTGCCACTTATTTTTATTTTTTTCTATACTTCTTGTGCTACTTAGGTTAATAATAATGGGCCACTCACTTAAATTGGGTCTATTAACTAATACCCTTAAAATTGCTAATTCACCCTTCTAAATAATTCAACCTTATTTAATTTATTAATTCTAAAATAATAATTAAATTCTAATAATATTTTTCTTCCGACTAATTTTCACCTGACCATTAACTTAACGATTCACCCACAATTTCGACTTAATTACAAATTAGTTGGAAATACTCAATAATATTGGATTAAATTATTTAATTAATTACGGGTGTTACACTTAGCACATGCACCTCTAAATCAGTGAAAGGAATATGGATGAACATGTCCTCCAACACCCCCGGCGTAGAAGTAGAACCATTCGTTCTCTACTCCTTTAGGCCGGGACATACAGACACATTCACCAGGAATGCAGGCTTCTGGAATTACATCGTCCTCATTTCCAGTTGAGGATATTCTCCACAAGGAGAGAATTTTAGCAATCTCTACTTCATATAGAGTGCTATAATCGTAACCTAGCACCTGCTCGCTAAAAGTTTTGGTAGTTTTCATCAGAAGCTCCACTGAACTTGAAGAGTCAGGGTCATAATCACTTTCAGAGTAGGTTCAAGCAAAGTATCTTGAATCAAGGCAGTGAGCTGAGTTGTGGAAAAACGTCGGGCTATGCCTGACGGTGATTCAAGCAAACTAACTTGAACCAAGGCAGTGAGCCTAATTTTGGTGATACGTCGGGCTATGCCTGAGTAGGTTCATGCACAGTATCTTGAACCAAGGTAGTGAGTCAAGTTGTTGCGAAACATCGGGCTATGCCTGCCGCTGATTCAAGCAAAATATCTTGAACCAAGGTAGTGAGCCGAGTTGTGGCGAAACGCCGGGCTATGCCTTAGCAGGTTCAAGCAAAGTATCTTGAACCAAGGTAGTGAGTCGAGTTATGGCAAAATGTCGGGCTATGCCTGACGCTGATTGAAGAAAAGTATCTTGAACCAAGGCAGTGAGCCTAATTTTGGAGAAACCCCGGGCTATGCTTGGCGCTGATTCAAGCAAAGTATCTGGAACCAAGACAGTGAGCCTAATTTTGGCGAAATGCTAGGCTATGCATGAGCAGGTTAAAGCAAAGTATCTTGAATCAAGGCAGTGAGCCTAATTTTGGCGAAACATCGGGCTATGCCTGAGCAGTATCTTGAACCAAGGTAGTGAGTCGAGTTGTGGCGAAATGCCGGGCTTGCTTGACGCTGATTCTTGCAAAGTATCTTGAACCAAGGCAGTGAGCCGAGTTGTGGCGAAACGCCGGGCTATGCTTGACGCTGATTCAAGCAAAGTATCTTGAACCAAGGTAGTGAGCTGAGTTGTGGCAAAACGCCGGGCTATGCTTAACGCTGATTCAAGCAAAGTATCTTGAACCAAGGCAGTGAGCCGAGTTGTGGCAAAACCCCAGGCTATGCCTAAGCAGGTTCAAGCAAAGTATCTTGAACCAAGACAGTGAGCCGAGTTGTGGCGAAACGCCGGGCTATGCTTGACACTAATTCAAGCAAAGTATCTTGAACCCAGGCAGTGAGCCTAATTTTGGCAAAACTCCGGACTATGCCTGACACTGATTCAAGAAAGTATCTTGAACCAAGTCAGTGAGCCGAGGTTTGGCTTTAAGCCGTGAGGAATCCAATTAAGGATCTACACCTGATTTTGGCTTTAAGTCGGGTTGTGTAACACCCCTTCTAAAATACCCCGAATATATTAATTATATCAATAATTAAAGACGGATTTCATCAGAGTTAACACAGAACAAGGGACGTCACAATTATGAAGTAAATTAAAACCTCCAACAAAACAGTAGTCATGCTACACTGAGGGTCATTACCAAAATAATTTCGATCCAATTAAGACCATGTCTTACACAACGGAAAAATACCATAACCAAAACGGAATAAACCAAAACATAATTATTCCCAATGAAATTCAAAGAAACAATTGAATAATAAATAAATCCTCAACTAAACGTTCCTCAGTGTTACAACCTATCAGAGCATGACACTGACACGCGGAATTAAAATAACATAGCTCTAGAGCCATCCTCACCAACTCCTGAGCTGCTAACTTTAATCTGAAATCATTAAAGTAAGGGTGAGATTTCTCATAATTAACATGCATTATAAGCCTCTCAATCAACATATATCACAAGCACATTATTTCACCCAATCCAGCATAATTTAGATTTTTAATACACAGTTATAATCATACAAATCATTATGCACAACAATTAACAATCAGAGAATTGTAACACTGGAAGACATCCTAACATGTTACAATTCTAATGCAAATACAATGCAGACACAATGCATGTGGTACCAACACGTGACCAAGTCACCCAACACTGATCCACCATCAACCGGATACAGTAACCATCGATTCGTCCATAAACACCCGGACATGAATCCAGCCTAACCACCAATCATCACCTGGGTACAGTTAACGGCAATACAAGTCAAATTCCACACAATGGGAATTAACTTCACCAAAAATGCATATGCATGCACATCACCAGCATGCAACATCAAAATCAGTCTATGAAATACACCAAATTATCATAACTGAATCAAAACCAAAAACATGATATCTCAACGATCATGCACACAATCATCAGCAATATAAACATGCCTTTCATTCTCACAATACTAATACATCCATCATCACAGGTTCACTGCTACATACACACCAATGTGCGTCAACCAATAATCACTTATTTCGGAATTCAACTCATTTTCAAAATAATTTCAAGTTTTAGGAAATCTTTTCATTTTATAAAATAGAGCATTAAATTTAAGGAATAACGTCCAAAACGGCGCTCAAAACGGACTTACGGTTTGAAAGTTATGAATTTTCAAAGTTTTGGAATTTTTCAAAAAGTTACAGTGGAACCCGGTTCCCCCCTGGGAGTAACCCGGTTCCCACAATTAAAAATAACACGCCCCTGGAAAAATGTATGGGGAACCCGGTTCCTCCAGGTAGGGAACCGGTTCCCAGAAGGAAAAATCATTTTCTTTGGAAAATTTCAACGTGGAACCCGGTTCCTCCCTGGGAGTAACCGGTTCCCAATTTCAAAAATGTCATTTTTCACCATTTCACACTGGCATACCCCAAAATTTGCCCTCCTACTTCTCAAGACATTTTACACATCCATACTCAAGGATTCCTCAAGGTTTGATCAGACAAAACCTCTCCTAGACAATCAACCCAAACTAGGGTTTGGCTATCCTCAAATCCAAATGGACTTCCAACATCTCCAATGGTCATCATGCCTCCTCATATGCTTCAAAGATTCTCCATGTCAAGTTTCAAGCCTCACAAGTCAAGTTTCCTCAGACAATTGCTCAGATGGTTGAAAATCAGTTGTATTGGACAAAAAGTCAACTGTGGTCAACATACAGTCAAACTTCATGATTTTTGGTCAACATCCTCATTTTGAAGTCACATTCATCATTTGATCAAGGTTTGATCATGATTCATCAAGAAAACTCAAGATTTGCTCAGAAGTCAAACTTTCCAAATTAGGGTTTTTCAGTGAAAAGTCAACTGAACTTTGACTGAGCATAACGTCTTCATACTTTCTCATAAATTTTTCCACAACCTCTCATTTTGAAGGAAATTCAATTCTCTACAACTTCATGTCTCACAAGAATGTTCAAAAAATGCTTCATTTGGAAGGTATGGATCAAAACATTACAGGTCCTTTTCAAAGTCAACAAAAAGTAAACTTTTTATTTTGAAGATTTATTGAGCATGGAAACTCCAATTGAGATGAAACCAAAGAGGTTGGTTAGAGGACACTTAGAGCTTTCTAAAAAGTCCAAGAACACTCCAAAATGTGGAAAATTGAGCAAAATACATCATTCAGAAGTTGGGCATTTTTGAACAATTGCACAAAAGGAGATATTTGTCAAAATCCAATTTTTTCCAAATGGGCCTATAATTTTATGATCCAAACTTGATCATAATATTATTTGTGACCTATTGATGCCTTGCCATGACCACATTCTATTTTATTGATTTATTTTTGAATTTAAAACCATTTAATTCAAATTTAAATTATATAAAATATGAAAATAAGATATATTTTCAAAAGGAGTGGATTTTTATCAAACTTGAGGTCCAAGATAGCCCACAATACTTGCCAATTTCGGGATAGCTTGCATATGGAAGAGAAAATCAAATTTTCTCCAAAATTTGATTTTATTTGAAAGGAATTTATTTCACATTCAATATCCAATCTTTTTTCCTTCTTTTTGCTCCAGCATTACACTCTATAAATACCTAGTGCATTGCCAAGAACAAAGGACGAAACCCTAGCCCCTACAACAACCCTTACTTTGCTCAAATTTTTCTCGAAGTTGCAAAAATCGAATTTCAATTTGCAGCCACTTTCAGCCAAAGCCAGCCATCCCAAACGTGTTCTTGAGGTTCCCAGGGTTCAAAACCAACCCTTGCTCGAAGCTAAGACTGCCCAGAACTCGATATACATCTCTCACCGGTTTTCTATTTTTCTCAATTTCGATTTCTATATTCCATGCATTGCTAATCGTTTTCATGTGTTTATTTGAGTCCAAGATATGCATTAGAGTGTATTTGATGCATTACATGTGAGTTTCCACGTAGAAATCCCAAAATGCCATTGTTAGGGTTTTTAGAGCTGTGAGTTTCGAAACACGAGTTCCAGGCCGTTTTAGGACGAAAGGATAGCGCCATCATGCTCGCAAGGATCGAATTAGTCGATCTGGGCTTTTGTCTTGCTTTAAATGATACGTTTTGCAGGATTTTCAGGTTGATGGCCATCAGGGAAGACGATCGGAGCTAGGGCTCCGACGTCGTTGACCGGAAGACTCCAGTGAAGGCAGGCGTGGCAATTCCGCGTGTTCCGATTCGTCCATCTATGCTACCTGGACCCCACATGGCTGACTGTGCGTTGAATGTAAAATCCTTGACACGTTTACATATTTAAACCATTGTCTCCAATTCCATGACACGAAGTACACAATGGCGTAGTGGTTAAGGCGTTGGCATGTGAAGATGCTCTCAAGGTCTCGATTCGATCCACAGCAAGACCAATTCTTTTCCTTTGCAAACTTAACTCTTTTTTTTATATTTTCTTATTTTTCTTTAATATTTTCCATCTATTTTATTTTATCTTCTAATATTTTTATCATGCATTTAAAAAACACCATATTTATTTTTTGCATACTCATCAGAAAAATACTTATTTAATTTTTTATATAAAATTATTATTTTTGCATGCATATTTAATTTAATTTCTATTTTATCATTTAAATGACTTTTAATTGTTTTTAATTATCAAATTAACTCCAAAATTATCAAAATTATTTTATCATATTAATGTCATTATTAACACAAAACTTTTCTCATTCAAAAATGCTTATTTTTACTAACATTTTCCTCTTATGCAATTTTCTTCCGTTTTCGATTTTGCATACATTCACGAGTTATACGTTTGAACAATTTTATTGCTTTTCTTTTCCAATTATGTAATTACCTATGGGATGTAATAGTTTAATTAAGAATTTTATTTTCCGCACTTTCAATTATGTATCTGCCCCAAAGCCATGTAATAGCGTAGGATTTTACTTTCCGCACTTTACATTTCCGTCATTTGTTTTCCGCACCCTATAAACTGCTAGTAATGAGGCGTGTATGGCAAGATTAAAATTGGACATAGATCACTCATAATAACATATAACTGAATTGACACACTCTTTTCACACATGCACCCCCTAGGGTAATTCTCTCTCGTTGCCTTTACGAATTCAAATGGTCAAGTCCCTCGAACGTAGAGGTATTCTAGCACCGTTGCCTTCAAAACAAATCATCATAGTCCCTTCGATACAAAGATCATAGACCCACGATGTCGCCTACGAATACATGATCTTGCACCTCGATTGTTGCCTACGAAAAATGATGATATTCCCTTTGAATGTGCTAGGATACTTCCTACAAGTTGCTTTCTATGACCATCCGATGTCCCTTCGAATGTCCTGCTTACATCCAACGAATAGGGTTACCTACCAACTAATGGTATGGATAACACTATTCTAAAGGAACGTAAAATAACATGAAAACGACCAATTCTGAGTAGGTAATAAGACTTTTAGTTGCTTGCTCAAATCAAATAATTTTCACACCTCACACTTTTTGTCAAAGTTCAAACTCTTTTCAAAAAAACGAAACATTTCCGAACACTTTGTATACATTCCTACATGAATCATTACAAAGTCAAAGCGAAATTCCTTTTCAAAACATTTTTGTCAAACACACAGAAAGCACTTTTGAAAATGATCTAAGAGCAACTAAGAGCCGTAGATAACTACGGATGGAAAGGTGCTAATACCTTCCCTTTTCATAACCTTCTCCCTTACTCGAGAATCTAACGAAGGTCTTTTTGCTTTTACCTTCCCTTAATTGGATAAAAGAAAAGTCGGTGGCGACTCTTGCTATCCGCACATTTGCGATACAAAAATCTAAAGTCGTTCACCGTATTACTGAGCTGGCGACTCTGCTGAAACACCCTAAAGAGAATGCCTTAGGGATTTTAGATCATCTTTCTTGTTTTCTGTTTGACTTGCTTGCTTTATCTTTAAGGGTTGCTTGGGTATTATATTTGTGGGGGATCCTACACCCGGATCCGGGTTTCCTTTTAGGTAAGTAGCAATAAATCGTCGCGACCGTTAGACGTATATCAAAACGGTCAACATGATGGCTATGTTAGTGTGACACTTTGGATGTCCTGATACTCTTCATTCCCAAGTTGAGGACAGTATTTGGCTTCTGCGTGGTGTCATCAAGCACTAACTAAACTTTTAGAACCTTAATTGACCCATCTTGGCCATTAGAAGGTAGTGAGATGGCCGACTTTGGTGCAGACTAAGGTTGGTTGATACTCGATGCTACGCTCATTGAGATCAGACTTTTGGGATATTTTCGGTCGACCACTTTGTAGTCGTATTGAAACAATTGCCTATGAGAAAGATCAATGATGTGAGATTCCTAGAACCCGGTTACTATTATAGGACAGGATGAACCAACTCAAACTTTTGATGGGGTAATCACCTATACTTCTTGCAAGCCTTAAACCTAGGCTCATTGTGTGAATTGTTTGTGTGTGCTAAACATGACATCATGACATCATCGTATTGCATATCATTTCTAACTATTTCAAGGACCTAGGGATTTATCTTTGCTCTGTTTTGTAGGGATTATGGCTTCCAGAAAGACTATCCGAATCAACTTCATGGGTATACCTTCTCAGCTCAAAGAATTGGTTTCAGAGATTCCCGATCATGCTCAGTTCATCAAAAGACATGGTTATCTACTTGACTTGGTTATCTCCGGTTTTGAAGAAGATATGATGCATGTCCTATTTAAGTTCTTTGATCCGAAACACCATTGCTTTACATTCCCAGATTATCAGTTGGTTCCTACCTTGGAAGAGTTCTCTAAGCTACTTGGGATACCTATTCTTGATCAAATGCCATTCACCGGTCTAGAAAAGGTTCCTAGGTACGAAGACATTGCATCAGCCTTACATCTTAAGCGCTCAAACATTGAAGCCAATTGGGAAACAAGAAGTGGAGTTAAGGGTTTACTTGCCAAGTTCTTAATTAAGAAAGCCCGAGAGTTCCTCAAAGTTATGAGTTTCCATGCATTTGAAGACATCGTGGCCTTGCTAATCTATGGTTTAGTTCTATTCCCTAACTCGGATCAATTCATAGATATCAACGCCATCAAGTTGTTTCTTACCCGCAATCCTGTGCCAACTTTACTTGGAGACATCCTACATTCTCTCCACACTCGTACTACTAAGAGACAAGGAACTCTCATGTGTTGTATACCGTTACTTTCCAGGTGGTTTATTTCGCACCTTCCTCCATCAGTTTTGAAGAATGAACAAAGGTTGAAGTGGTCTCAAAGGCTAATGTCACTCTCTCATTCAGATATTCGTTGGAATCTTTTCTCTCAAAAGGACTTCACATTCATTGAGCGTTATGGAGAATTCCCTAATGTACCACTGCTTGTATAAGGGGGTATTACTACAACCCTTCTCTAGCTCTACGTCGGTTTGGTTATGAGAAGAGATGCCATGATATGCTTCTCAAGATATTGTGTTCGATTACAACCACGATCTCGAATTACAGAAGGTTCATACGCTTGGGGCATGGTAAAGAAGGCGATACCAAGACTTTGGGGCACCAAAACTCCATTCCTTGGGAACCTTACCTCAAATGGGTGAGAGCTCGAGCTCAAAACTCATGATGCCATTCACGCTTGTTTTACCGGTAATTATGGGACTGTTGCTATAGGTGGAATCCTATACCGTTCTTCATCTGACATCTGATCTTGAAGACTTGAAGAGATCTGGATTCACTTAAAGAAGAAAGGGATACCTTTGAAGCTCGATTACTCATGGCGAGAAGAAAGTGCTAGAGTTGACCAAGCTACTTCAGGAGGCGAAACATCAACGCCTACCTCGACACCAAGAAGCGCCATGGGAGACTTAGAGCTTTAGGATTTATATGTTTTCTTTTATTTGTTTTGAACTATCTTTTGTACTTAAAAGAAAAAGAATAATAAAAAGGGAACTAATAAATGTTTGTTCGTGCTTGTTTAACAAATTTAAATCTCTAAGGTCCTTGAAAACATTGAATTGCATTTGCATAAACATCGCATATCATGGCATAACATCTCATAACAGGTACATTGAAGATTGGTTTTCTCATTCTCTCGCTATTTATTTTAGCGAAATGGCTCTTGAGCAGTCATCAAAGATCTCGAGCTCGAATGCTCGGTTCGAGGAAATGTTCACCGCTTGGTCCAAGGCCAAGAAGATCTGAAGAAGCTCATCAACAGAAAGAAGAGGGTCGTTGGTGTTCTCAACATGGGCAGACGTTACAAAGGTGGTCCTAAAGTGGTCAGTTGCATAGAGCTCTCTGAAGGAAGTGTCAAGAATGAGGGGAGTGTCAAGGGCAATGAAGATGGCAGCCAGCGTGAGTCTGAGAAGGAAAGAGAAGATCGCTATGATCATGACCAGTACTCTGATGAAGATGACAAGTACAAGCAACTTGAGGACCGTCTGAATGCTGTGGAAAACCTGAAGATGTCAGGGCTGAATTTTGATGATCTGAGTCTTGTCCCTGGTGTGGTTATTCCTCCCAAGTTCAAAGTTCCAACTTTTTCCAAGTATGATGGCATGTCTTGTCCGAAGCTGCATTTGAAGTCCTATGTTCAGAAGATCAACCCCCAAACTGATGACAGAAAATTGTGGATGCATTATTTTCAAGAAAGTTTGTCGGGAACTCAATTGGAATGGTATTATCAGCTAGAAAATGACTGTATCCGTACTTGGAGTGATTTAGCAGATGCTTTCTGAGTAGTATGAGTACAATCTTGAATTGACACCCAGCATGCAACTACGAGCATGTCTATGGGTCGTGATGAGAAGTTCAAAGTATTCTCGAAATGGAGAGATCTAGCGGTGAGTTCAACCACCCTTGTCCAATAGGGAGTTGGTTGATATGTTTATAGAACAACGGGTCCATTCTTTAATCATCGATTGGAAACTCTTGACGGATTCACGGTGATATTGACGATTTGGTATCAAAGTGGGAAGATTCGGTGGAGTCATCTTCAAATCTTTGCGAAGAGATCTTTTGGTGGTAAGAAAAAACTAATCTGTGTATGGTCGGAGGTGAGCCAAGTGACGGCGCTCAATCGTGAGGCGGTTGTGATCTCGATCCTACATCGGCACAACCTCGCGAGACAGCGGAACGAGCAGCGCCACGACGATTTCGAAGATCAACATGCCATTGCAAGCCTTGCAACACATGTTGAAAGCGGTGATTACTTTGAAGGATCCTCCTCGGTGTCAACACTTCCTCTCGAGATACAATCCGAATGCTAAGTGTGCTTACCACTCCAACAGCCGGGCGACAACGATAGCTGTTGGGCTCGAAGAATAAAATTCAAGATATGATTGAAGCTAAGCGATTGAGTTTTATCCTCTGTCGAGACCGAATGTGATCAGCGCCTATGCCTAACCATGACAAAAGCTCCAATCTGTAGGTGAGGATGCTTATGTTTTCAACATAGATGACTTGACCATTCCTCGATGTTATTAAGAAGAATTTGCTGCAAGCGGTGTCAACCAGGATGCCCGGAATTGCCGTTGGTGCCCATACACTGATGGTTGTGCTTGGTTGAGAAGGCGTGTTTAGTGCATGATGGATAACCGTGAAATACTATTCACGAAACCACCCGTAGAGTCGTGTGAAGACATGTCTAAGCGAAGATCGAAGATGTGAATGAAGCGCACGTCTGCATGGGATACCTTGGGGCAGCCAAGTGGAAAGTTTGATTACATGGTGAAGTATCTTGTTCTGAAGCTACAAAATTCCTATTGAAGATGTTAAAGGCGACGGATGGGGTGACGATTTCCCAGAAGACTATGCTGATGTTAACACAATAAGGATTTCCTCTGCTAATTCTGTGCCTAAAGTGGCACCTCTCATCATTACTTCTCCCAGACCAGTTCCATACTCCTCTGACAAAGCTATCCCTTGGAACTATGGAGCTGATGTTTACTATCATGGTGTCAAGCAAGACCCCCTGACCATTAAAGATCTTACAGTTGAAACTACCATTCCTGACATTGACAACATCACCGGATCGACTAAGGTGACCAGAACCGGAAGGGTATTCTCTCCAGATATCTCTCCTCTAAAAGACGTTGCGACTCCAGCTCGCATTCCAGCTATTTAATCCATTCCCCAAGCTAGAGGGAAAGAACCAGTGACTCATCCTGCTCAGACAGAAGTGCCAAAGGAAGTTGCTAAAGACACCTCCAAACAAGAAATGGAGGAAATTCTGAAGATTATCAAGAAGAGTGACTACAATGTTGTGGAAAAGTTGGGACAGACTCCGTCCAAGATCTCCATGCTTGCTCTGCTCTTGTGCTCCGAGGCTCATGCTAAAGCCTTGGTGAAGTTTCTAAAGAATGCTCACGTCTGCAAGACACTGTGACCGGTTTGAAGTTTGTATTGCTAGCTGGCTGCCAACAACGGCCTAGGCTTCTCGATCTTGATTGACTCCTAGGAAAGAAACACAACAAAGCCTTGCACATCTCTGTTGAATGCAAGGGCATTATGTTATCTCATGTCTTGGTGGATACTGGCTCTGCTCTAAATATCCTTCCGAAGACTGCTTTTGATCGACTCGATGTTGAAGGACTGGTTCTGAAGCCCAGTGTCATTATTGTGAGAGCTTTTGATGGTTCTAAGCGAACATTACTTGGAGAGCTCATTCTGACTGTTAAAGTCGGTTCCCAGACATTTGATTCCACTTTCTTTGTCATGGACATTCGCTCAGCTTACTCTTGCCTACTCGGACGCCCTTGGATACATGGGGCAGGCGTTGTTACCTCTAACCTACATCAGAAGTTGAAGTTCCCGGTGAAGGGGAAGGGTGTCACAGTATGTGGTGAAGAAGAATATATGGTCAGTCATCTACAATCATTCCGATATCTCGAGATGGAAGGTGAATTCTTCGAGACTCCCTGTCAAGGTTTTGAAAGCAGTCCCAGTCATGCACTGTGACTCTCCGTCCTCTGAAGTTATGCAAGTTCCGCCTAGGATGTGTCATACCCCAAAATTTGCCCTCCATCTTCTCAAGATATCTCATACATCCATACTCAAAGATTCCTCAAGAGTTGATCAGACAAAACTCTCTCTAGGCAATCAACCCAAACTAGGGTTTGGAATTCTCGACTCAGATGGACTTCCAACATCTCAATGTCCTTCATGCCTCCTCATATGCTTCAAAGATTCTCCATGTCAAGTTTCAAGCCTCACAAGTCAAGTTTCCTCGGACAATTGCTCGGATGGTTGAAAATCGGTTGTATTGGACAAAAGTCAATGTGGTCAACATACAGTCAAACTTCATAATTTTGGTCAACATCCTCATTTTGAAGTTACATTCATCATTTGATCAAGGGTTGATCATGATTCATCAAGAAAACTCAAGATTTGCTCAAAAGTCAAACTTTCTAAATTAGGGTTTCTAGGTGAAAAGTCAATGAACTTTGGTGATCATAACTTCTCATACTTTCTTAGAAAATTTTCCACCACCTCTTGTTTTGAAGGAAATTCAATTCTCTACAACTTCATGTCTCACAAGAATGTCAAAAATGCTTCATTTGAGAGGTATGGCTCAAAACATTCTGGTCATTTTCAAAGTCAACAAAAGTCAACATTTTGTTTTGAAGATATATTGAGCATGGAAACTCCAATTGAGATGAGACCAAAAGGTTGGTTAGAGGACTCTTAGAGCTTTCCAAAAGTCCAAGAACACTCAAAAATGTGGAAAATTGAGCAAGATACACTATTAAGTTGGGCAATTTTGACAATTACAAAAGGACATTTTGGTCAAAATGCAAAATTTTCAAATGGGCCTATAATCTTTTGATCAAACTTGTTCATGACATTATTTGTGACCCATAAATGCTTGGCCATGGCAATTTTCTATTTTATTAATTTATTTTGAATTTTAAACCATTTAATTCAAAATTAAATTATATAAAATATGAAAATAAGATATTTTCAAGATGATTGGATTTTGATCAAACTTGAGGTCCAAGGAAGCCCAAAACACTTGCCAATTTCGTGCATGATCATACATTTAAGATAAAATCAAATTTCTTTCAAAAATTTGATTTTATTTGAAAATCATTGAATGCATTCCAAATCAAATCTTCTTGCCTTGTTTTTCCTCTCTCAAATCCCTCTATAAATACCAAGCAAGATGCACAGCCAAGGACACGAAACCCTAGCCCTTACAACAACCCTTATTTTGCCAAATTTTCTCAAGAATTGTCAAAATTCAAAATTCATTCTCCAGCCACTTTCAGCCATCAAAAACCATCCCATTGTCTTCAGGAGGTAGGTTTGAGTAAGTACACATCCTTGCCAATGGTTGAAACAAGCTAAATCGATGCATACATGATCATACATATTCAAAACTTTTTGATTTTTGCATTTTATTATTCTACGTGTGTAAATCGATTTTAATGCTTTCATTGTGTTCATGAGGTTCCATGGACGAGATCGTTTGTGAGTTTGAACGTTGGAATTCGTCGATTGCCATGTTTAGGGTTTCTTGTCTTTGTTGTCTTGAACCGGCTGTCTGGACCGATTCAGCCAAAATCGACACCACCGTTGAGTTCAGAAGGGTCGAAATAGGTGGACTAGGTCTCTCTTTTGTTTCGAATCCTCATATTTTGCAGGTTTGAGAATCACGTGCGGAGAGGCGAGGGCCTAGCTCGTGACTCAGCGAAGACCGGCCGGCGTGCGTGGCGTTTGGGCAATTCGATTGGCTCTCTCATTCAACCGGGGTCCACCTGGCCCTTGACTTCTCCAAGCGGTGACGTGTACACTCATGATCTCACGTTTTCAATCCATGACAACAAGTGACAGATGGCGTAGTGGTAAAAGCTCTTCCTATGCAAAGATACTCTCCCATGTCACGGTTTGATCCTCACTGGACGGTTTGCATCCTTTTACAAACTTCATATTTTAACTATTTTCTATATTTTCTTATTTATTTAATATTTTGCATCTATTTTAATTCTTTTCATAATTTTTATTCATGCATTAAAAATCATCAAAATATTTTTTCCTTTTGCATTTATTTTCATAAAATGTTTATTTAATTTATAAAATTAAAAAATATTATTTTGCATGCATATTTATTTTTATTCATAATTTAGCATTTAAATCAATTTTAATTAGTTTTAATTATTAAATTGCATCTAAAAATCCCAAAAATTTTTTAGCATATTTATGTTATTTCCAGCATGTCATATTTTCTCATTCAAAATTTGCATTTTACTAACATTTTCCTCTTATTCGATTTCATCATATTTTGATTTTCTTATCTTTTCACGAGGTTATTCCGTTTGACGGTTTCTTTCTTTGTTTTCTTTTTCCAATAATGTAATTGTTTATGGGATGTAATAGTTTAAATTAGGCTTTTATTTTCCATAAGTTTAAATTATGTATACGCCCCAAAGCCATGTAATAGCGTAGGACATTTATCTTTCCGCATCTTTACATTCCGCATTTTAATTTCCGCACCTATAAATTGCTAGTAACTAGGCGTGTATGGCAAGACTAAAATTGGACATAGCTCACTCTAATTTCAAGATAACATATCAAATTCAACACTCTTTCACATGCACCCTTAGGGTAATTCTCTCGTTGCCTTCTGAATACAAATGGTCAGTCCCTCGAGCGTAGAGGTATTCTAGCACCGTTGCCTTCAAAACAAATCATCATAGTCCCTTCGATACAAAGATCATAAGACCCACGATGTCGCCTAAGAATACATGATCTTGACCCTCGATTGTCGCCTACGAAAATGATGATAGTCCTTGAATGTGCTAGGATACTTCCTACAAGTTGCCTTCTATGACCATCGATGTCCCTTGAATGTCCGCTTACATCCAACAAATAGAGTTACCTACCAACTAATGGTATGGATAGCGCTATTCTAAAGGAAAGTAAAACAATACGAAAATGACCAATTCTGAGTAGGTAATAAGACTTTTAGTTGCTTGCTCTATCAAAATACTTTTCACACCACACTTTTGTCAAAGTTCAAACTCTTTTCAAAGCGAAACATTTCGAACACTTTGTATACATTCCTACATGAATCATTACAAAGTCAAAGCGAAATGCCTTTTCAAAACATTTTTGTCAAACACACAGAAAGCACAATTTTAAAGTGATCTAAGAGCAACTAAGAGCCCGTAGATAACTACGGATGAAAAGGGGTGCTAATACCTTCCCTTTTCATAACCTTCTCCTTACTCGAGAATCTAACGAAGGTCTTTTTGTACTTTTACCTTCCCTTAATTGGATAAAAATAAAAGTCGGTGGCGACTCTTGCTATCCGCACATTTGCGATACAAAACCTACAAAGTCGGTTCACGTATTACAGGCTGGCGACTCAGGGAGACACCTAAGAGAGAATGCCTTAGGGATTTTAGATCACCTTTATTGCTTTTGTTTGACTTGCTTGCTTTATCTTTAAGGGTTGCTTGGGTATTATATTTGTGGGGATCCTACACGGATCCGGGTTTCCTTTTAGGTAAGTAGCAATAAATCATCGCGACCGTTAGGCGTATATCAAAGCGGTCAACATGATGGCTACGTTAGTGTGACACTTTGGATGTCTGATACTCTTCATTTCCAAGTTGAGGATAGTATTTGGCTTCGTGGTGTCATCAAGCACTAACTAAACTTTTAGAACCTTAATTGACCCATCTTAGCCATTAGAAGGTAGTGAGATGGCCGGCTTTGGTGTAGACCGAGGTTGGTTGATACTCGATGCTACGCTCATTGAGATCAGACTTTTGGGATATTTTCGATCGACCACTTGGTAGTCGTATTGAAATAAGCGCCTCGAGAAGATCAATGATATGAGATTCCTAGAACCGGTTACTATTATAGGACAGGATGAACCAACTCAAACTTTTGGTGGGGTAATCACCTATACCTATTGCAAGCCTTAAACCTAGGCTCATTGTGTGAATTGTTTGTGTGTGCTAAACATGACATCATGACATCATCCGCATTGCATATCATTTCTAATTATTTCAAGGACCTAGGGATTTATCTTTGCTCTGTTTTGTAGGTGTTATGGCTTCTAGAAAGACTATCGAATCAACTTCATGGGTATACCTTCTCACTCAAAGAATTGGTTTGAAATTCCGATCATGCTTTCATCAAAGACATGGTTATCTACTTGACTTGGTTATCTCGGTTTTGAAGAAGATATGATGCATGTCTATTCGGTTCTTTGATCAAAACACCATTGCTTTACATTCCCAGTTATCGGTTGGTTCCTACCTTGGAAGAGTTCTCTAAGCTACTTGGGATACCTATTCTTGACCAAATGCCATTCACGGTTTAGAAAAGGTTCCTAAATGCGAAGACATTGCATCCATGCCTTACATCTTAAGCGCTCAGACATTGAAGCCAATTGGGAAACTAGAAGCGGAGTTAAGGGTTTACTTGCTAAGTTCTTAATTAAGAAAGCCCGAGAATTCCTCAAAGTCATGAGTTTCCATGCATTCGAAGATATTGTGGCCTTACTAATCTATGGTTTGGTTCTATTCCCTAACTCGGATCAATTCATAGATATCAATGCCATCAATTTGTTTCTTACTCGTAATCCAGTGCCTACCTTACTTGGAGACATCCTACATTCTCTCCACACTCGTACTATTAAAAGACAAAGAACTCTCATGTGTTGCATACCGTTACTTTCCAGGTGGTTTATTTCGCACCTTCCTCCATTAGTTTTGAAGAATGAACAAAGGTTGAGATGGTCTCAAAGGTTAATGTCCCTCTCTCATTCAGATATCTGTTGGAGTCTTTTCTCTCAAAAGGACTTCACCTTCATTGAGCGTTGTGGAGAATTCCCTAATGTACCACTACTTGGTATAAGGGGAGGTATTACTTACAACCCTTCTCTAGCTTTACGTCAGTTTGGTTTTGCTCGAAGAGATGGTCCTCATGATATGCTTCTCCAAGATATTGTGTTCGACTACAATCACGATCTCCAGAATTACCGCGAAGGTTCATACACGCTTGGGGCATGGTAAAGAAGGCGATACCAAGACTTTGGGGCACGAACTCCATTCCTTGGGAACCTTACCTCAAATGGGTGTGAGCTCGAGCTCAAAACCTCATGATGCCATTCACGCCTATTCTACCGGTAATTATGGAACTGTTGCTATAGGTGGCGAGTCTATCTTGTTCTCCATCGACATGCCTACGATTTTGAAGACTTGAAGAGATCCGGATTCAGCTCAAGAAGAGGATACCTTTGAAGCTCGATGTATGCAAGTGAGAAGAAAGTGCTAGAGTTGACTAAGCTACTTCACGAGGGAAGCATCAACGCCTACCTCGGCACCAAGAGGAAGCGTGGGAGACTTAGAGCTTTAGGATTTATATGTTTTCTTTTATTTTGTTTGAACTATCTTTTGTACTTAAAAGAAAAAAAATAAAAAGAGTACTAATAAATGTTTGTTCATTGCTTGTTTAACAAATTTAAATCTCTAAGGTCCTTGAAAACATTGCATTGCATTCGCATAAACATTGCATATCATAGCATAACATTGCATCACGGTACATTGAAGATTGGTTTTCTCATTCTCTCGCTATTTATTTTAGCGAAATGGCTCTTGAACAAGCTGTCAAAGATCTCCGGCTCGAATGCTCGGTTTCAGATGTTCACCTTGGTCCAAGGCCAAGAAGATCTGAAGAAGCTCATCATGAAAGAAGAAGGTTGTTGGTCTTCTCAACATGGGCGGCTACAAAGGTGGTCCTAGAGTGGTTAGTCGAATTGAGCTCTCGAAGGAAGTGTCAAGAAGGAGGATGAGCAAAGTAACAAGGGTGATGGCGAAGGCAGCAGCATGAGCACGAAAAGACTATGATGATGGCCAATACTCGATGAAGATGACAAGTACAAACAACTTGAAGACCGTTTGAATCTTTGTGGAAAACACGAAAATGTCGGGCTGAATTTTGATGATCTAAGTCTTGTTCACTGTTGTGATTCCTCCCAAGTTCAAAGTTCCTACTTTTGCCAAGTATGATGGCATGTCTTGCCCTAAGTGCATTTGAAGTCCTATGTTGAAGATCAACCCCAGATGAGAAAGTTGTGGATGCACTATTTTCAAGAGAGTTTGTCGGAACCAGTTGGAATGGTACTATCAACTAGAGAATGACCGTATCCGTACTTGGGTGACTTAGCGATGCTTTCTACAAGCAATATGAGTACAATCTGAATTGACACCCACGCATGCAACTACAAAGCATGTCTATGGGTCGTGATGAGAAGTTCAAGGTATGCTCGAAGTGGAGAGATCTAGCGGTGAGTTCAACCACCCTTGTCCAATAGGGAGTTGGTTGATATGTTTATGGGAACAACGAGGCCCGTTCTTCAATCATCGATTGGAAACTCTTCGGATTCACCGTGATATTGACGTGATTGAAGCTGGTATCAAAGTGGAAAGATTCAGATAGAGACATCTTCAAATCTTTGAAGAGATCTTTTGGTGGTAAGAAAGAAGTCAATCTTGTGTATGGTCGGAAAAGGAGCCAAGACCGACCGCTCAATCGTAGGGCGGTTGTGATCTCGATCCTACATCGGCCACCTCGGTGAGACAACGCGTAGTCGAGCAGCGCCACGAAGCGGTTCGAAGATCAACATGCCATTGTCGCAAGCCTTGCAACACATGTTGAAAGCGAGTTGATTACCTTGAGGATCCTCCTCGGTGTCAACACTTCCTCTCGAGATACAATCCTAATGCTAAGTGTGCTTACCATTCCAATAGCCAGGACATAGTCTTGATGATTGTTGGGCTCAAGAACAAGATTCAAGATATGATTGAAGCTAAGCAGTTGAGTTTGACCCTCTGTTGAGACTCGAATGTGATCAACGCCTATGCCTAACCATGACAAGAGTTCCAATCTTTGTTGGGAGGATACTTACGTTTTCAACATAGATGACTTGACCATTCCTCTAATGTTAAGAAGAATTTCTGCAAGCGGTGTCAATCCGGATGCCCGAGAATTGTCGTTGGTGCCCATCCGCACTGATGGTTGTGCTTGGTTGAGAAGGCGTGTTCGATGCATGATGGATAACCGTGAGATACTATTTACGAAACCACACGTGCTGTGTGAAGATATGTCTAAGTTGAAGATCGAAGATGTGAAAGCGCACCATCGTGTGGGATACCTTGGGGCAGCCAAGTGGAAAGTATGATTACATGGTGAAGTACACATTCACGAGAGCTACAAGATTCCTATTGAAGATGTTAAGGTAACCGGATGGGGTGACGATTTCCCGAAGACTATGTTGATGTTAACACCATAAGGATTTCCTCTGCGATTACGTGCCCGGTGGCACCTCTTATCATTACTTCTCCAAGACCGGTTCCATATTCCTCGACAAGGCTATCCCTTGGAATTATGGGTGATGTTTACTATCATGGCGTCAAGCAAGACCCTCGACCATTGAAGATCTTACGTTAAAGCTACCATTCGACATTGACAACATCAGGATCAAGTAAAGTGACGAGCGGAAGAGTATTCTCTCGGATATCTCTCCTCCAAAAGACACTGCGACTCACTCGCATTCCGCTATTCAATCCATTCCCAAGCTAGAGGAAAGAACGGTGACTCATCTGCTCGGCCGAAGTACCAAAGGAAGTTCTTGAAGACACCTCCAAACAAGAAATGGAAGAAATTGAAGATTATCAAGAAGAGTGACTACAATGTTGTGGAACAGTTGGGACAGACTCCGTCCAAGATCTCCATGCTTGCTCTGTTCTTGTGCTCTGAGGCTCATGTTAATGCTTTGGTGAAGTTTCTGAAGAATGCTCACGTGCAAGACACTACTTGATCGGTTTGAAGTTTGTATTGCTAGCTGGCTGCCAACAACGGCCAAGGCTTCTCTGATGCTGATCTAACTCCTTCCGGAAAGAAACATAACAAAGCCTTGCACATCTCTGTTGAATGCAAGGGAGTTACATTATCTCATGTTTTGGTGGATCTGGTTACCTTTGAACATCCTACGAAGGCTTTTGATCGACTTGATGTTGAAGGGTTGGTCTTGAAACCAGTGACATTATTGTGAGAGCTTTTGATGGTTCTAAGCGACGATGCTTGGAAGCTCATTACGCTGTTAAAGTCGGTTCCCGGACTTTTGATTCCACTTTCTTTGTCATGGACATCCGTCCGCTTACTCTTGCCTACTTGGGCGCCCTTGGATACATGGGCGGTATTACCTCTACCTTGCATCGTTGAAGTACCGGTGAAAGGAAGGTTGTTATAGTATGTGGTGAAGAAGAGTATATGGTCGGTCATCTACAGTCATTCCGATACCTCGAAATGAAGGGTGAATTCTTGAGACTCCTGTCAAGCTTTTGAAACAATTCCAGTCATGCTGTTGACTCCCTGTCCTCTGAAGTTACACAAGTTCCGCCTAGGATGGCCTCATTGAAAGATGCTCAAGCTTTGTTGAAGAAGGTAGTACTATTTGGGGCGGCTCCACGATCTTCCTTTCAAATCGACAAGGCGGTTTAGGCTTCACCATCAAGGTCGAGAAGATGATCGCATGGCGTGCCGGCAACTTCCTTTCCGCATCGGCAGTGGAATCCATGCTATAGAAGGCGGCGACAACGACTTCGACATCGACAAGTGGATCTTCCACTCGGATCATGGACTCGGCAATTGGAAGGCGAAGACGTCATACCAATCTCCTTTAGCCGAGTAATTGCTCTTGTTTTGTTTTGCTTTTCGTATTTTTATGTTTGAACAATAAACTCTAAAGCCTAGTGCCTTGCGGGCATCATGGCTCGTTTGCGAGGTTATTATCTGTCGTTTGCGTATTTTCATTCAATAAATTCGTTGGACTTTTGCATTCAATTGTTTGTTTCTTTCTTTACTTTATCACCCCTCAAAAAGCTATGTGTTTCTTACACACACGTGATACACTGCGAATCACTCCGAATCTCGTTGATAACTATGCTATTGCTAAATATGACTTGATAATCCGATCTACCAAGCCGAAGGCGAAAGTGAGGAAGATTGTGAAGTGCAAGGAGAACTTGTCGGTTACTACTGACAAGAAGATCGAGTTATCTGCCACACGAAGAACAAGTTGAGGTTGTGAATTTGGGTACTAATGAAGGCAGAAAAGAGATCAAGATAGGAGCGGGTCTTGAGAGTGTTAAAGAAAGGTTGGTTCGGATGCTACGAGACTATATTGAGGTTTTGCTTGGTCATATGAAGACATGCGAGTTTAGACATTGATATTGTGGTACAGATTGCCGACAAAAGAAGGTTTTCTCGGTGAAACGAAGGTTCGTCGCATCGTCTGAGATGTCGAGAAAATCAAAGCCGAAGTTATGAAGCGGTTCAACGCGGTTTCTAGTGTTACTTCCTATCCACAATGGGTTGCTAATGTGGTGCACATGCCTAAGAAGGATGGTAAAATACGAATGTGTGTGATTACGAGAGATCGAACAAAGCGAGTCGAAAGCGATTTCCCACTTCCTCATATTGATGTTACGGTTGACAACACCGCTCGGCATAAGGTTTTCTCCTTCATGGATGGGTTCTCCGGTTACAATCAGATAAAATGGCTCCGAAGACATGGAAAAGACTACTTTTGTTACAGTGGGGCACTTTACGCTACAAGGTTATGCCGTTCGGTTGAAGAACGGGCGCCACTTATCGATGCTATGGTGACATTATTTCATGACATGATTCATCACGAGATAGAGGTCTCGTCGGCGACATGATAGCTCGATCCGGTGAAGAAGAACATCTTGATCATTTGCGAAACTGTTTGATAGATTGAAGAAATACGAGGTTGAGACTTAATCTAACAAGTGTACCTTTGGAGTCGGATCAGGAAAACTCCTAGGGTTTGTTGTCGATGGTAAAGGATTGAGGTTGACCCGCCAAGGTTAAAGCTATTCAAAAATGCCGACTCCCGTCGAGAAGGAAGTCGAGTTTTCTTGGGCGATTGAACTACATTGCATTCATTGCACACTAGCGCTACTTGTGAGCCAATCTTCAAGTTACTTAAGAAAGATCAAGTAGTGGAATGGAGCGGCGATTGCGGATCGCTTTTGACAAAATCAAGGGTACCTAAAATCCTCCTTTTACGATGCACTTTGCCGAAGAAGACCTCTTATCATGTACTTGGCGGTGTTAGAGAATTCAATGGGGTGTGTGTTGGGGCAACATGAGCGAGTCGAAAAGAGCATGAAATATACTACCTTAGCAAAAGTTTACCGTGAAACAAGATACTCACAGCTCGAGAAAACTTGCAACGCTTTGGGCTGCTCGCCGACTAAGGCGTATATGTTGACTCACACTACTTTTTGATTTCTAAGATGGATCCGATAAAATACATATTTGAGAAACCAGCTCTCGGGAAGAATAGCATGATGGCAAATGATCTTGACCGAATCGACATCGAATACACTTCTCGAAAGGCGATCAAAGGAAGTGTAGTAGCCGATCATTTGGCTCATCAAGCCGTGATGACTATCGATCTATGCGGTTCAATTTCGACGAAGATGTTTTACTAATTCTGATTGTGAAGAACCGAGGCCAGACGAAGGACACGAACAAGGATCCCGATGGACCATGGTCTTTGATGGAGCCTCAAATGCACTTGCAATGGCATTGGCGCCATTATTACATCCCTGACGGACATCGCCTTTCACCGATTATGTTTCGATTGCACCAATAACATGGCGAATCTGAAGCATGCATCATGGGTATCAAAGTGCTATTGACTTAAGAATCAAGTTCTTACAAGTATGGAGACTCGGCTTGGTGATCGGTCGAGTTAAGGCGAGTGGGATACGAAGCATCCGAACCTCATTCCATACGAGAGCATGTTTTGAGTTTGATCCCTACTTGAAGAGATTACTTTCAATCACATTCCACGAGAGAGAATCGGTTGGCGGGCGCATTGGCTACTATGTCATCTATGTTCAAAGTCGGATGGGACAACGAGGCTCCCCGGATCATCATTGAGAAGTTTGACGAACCGTCTTGTCATGAGCTTGATCGAGAAGAGAAACCTTGGTACTACGACGTGAAAAGATATCTTGAGACTCGGGAATATCCAGGGCATCATCAATAAAAGTTCATGAGAAGATTTGCATCCAAATTCTTCCTCGACAGCGACATCTTATACAAAGCACAACCACGACTTGTGCTTACTCCATGTAGACGAAAAGCAATACGCATCATGGAAGAGTTACACGAAGGCGCATTTGGTACTCACTCCAGTGGACACACCATGGCTAAGAATATTTTGAGAACAGGTTACTATTGGTCCACCATGGAAGCTGATTGTCACCGCTATGCTCGATCTTGTCACAAGTGCCAAATTTATGCAGACAAAGTGAACGTACCTCCAGTACCTCTAAATGTCCTAACAGCTCCTTGGCCTTTTGCAATGTGGGGCATTGACATGATCGGAGAAATAAAGCCCACCGCTTCCAACGGACATCGTTTCATCCTTGTGGCAATTGACTATTTCACCAAGTGGGTAGAAGCAGCCTCGTTCGCATCTGTTACCAAGAATGTCATGGCTCGTTTCATCAAGCATAATCTTATCTGTCGATATGGCACTCCTGAAAGGATTATCATAGATAACGGCTCCAATCTCAACAATAAGATGATCACTGAGCTCTGCACGCAGTTCAAGATCAAGCATCACAACTCTTCTCCTTATCGGCCTAAGATGAATGGCGCAGTGGAAGCCGCCAACAAGAACATTAAGAAGATTATCTGAGAAAATGCGGTGACTTACAAAGATTGGCATGAGATGTTACCATTTGCTCTTCATGGTTATCGCTTTCTGATGGGACATCAACAGGGCAACCCTTCTCTCTTGTATGCGGTATGGGCAGTCCTACCCATCGAGGTTCGGATACCCTCAACGAGTCCTCCGGGCCTTGAGTTAGGCGAACAATTGGGTCGAGACTCGCCTTGACCAGTTAATTTGATTGATGAGAAGCGACTCGCGTCCATCGCCATGGACGGATCTATCGAAGCGAATGATCGAGCATTTAACAAGAAGGTCAAGCACCGAGTTTACCAAGTCGGTGATCTAGTAGTCAAGCGCATCATTCTTCCACAAGGTGATCCGGGGCAAATGGACTCCCACCTCGAGGGACCATTTGTAGTCAAGACGTATTTTCGGCGGAGCTATGATACTTAGCACCATGGATGGTGAAGACTTCCCACACTGACGAGACACATATCAAAAATACTACGCATGAAGAGACCCGCTAGGTCGGTGACCTAGGCAAAAATAAGGGCATCTGGCGAACCAAAGGGTTCGGGCAAAAGTTAAGGATATATACAAAACATGTACACCGGCAAGTCGAAAACACGAAAAGCGGCTTGGGCAAAAAGGTATCGGTGGTGAAAACCGAAAGGCGGTCTAGGCAAAGTTAGGGATTTGAGCGTCGACTATGTCTCTTCGGATCACTTGCTTCGGACTACTATCGACATTCAAGATTCAAATGGCGAATCGGTCTACTCACTTTCTCTTGACAGCAGGAGATGAGATAGTTGAAATATATGAGTACTAGCATGGTTGGAACTTAACGAGATTGTTTCCGCATAGCTTTTTACCTTTCTTGTGTACAAACTACTTGGCCATACGCCACATTTCAAATGAATACAAGTTCTTTCTCTTTATATTTTTCACTTTTGTCGTTTGCAATAAGTCCAACGTTTGCTTTGAATGATTATATGCATTTGACAATAAGAATCTATTCACAAACATGCGAAAAGTGGACATACAAAGTAGTTACTACGGGCTCTAGGAATTGAGGTGACGACGAAGTCACCAATGCATTTCCCCGAGCATGATCCCCACGATGTCACTCACAACAAACCTTCCCGGGAGTATCGTTAGTCCCGAGCGATTCCACTCAACGAGCAATGTTACATCGGTCTCAAGCGGTAACACTTCATCCCCCAAGGTATTTATCATGAGAATATCTCTCAACAATTCCCCTTTTCTCCAGCAGCGGTATCTAGACTTGAGACTTGGTAAGATAGTGCACCGGAGAAAATCTACATCTTCTATTCCCCAGTCAGAGATTCCAACGGGCTGACCCGTCTCGAACCATCAAATGCTCTCCAGCGAGATCTACACTCAAAATCCCCAGTAGAGCGCCTCTTAATTTTTCCCGACAGGATCTACATACAAGACTCCCAACAGATTGCCTCCCAGACTCTCCCCAGCAGGGTCTATGTATGAGATCTCCAACAACGAGTTTCTCAATCTCTACCTTCCTCAACAATATCTAGGCCCAAGACTTGGTCAGATAGTGCATCGGAGGGATCGAAGTTCTTTTCTTCTCAGGATCTCCATCCCCAAACAGAAGTCAGGAATCCTCCAGCAGAACATCCGCATATTCTCCAAGATGGATATGTTTTGAAATACCACAACATCTATCATTCATACATTACTCATAAAAGTCATAATTTACGCATATGTCATTCATACGCATTGTCATGCATCATACTTTGCATAAGACTAACAAATATTCTATCAAAGTTTCTCTTGTTTTCTCCAAAACAGGTGGAAATCACTTACCAAAGCGGGTCGGATTAAGCCCGAATCTCGGCGGAAAACTATCGAAAGACCACCCTAGTTGTCCTCCGACAGTTGGTCGAGATTAAGCCCGAATCTCGGCGGAAAACTATCGAGCGACCGCCCTCGTTGTCCTCCGACAACGGATCCGGATTAAGACCGAAGCGGGCGGAAACCTATCCGAACGATCACAAGTTATCCTCCGATATGCGGTGGATCAACACCGATGCACAATAGGAAGATATCCACATTTTGCCAACTACTACCTCCCTCGAGTAACCGACGAAGATCTATTCGAATCCTTCTTATTATCAGCAACTATAGAGTCTAGCGTCGACTCGGTTGCCTGGATGGCATCTTAAGCCCATCTCGACTACTTGCCAACATTTATGCACTTTCAGAATGCTGCATATTTGGTTAAAAACTAATACAAACCAATAACTTCATTCAAAGATGAGCACGAATTCTAGCATACGACTCCCTTCGGATGGCATCTTAAGCCCATCTCGCGCTCCTTCCACTATCGAGAACATCTGAGCCTAGCGTCGGCTCACTCCCAACATCGACCTTTCCGGATGGCATCTCAAGCCCATCTCCGCGATTCTCCTCCTATCAACAACCTCGAGTCTAGCATCGACTCATCCCCGTGAAGTCTCCGCATTCTCAAATGGCATCTAAGCCCATTCCGCGTCATCCACCAACGGTGAGTGCAAATTTTCGGATGTACTCGGTGTTCAATCATCTTCTACCTTGGTCACGAAGATAAGTATGTCAATCTAACCTTCGGTACAAGAAGATTGAGCAGGGGCAGATGTCATACCCAAAATTTTCCTCCATCTTCTCAAGATATCTCATACATCCATACTCAAGATTCCTCGAGAGTTGATCGGACAAAACTCTCTCTAGGCAATCAACCCAAACTAGGGTTTGGCAATTCTCGACAGAGGACTTCCAACATCTCAATGTCCTTCATGCCTCCTCATATGCTTCAAAGATTCTCCATGTCAAATTTCAAGCCTCACAAGTCAAGTTTCCTCGGACAATTGCTCGGATGGTTGAAAATCGGTTGTATTGGACAAAAGTCAATGTGGTCAACATACAGTCAAACTTCATAATTTTTGGTCAACATCCTCATTTTGAAGTTACATTCATCATTTGATCAAGGGTTGATCATGATTCATCAAGAAAACTCAAGATTTGCTCAAAAGTCGAACTTTCTAAATTAGGGTTTCTAGGTGAAAAGTCAATGAACTTTGGTGATCATAACTTCTCATACTTTCTTAGAAATTTTCCACCACCTCTTGTTTTGAAGGAAATTCAATTCTCTACAACTTCATGTCTCACAAGAATGTCCAAAAATGCTTCATTTGAGAGGTATGGCTCAAAACATTACTGAGTCATTTTCAAAGTCAACAAAAGTCAACATTTTGTTTTGAAGATATATTGAGCATGGAAACTCAATTGAGATGAGACCAAAAGGTTGGTTAGAGGACTCTTAGAGCTTTCCAAAAGTCCAAGAACACTAAAAATGTGGAAAATTGAGCAAGATACACTATTGAAGTTGGCAATTTTGGATGATTGCACAAAAGGACATTTTGGTCAAAATGCAAAATTTTCCAAATGGGCCTATAATCTTTTGATCCAAACTTGTTCATGACATTATTTGTGGCCCATAAATGCTTGGCCATGGCAATTTTCTATTTTATTAATTTATTTTTGAATTTTAAACCATTTAATTCAAAATTAAATTATATAAAATATGAAAATAAGATATTTTTTCAAGATGATTGGATTTTGATCAAACTTGAGGTCCAAGGAAGCCCAAAACACTTGCCAATTTCGTGCATGATCATACATTTAAGATAAAATCAAATTTCTTTCAAAAATTTGATTTTATTTGAAAATCATTGAATGCATTCCAAATCAAATCTTCTTGCCTTGTTTTTCCTCTCAATCCTCTCTATAAATACCAAGCAAGATGCCGACCAAGGACACGAAACCCTAGCCCTTACAACCCCTTATTTTGCCAAATTTTCTCAAGAATTGTCAAAATTGAAATTCATTCTCCACCACTTTCACCATCAAAACCATCCCATTGTCTTTAGGAGGTAGGTTTGAGTAAGTACACATCCTTGCCAATGGTTGAAACAAGCTAAATCGATGCATACATGATCATACATATTCAAAACTTTTGATTTTGCATTTTATTATTCTGCGTGTAAATCGATTTTAATGCTTTCATTGTGTTCATGAGGTTCCATGGGCGAGATGGGCCATCGTTTGTGAGTTTGAGCGTTGGAATCGTCGATTGCCATGTTTAGGGTTTCTTGTCTTTGTTGTCTTGAGCTGTCTGAGACCGATTCAGCCAAAACCGACACCACCATTGAGTTCGGAAGGGTGAAATAGGTGGACTAGGTCTCTCTTTGTTTGAATCCTCGTATTTTGCGGTTTGAGAATCACGGTCTTGGAGAAGACGGCCGGAGCCCTAGCTCGTGACTCGGGCCGCGACCGTGCGTGGCGTTTAGGCGATTCGATTGGGTCTCTCATTCAACCCGGGGTCCACGGTGGCGTGCCTTGACTTCTCCAAACAGCGGCGTGTACACTCATGATCTCACGTTTTCAATCCATGACAACAAGTGACAGATGGCGTAGTGGTAAAAGCTCTTCCTGTGCAAAGATACTCTCCCATGTCTTGAGTTCGATCCTCACTGGCACCGGTTTTGCATCCTTTTTACAAACTTCATATTTTTAACTATTTTCTATATTTTCTTATTTATTTAATATTTTTGCATCTATTTTAATTCTTTTCATAATTTTTATTCATGCATTAAAAATCATCAAAATATTTTTTCCTTTTGCATTTATTTTCATAAAATGTTTATTTAATTTATAAAATTAAAAAATATTATTTTGCATGCATATTTATTTTTATTCATAATTTAGCATTTAAATCAATTTTAATTAGTTTTTAATTATTAAATTGCATCTAAAAAATCCCAAAAAATCATTTTAGCATATTTATGTTATTTCCAGCATGTCATATTTTTCTCATTCAAAAATTTTCATTTTTACTAACATTTTCCTCTTATTCGATTTCATCATATTTTCCGATTTTCTTATCTTTTCACAGGTTATTCCGTTTCAGATGGTTTCTTTTACTGTTTTCTTTTTTCCAATAATGTGACTGTTTATGGGATGTAATAGTTTAAATTAGGCTTTCATTTTCCGCAAGTTTAAATTATGTATCTGCCCCAAAGCCATGTAATAGCGTAGGACATTTATCTTTCCGCATCTTTACATTCCGCATTTTAATTTCCGCACCCTATAAATTGCTAGTAACTAGGCGGGTATGGCAAGACTAAAATTGGACATAGCTCACTCTAATTTCAAGATAACATATCCGAATTTAACACACTCTTTCACACATGCACCCCTTAGGGTAATTCTCTCTCGTTGCCTTTACGAATACAAATGGTCAAGTCCCTCGAACGTAGAGCTATTCTAGCACCGTTGCCTTCAAAACAAATCATCATAGTCCCTTCGATACAAAGATCATAGACCCACGATGTCGCCTACGAATACATGATCTTGCACCTCGATTGTTGCCTACGAAAAATGATGATATTCCCTTTGAATGTGCTAGGATACTTCCTACAAGTTGCTTTCTATGACCATCCGATGTCCCTTCGAATGTCCTGCTTACATCCAACGAATAGGGTTACCTACCAACTAATGGTATGGATAACACTATTCTAAAGGAACGTAAAATAACATGAAAACGACCAATTCTGAGTAGGTAATAAGACTTTTAGTTGCTTGCTCAAATCAAATAATTTTCACACCTCACACTTTTTGTCAAAGTTCAAACTCTTTTAAAAAAAACGAAACATTTCCGAACACTTTGTATACATTCCTACATGAATCATTACAAAGTCAAAGCGAAATGCTCCTTTTCAAAACATTTTTGTCAAACACACAGAAAGCACAATTTTAAAGTGATCTAAGAGCAACTAAGAGCCCATAGATAACTACGGATGAAAAGGGGTGCTAATACCTTCCCTTTTCATAACCTTCTCCCTTACTCAGAATCTAACGAAGGTCTTTTTCTGTACTTTTTACCTTCCCTTAATTGGATAAAAGAAAAGTCGGTGGCGACTCTTGCTATCCGCACATTTGCGATACAAAAACCTACAAAGTCAGTTCACCGTGTTACAGGATGGCCTCGCTGAAAGACGTTCAAGCTGTTGTTGAAGAAGGAGGTAGTACTATTTGGGGTCAGCTCCCTGATCTTCCTTTCAAATCTGACAAGACTGGTTTAGGCTTCACCATCGAGTCGAAGAGATGATGCCATGTGACGTGCCGACCAACTTCCTTTCCGCATCAGCCAGAGTGGGATCCATGCTATAGAAGACGACGACAACGGCTTCGACATCAGCAAATGGATCTTCCCAACTCCAGACATTAGGCTCAGCAATTGGAAGACTAAAGACGTCATACCAATCTCCTTTAGACAGGAGTAATTGCTCTTGTTTTTGTTTTACTTTTCGTATTTTCTATGTTTTGAACAATAAACTCTAAAGCCTAGTGCCTTGCGGGCATCATGGCTCGTTGTGAGGTTATTATCATCATTTGCATATTTTCATTCAATAAAATCGTTGGACTTTTGCATTCAATTGTTGTTTTCTTTTACTTTGTCACCCCTTCAAAAAGCTATGTGTTTCTTACACACACCCACGTGATACACTGCAGAATCACTCTAAATCTAGTTGATACACTATGCTATTGCTAAATATGACTTGATAATCCGATCTACCAAGCGAAGGCGAAAGTGAGGAAGATTGTGAAGTGCCGGAGAACTTGTCGATACAAGAAGATCGAGTTATCTGACCACCACGAAGAAAGAAAGTTGAGGTTGTGAATTTGTGCTGATGAAGGCGAAAAGAGATCAAGATAGGAGCGGGTCTTGAGCAGTGTTAAAGAGATTGGTTCAGATGCTACGAGACTATATTGAGGTTTTGCTTGGTCATACGAAGACATGCGGGTTTAGACATTGATATTGTGGTACACGATTGCCGACAAAGAAGGTTTTCTCGATAAAGCGAAGGTTAAATCGCATGCGCCTTGAGATGTCAGAAAAAATCAAAGCCAAAGTCATGAAGCAGTTCAATGCCGGTTTCTTAGCCGTTACTTCCTATCCACACTGGGTAGCTAATGTGGTGCCTGTGCCCAAGAAGGATGGCAAGGTACGAATGTGTGGATTACAGAGATCTGAACAAAGCGAGTCCGAAAGACGATTTTCCACTTCCTCATATTGATGTTCTGGTTGACAACACCGCTCAGCATAAGGTTTTCTCCTTCATGGATGGTTTCTCCGGTTACAATCAGATCAAAATGGCTCCTGAAGACATTGAGAAGACTACTTTCGTTACACAGTGGGGCACGTTCTACTACAAGGTTATGCCGTTCGGACTAAAGAACGCGGGTGCCACTTATTAGCGTGCCATGGTGACATTATTTCATGACATGATTCATCACGAGATAGAGGTCTACGTCGACGACATGATAGCTCGATCACAGACTGAAGAAGAACATCTTGATCATTTACGAAAACTATTTGATAGGTTGAAGAAGTACAGACTAAGACTTAATCCTAACAAGTGCACCTTTGGAGTCAGATCCGGTAAACTCCTAGGTTTTGTTGTCAGTGGGAAAGGTATTGAGGTTGACCCCGCCAAGGTTAAAGCTATTCAAGAAATGCCAGCTCCCTGCACCGAGAAGGAAGTCGAGAGGTTTCTTGGGCCGATTGAACTACATTGCGATTCATTGCACATTTAAGCGCTACTTGTGAGCCAATTTTCAAGTTCTTGAAGAAAGATCAAGTGGTAAAATGGAGCAGCGATTGCGGATCGCTTTTGACAAAATCAAGGAGTACCTCAATCCTCCTATCCACGATGCCGCCGAAGGAAGACCTCTTATCATGTACTTGCGGTGTTAGAGAACTCAATGGGGTGTGTGTTGGGGCAACATGGCGAGTGCAGTCGAAAAGAGTATGCAATATGCTACCTTAGCAAAAGTTTACCGCGTGAAACAAGATACTCACACTCGAGAAAACTTGCAGCGCTTTGGCTTGGGCTGCCCGACTAAGGCAGATATGTTGACTCACACTACCTTGTTGATCTCAAGATGGATCCGATAAAATACATATTTGAGAAACCAGCTCTCTCGGAAGAATAGCAAGATGGCAAATGATCTTGACCGAATCGACATCGGTATACTTATCGAAAGCGATCAAAGGAAGTGTAGTAGCCGATCATTTGGCTCATCAAGCCGTAGATGACTATCGATCTATGCGGTTCGAATTTCGAGATGAAGATGTTTTACTAGTTACTGATTGCGAAGAGCTGGACGAGACGAAGGACACGAACAAGGATCCCGATGGACCATGGTCTTTGATGGAGCCTCAACGCACTTGGCAATGGCATTGGCGCCATCATTACATCTCCTACAGCGGACACCGCCTTTCACCGTCGATTATGTTTGATTGCACGAACAACATGGCGAATCTGAGCGTGCATCATGGGTATTAAAGCTGTTATTGACTTAAGAATCAAGTTCTTGCAAGTGTATGGAGATTCAGCTTTAGTGATCAGTCAGATTAAAGGCGAGTGGGATATGAAGCATCCGAATCTCATTCCGTATCGAGAGCATGTTCTGAGTTTGATCCCCTACTTCGAAGAAATCACTTTCAATCACATTCCACGAGAAGAGAATCAGTTGGCAGACGCATTGGCTACTATGTCGTCTATGTTCAAGGTCAGATGGGACAACGAGGCTCCCCAGATCATCATTGAGAAGTTTGACGAACTAGCATATTGTTATGAGCTTGATGCAGAAGAGAAACCTTGGTACTATGACGTGAAGAGGTATCTTGAAATTCAGGAATATCCCGCAGGGGCATCTGTCAACGATAAGAGGTTCTTGAGAAGATTCGCATCCAAATTCTTCCTCAGCAACAATATCTTATACAAGCGCAACCACGACTTGTGCTTACTTCGCTGTGTAGACCGGAAAACAACGGAACGTATCATGGAAGAGTTACACGAAGGCGCATTTGGTACCCACCCCAGTGGACACACCATGGCTAAAAATATTCTTAGAACAGGTTACTATTGGTCCACCATGGAAGTTGATTGTCACCGCTATGCTCGATCTTGTCACAAATGCCAGATTTATGCCGACAAAGTGCATGTACCTCCAAGACCATTGAATGTTCTTACCGCTCCTTGGCCTTTTGCAATGTGGGGCATTGACATGATTGGAGAAATCAAGCCTACCGCTTCCAACGGACATCGTTTCATCCTTGTGGCAATTGACTATTTCACCAAGTGGGTAGAAGCAGCCTCGTTCGCATCTGTTACCAAGAATGTTGTGGCTCGATTCATCAAGCATAATCTTATCTGCCGGTATGGCACTCCCGAAAGGATTATCACAGATAATGGCTCCAATCTCAACAACAAAATGATCACCGAACTCTGCACGCAGTTCAAGATCAAGCATCACAACTCTTCTCCTTATCGGCCTAAGATGAATGGCGCAATGGAAGCCGCCAACAAAAACATTAAGAAGATCATCTGAGAAGATGGCGGTGACTTACAAAGATTGGCATGAGATGTTACCATTTGCTCTTCATGGTTATCGCACTGATGCGAACATCAGCAGGGCAACCCCTTCTCTCTTGTATACGGTATGGAAGTAGTCCTACCTATCGAGGTTCGAATACCCTCAACGAGTCCTCTGGGGCCAGAGTTAAGCGAAGATGATTGGATCGACTCGCCTTGACCAGACTAATTTGATTGATGAGAAGCGACTGCATCCATACGCCATGGACGGATCTATCGAGCGAATGATCGAGCATTTAACAAGAAGGTCAAGCAAGAGTCTACCAAGTCGGAGATCTAGTAGTCAAGCATCATCCTTCCACAAGGTGATCCGAGGGCAAATGGACTCCCACCTGAGGGGCCATTTGTAGTCAAGACGATATTTTCGGCGAGCTATGATACTTAGCACCATGGATGGTGAAGACTTCCCACACCTTGTGAGCAGACATAGTCAAAAATACTACGCATAAATGAGACCCGCTAGGTCGGACCTAGGCAAAAATAAGGGCATCTGGCGAACCAAAAGGGTTCGGGCAAAAGTTAAGGATATATACAAAACATGTACACCCGGCAAGTCGAAAACCTGAAAAGGCGGCTTAGGCAAAAAAGGGTATCCCGGTAGATTGAAAACCCGAAAGGGCGGTCTAGGCAAAAGTTAGGGATTTAAGCGTACAACTATGTCTCGTCCAGTTCACCTATCTACTTCCAGACTATCATCAGCATTCAAGATTCAAATGGCGAAGATCAATTCACTCACTTTCTACTGACAGCAAGGAGATGAGATAGTCGAAATATATGAGTACTAGCATAGTCGGAACTTAACGAGATTGTTTCCGCATAGCTTTTTACTTTTCTTATGTACAAACTACTTGGCCATACGCCACACTTCAAATAAATACAAGTTTCTTTCTCTTTACAATTTTTGCTGTTGTCGTTTGCATAAAGTCCAACGTTTGCTTTGAATGATTATATGCATCTGACAATAAAAATCTATTCACAGACACGCGAAAAGTGAACATACAAAAGTAATTACTACAGGCTCCAGGAATTGAGATGACGACGAAAGTCACCAACATTCCCCTGCAGAGCACAATCCCCACAGAGGTGTCACTCACTACAAACCTTCCCCAGCGGAGTATACGTTAGTCCCCGAGCAGTGATTCCATTCAACTAAACCATGTGACATCATATTTCCAAGCAGTAATAATTCATCACCAGTAGAGGTATCCCCAGCGAAATATCTCTCAGCAATCATCATTTCCCCGGCAGCAGCAGTATCTGGACTCGAAACTTGGTCAGATAGTGCATCGGAGGAAACCTACATCTTTTATTCCCCAGCCAGAGATTTCAACGGGCTCCAGATCCTTCTAACCCGGTCTCCCAGCAACTATCAAATACTCTCCAGCAGGGTCTACGCGTAAGATCCCCAGTAGAGTACCTCCTAATTTTTCTCCAGCAGGGTCTATGCACAAGATCCTCAGCAGCGCGTCTCTCGATCTCTACCATCCTTAATAATATCTAGGCCCGAGACTTGGTCAGATAGTGCATCGGAGGAATCAAAGTTATCTTTCGTCTCAGGGTTTCCGTCCGTTTCATCCCTAAACAGAAGTCAGAAGTCCTCAAGCAGAACATCCGCATCTTCTTCAAGATGGATATGTTTTGAAATACCACAACATTTATCATTCATACATTACTCATAAAAGTCATAATATATGCATATGTCATTCATACACATCGTCATGCATCATACCTTGCATAAGACTAACAATATTCTATCAAAGTTTCCTTTGTTTTTTCCAAAACAGGTGAAAATCACTTCTGAAACAAACAGGTCCAGGATTAATGCCCGAAGCCAGACGGGAAAACTATCTGAACGATCGCCCTAGTTGTCCTCCAACAACTGGTCCAGGATTAATGCCCGAAGCGAGACGGGAAAACTATCTGAACGACCGCCCACGTTGTCCTCCGACAACAGATCCAGGATTAATACCCGAAGCTGGACGGGAAAACTATCTGAACGATCACAAGTTATCCTCCGATAACAGGCATTGGACCAACACCCGAAGCACAACAGAGAAGCTGTCCACATTTTGCTAACAATTATCCCCTCAGAATAATCAGCACGAAGATTTATTCTGACTCTCTCTTATTATCAACAGCAACTACAAAGTCTGGCGTACGACTCAGTTGCCCTGGATGACATCTTAAGCCCATCTCCGATTACTTGTCAACATTTCTCCGCTTTCAGAATGCTGCATATTTGGTTAAAAAACCAATACAAACCAATAACTTCATTCAAAGATGAGCACGAAGTCTAACGTACGACTCCCTCTGGATGGCATCTTAAGCCCATCTCCATGCCCCCTTTCATCTACAGAGCCTAGCGTACGGCTCACTCCCCATCATTGATCTTTTCAGATGGCATCTTAAGCCCATATCTAACAATTCTCCTATTCAGATAACAATCTCGAGTCTAGCGTACGACTTATTCCCCAGCGAAGTCTCCACCTTCTCCAAATGGCATCTGTAAGCCCATTCCTGCATCAATCAACAGCGAGTGCAAATTTTCAGGTGTACTCGAGTGTTCAATCATCTTCTACCTCCAGGTCACAAAAGGCGAATATGCCAATCTAACCCTTCCGATACAAGAAGATTGAATAGGGGCAGCTGTCATACCCCAAAATTTTCCCTCCTACTTCTCAAGACATTTTACACATCCATACTCAAGGATTCCTCAAGGTTTGATCAGACAAAACCTCTCCTAGACAATCAACCCTAACTAGGGTTTGGCTATCCTCAGATCCAAATGGACTTCCAACATCTCCAATGGTCATCATGCCTCCTCATATGCTTCAAGCCTCACAAGTCAAGTTTCCTCAGACAATTGCTCAGATGGTTGAAAATCAATTGTATTGGACAAAAGGTCAACTGTGGTCAACATACAGTCAAACTTCATGATTTTTGGTCAACATCCTCATTTTTAAGTCACATTCATCATTTGATCAAGGTTTGGTCATGATTCATCAAGAAAACTCAAGATTTGCTCAGAAGTCAAACTTTCCAAATTAGGGTTTTTTAGTGAAAAGTCAACTGAACTTTGACTGAGCATAACTTCTTCATACTTTCTCAAATTTTTTTCCACCACCTCTCATTTTGAAGGAAATTAAATTCTCTACAACTTCATGTCTCACAAGAATGTTCAAAAAATGCTTCATTTAGAAGGTATGGATCAAAACATTATAGGTCCTTTTCAAAGTCAACAAAAAGTCAAGTTTTTGTTTTGAAGATTTATTGAGCATGGAAACTCCAATTGAGATGAAAACAAAGAGGTTGGTTAGAGGACACTTAGAGATTTCTAAAAAGTCCAAGAACACTCAAAAATGTGGAAAATTGAGCAAAATACATCATTCAGAAGTTGGGCATTTTTGAACAATTGCACAAAAGGAGATATTTGTCAAAATCCAATTTTTTCCAAATGGGCCTATAATTTTATGATCCAAACTTGATCATAATATTATTTGTGACCTATTGATGCCTTGCCATGACCACATTCTATTTTATTGATTTATTGTTGAATTTAAAACCATTTAATTCAAATTTAAATTATATAAAATATGAAAATAAGATATATTTTCAAAAGGAGTGGATTTTTATCAAACTTAAGGTCCAAGATAGCCCACAATACTTGCCAATTTCGTGATAGCTTGCATATGGAAGAGAAAATCAAATTTTCTCCAAAATTTGATTTTATTTGAAAGGAATTTATTTCACATTCAATATCCAATCTTTTTTCCTTCTTTTTGCTCCAACATTACACTCTATAAATACCTAGTGCATTGCCAAGAACAAAGGACGAAACCCTAGCCCCTACAACAACCCTTACTTTGCTCAAATTTTTCTCAAAGTTGCAAAAATCGAATTTCAATTTGCAGCCACTTTCAGCCAAAGCCAGCCATCCAAGCGTGTTCCTGAGGTTCCCAGGGTTCAAAACCAACCCTTGCTCGAAGCTAAGACTGCCCAGAACTCGATATACATCTCTCACCGGTTTGCTATTTTTCTCGATTTCGATTTCTATATTCCATGCATTGCTAATCGTTTTCATGTGTTTATTTGAGTCCAGGATATGCATTAGAGTGTATTTGATGCATTACATGTGAGTTTCCACGTAGAAATCCCAGAATGCCATTGTTAGGGTTTTTAGAGCTGTGAGTTTCAAAACACGAGTTCCAGGCCGTTTCAGGACGAAAGGATAGCACCATCGTGCTCGCAAGGATCGAATTAGTCGATCTGGGCTTTTGTCTTGCTTTAAATGATACATTTTGCAGGATTTTCAGGTTGATGGCCATTGGGGAAAACGACCGGAGCTAGGGCTCCGACGTCATTGACCGGAAGACTCCGGTGAAGGCAGGCGTGGCAATTCCGCATGTTCCGATTCGTCCATCTATGCTACCTGGACCCCACATGGCTGACTGTGCGTTGAATGTAAAATCCTTGACACGTTTACATATTTAAACCATTGTCTCCAATTCCATGACACGAAGTACACAATGGCGTAGTGGTTAAGGCGTTGGCATGTGAAGATGCTCTCCAAGGTCTCCAGTTCGATCCCTGGCAAGACCAATTCTTTTTCCTTTTGCAAACTTAACTCTTTTTCTTATTTTTATATTTTCTTATTTTTCTTTAATATTTTCCATCTATTTTATTTTATCTTCTAATATTTTTATCATGCATTTAAAAAACACCAAAAATATTTATTTTTTGCATACTCATCAGAAAAATACTTATTTAATTTTTAATAGAAAAATTATTATTTTTGCATGCATATTTAATTTAATTTCTATTTTATCATTTAAATGACTTTTAATTGTTTTTTAATTATCAAATTAACTCCAAAAATTACCCAAAAATTATTTTATCATATTAATGTCATTATTAACACAAAAACGTTTTCTCATTCAAAAATGCTTATTTTTTACTAACATTTTCCTCTTATGCAATTTTCTTCCGTTTTCCGATTTTGCATCTGTTCACAGGTTATACCGTTTCGAACAATTTTTATTGCTTTTCTTTTCCAATTATGTAATTGCCTATGGGATGTAATAGTTTAATTAGGACTTTTATTTTCCTCACTTTCAATTATGTATCTGCCCCAAAGCCATGTAATAGCGTAGGATTTTACTTTCCGCACTTTACATTTCCGTCATTTGTTTTCCGCACCCTATAAACTGCTAGTAATTAGGCGTGTATGGCAAGATTAAAATTGGACATAGATCACTCATAATAACATATAACTGAATTGACACACTCTTTTCACACATGCACCCCCTAGGGTAATTCTCTCTCGTTGCCTTTACGAATTCAAATGGTCAAGTCCCTCGAACGTAGAGGTATTCTAGCACCGTTGCCTTCAAAACAAATCATCATAGTCCCTTCGATACAAAGATCATAGACCCACGATGTCGCCTACGAATACATGATCTTGACCCTCGATTGTTGCCTACGAAAAATGATGATAGTCCCTTCGAATGTGCTAGGATACTTCCCACAAGTTGCTTTCTATGACCATCCGATGTCCCTTGAATGTCCGCTTACATCCAACGAATAGGGTTACCTACCAACTAATGGTATGGATAGCACTATTCTAAAGGAACGTAAAATAACACGAAAATGACCAATTCTGAGTAGGTCATAAGACTTTTAGTTGCTTGCTCAAATCAAATAATTTTCACACCTCACACTTTTTGTCAAAGTTCAAACTCTTTTAAAAAAAACGAAACATTTCCGAACACTTTGTATACATTCCTACATGAATCATTACAAAGTCAAAGCGAAATGCCTTTTCAAAACATTTTTGTCAAACACACAGAAAGCACTTTTTGAAAATGATCTAAGAGCAACTAAGAGCCCGTAGATAACTACGGATGGAAAGAGGTGCTAATACCTTCCCTTTTCATAACCTTCTCCCTCGAGAATCTAACGTAGGTCTTTTACTGTACTTTTTACCTTCCCTTAATTGGATAAAAGAAAAGTCGGTGGCGACTCTTGCTATCCGCACATTTGCGATACAAAAATCTCGAAGTCAGTTCACCGTATTACACACACACGGGAACCCGGGTTCTCCCACTGGGGAACCGGTTCCCACGACTCTTAGAGCCAAAAATATCAGTTTTACAGCAGTATTTTCCAAAACCATTTTCACTATCCATCCCAAACGTGTCCATATATTCCAACACAGCAAAATCACTCATTTAACCTCATTAACATGCAATTTAACATGAATTCCTCATTCCTATTGACTCTATATCATACTAATCAAAGATTCTTCACATTCCGACACAAATGGGGACACATCTACGGTAACCTAGAATTTCTAAACCGGGATTCCCTAACATACTATGATCCATACAGTTGAAATCAAAACCCATAATACGCATTAACTAATCGAAATCACCCCTTACCTTGTGGGTTCTTCGACTTTCGACACGAATTAGTTTTTCTCATTCCTTTTCCTCTTCTCAATTGCACGTACTGTGAGTTTTCTCCAATAAGTGATTCTTTTTCTCTTTTCCTTCATTTATTCCTTTAATTAATCTATCATAATAAAATAATAATGTGAGTAGAGTCTTTTACTCCTCACACCCTCACTTTACCCTTCACACCACCAATAATTCCATTTCCATTTAATTTAATTAATCCCATTAATCCAAAATATTAATAATTACATTCCTAATTAAATTAATAATTAATAATTATAATTATTTAATAATCGAATTAATTGGGGTGTCACAGGTTGTACCTGAGCTGGATCACCAAAGGTGAGTTCTGAGGAAGGGAGCCTGTTACAACCTATCGATCTTTACAAGCTAGAATTATGTATAAGGTGCCTCATTAAAACCCCTAGCCCTTGCCTAGAGAAAAGATTACACCATACTTATTCATGCAATTTACATTATTCAACTGAAATACAGTTTGAGGCTAGCTATATTCCAAGTCCTAGGTATTTCTATGCCTTCCAAAGTCTCTAACTTGTAAGCGCCATTATGGAGTTTCTCTAGTACTCAGAATGGACCTTCCCAATTCGGAGATAACTTTACCTTCTTGGTCGGATCTGTAACCCTTTTAAGAACCAAGTCTCCTACCTCGAAACCCCGCTGCTTCACTTTCAAATTATAACGTTGTGCTATCCTTTGTTTAGCAGCAATTTCTCTGAGGTGTGCTGTATTCCTTACTTCTTCCACCAGGTCGGCTTCAACATCAAAACCTTGGTTATTAGCTCTTTCCTCAAAACTTTCTCGTCTCCATGATGGTAAGGTGACCTCCACAGGGATCATAGCATCGGCACCCAAAACCATTATGTAATGTGTTTCACAGGTTATTGAATGAATGTTGGTGTGGTATAACCACAAGACTTCATGAAGGTGTTGCGCCCACAGTCCTTTGACTTCATCCAACTTCTTCTTTATTGCATTTAGGATTATCTTGTTGGCCAATTCTGCCTGACCACTGGCTTGTGGATGCTCTACAGAGATAAACTTATTCATGACTCCAAGGTCCCTGCAAAATTCCACAACAGAAGCACTTGCGAACTGTGTCCCATTGTCGAATACAATCACCCAGGGGAGTCCAAAGCGAAAAATTATATTTCTCCAGTAAAAACGACGTACACGCTCCATTGATATCTGGGATACCGCCTCGGCTTCTACCCACTTAGTGAAGTAATCAACCGCTACAATAAAGAACTTTAATTGCCCCGACGCCACAGGAAATGGTCCGAGGATGTCAGCCCCCCCATAAATGAAAATGCCACAGAACCAACACAGAGTGGAGTAGCTCGACAAGTGTATGGATGCCAGGTGCAAACATTTGGCATTTTATGCAATGAGTAACAAAATGAATACAGTCCTTCAACATAGTAGGCCAATAGTATCCCGCACGCAATATCTTGATGGATAGAGACCGACCACCAACACGGTTTCCATAAATACCCTCATGAACTACTTTCATCACTAAAAAAGTGTCCTCCTTGGACACCCAACGCAGCACAGGAGCAACTCTCCCCATTCTATATAGTTTATTCGCGACCATCACAAACCTGCTGAAATCTTCTTAATCTACCGAGATTTTTCTTTATCATCAGGTAAAACATTATGTCGAAGATATTTGATGATGGGAGTCATCCAACCGATTTCCTCCTCGACTACAAGCACCTCCTCATTTTAAACGCTTGGCAATGTTAAGGTTTCTTGTATCATCGACTTGTTCATCCCGGAACCTTTGGTGCTAGCTAGACGAGCTAAGAGGTCGGCCCGAGTATTTTCTTCCCTTAGGACATGAAAAATCTCAAAAGCCTCAAATTTCTTACATATTGACAGTGCCTGCTAGACATACTTTATTAAAATGAGATCATTCGCTTGAAAACTTCCGCTCACCTGTATGGCAACTAGTTGTGAATCCGTTCGAATAACCAAGTGATTCACCCCAACTTCTAAAGCCAACTTCAGGCCGGCTATCAAGGCCTCATACTCAGCTTGATTGTTGCTTGTTTGAAAACTAAATCGCATTGAATACTCCAGTATTATATCACCAGGACCCTCTAGGACTATACCAGCTCCGCTCCCTTTCAAATTTGATGATCCGTCTACAGAAAGAATCCACCTTGCAGGCAGGGAGCTAAATTCCACCATGAAATCTGCCTGGACCTGAGATTTTATGCTGGTGCGCATAGTGAAGTCGATATCATACTCGGACAACTCCACTGCCCAAGAAACCATTCTTCCCGCCAGATCTGGCTTCTTAAATATTTGCTTTAAGGGAAAGTTCGTTCTCACCAGGATAGGATGCCCGTGAAAGTAGTGTCTTAACTTCCGAGCAGTTGTTACCAATGCTAGTGCCAACCGTTCAATCTTTTGGTATCTTAACTCTGCTCCCTTCAACACTTTACTAACAAAATATATTGGACACTCTCTGGCCTCTCCTTCTTGTACCAGCACCAAACTAATGGCATGATCTGATACGGCGAGATATAACACCAGCTGTGTATTCTCTTTTGGTCTGATTAAAATTGGAGGAGTTGACAAAAACTGCTTCACCTCTCAGAATGCCTGCTTGCATGCATCACTCCACTCAAAATCCGCCCTCTTTCTAATAGTCGCGAAGAAATGAATCGACTTGTCTACTACTTAAGATAAAAAACGAGACAACGCGGCCAAGCGTCTAATTAGTTGTTACACTTTGCGTATTGTAGTCGGACTTCTCATATTAATAACCACTTGACATTTATTCGGGTTAGCTTCTATTCCCCGACTTGTCAACACGAAGCCTAAGAACTTGCCAGCCTGCACCCCAAAAGTACATTTGTCCAGGTTCAGGCGCATGTTGTGTTTTCGAATCGCTGCAAAAGTTTCTTCAATGTCTACAACATGTTTATAATCTGCCACTGTCTTTACCACCATGTCATCCACATAAACCTCAACATTTCGCCCTATATGTGGAGTGAAAACCATATCCATGAGCCTCTGGTAGGTCGCACCAACATTCTTCAATCCAAACGACATCACCTAATAGTAATAGTTCTTCCGGTCTGTCATGAAGGTTGTCTTCGAAGTGTCTGCCGGGTTCATTCTGATTTGATTGTATCTCGAGTAAGCATCCAAGAAACTCAGAAGTCGGAACCTTAAAGCCCTATCAATTAGCCGATCTATGTGTGGCAGGGGGTAAGGATCTTTCGGACATGCATTATTAAGATCTGTGAAGTTCACATACATTCTCCACTTCCTAGTTTTCTTCTTGACCATGACCACATTAGACAGCCATGTTGGGTATTGAACCTCGCCAATGAATCCGACTTTGATCAATTTCTCAACCTCCTCCGCAACGACCTTCCTCTTTTCTTCACCAATTTTCCGCTTCCGTTGAGATATCGACTTCACATTTGGATCAAGAGCCAGATGATGACACATAACTTCTGGGTTAATCCTGGGCATATCCGCGGGTTTCCAAGCAAAGAGATCAAAGTTGGATTATCCCAGCCTCTTCCTCGGCAGAAAGTTGTGTTCCCAGGTGAGTAATTTTTAAAGGCTGAGATCCGATATGCACTTCTTTTGTCTCTTCTTGAGGAGTCAAGCTATCTTCTTTAGGGTCCTCCCTAGGGTCGATGTCCACCACATTATCTTTATGGTCTGTCGGGCTTTCGACAAGTACCGACTTTTTCTTAATCTTCATGCCGTTCTTGCAACATTTTCTGGCCAAATCTTGATCTCCCCGGACAATCCCGACGCGACCCTCACCCAACGGATACTTCATAGTGAGGTATAAGGTTGAAAAGATGCTTCTAGAGAATTGAATGAGGGCCAACCTATGATGATATTGTAAGGCGAGGAAGCATTGACTACCAGGTATCAGACTCAGACATCCTTAACATTCTCATTGGTTCCAAAAGTGGTCAACACTGGGATATAACCCAGCACCTGAACCTGTTCGCCGAAGAAGCCTACCAAGGATCCATTGAACGGAAGTAACTCTTTGGGGTCAAAATCCATTCCTTTAAAGGCTTCCCAATACATGACATCATCTGAACTACCTGGATCAACTAAAATCCGCTTTACACCCCAGTCTCTAATTTTCACTTTATTGACCATGAGGTCGTTTTCATGAGGCAAAATGCCTTTCGCATCTTCACAGGAGAAAGCTATCACTCCGGGATCATCATTGGTTGGCCCAGCCTGAGCCACATGCATTACAACCCACGCATACCTATTCCAGGATGCGCTGGTGGATCCACCTCCAAAAACCCTCCAGAAATGGTGTTGAACATATGGAGGGTTATTCTTGCCTCACGAACTTCCTCTACTGCCTTGCCCTTCTTTTTTGACGGTGAACCAGAAGCCTCCTCTCTCTTTGGAGGCGGGATGCGCTTGCCGCCTTGTTCCGAGCTATCTTTCACATAGGATGAAAGTTTACCCCTATGGATCAACTTTTATATCTCTCTACGTAACTAAACACATGACTCAGTTGTATGTCCTCTGATACGGTGATACTCACACCATGCTTCCATATTTTTTTTCCATCGCGACATTTACCCCATCAGGCTTCCATGGCTTAGGAAACAAAATCAAATGGTTCACGTCTCTCCAAATATCTTCCCTTCTGGCGTTCAACGGTGTGAAGGTTTCGCCTGGTCTTAATGTTTGACAGCTTCGAGATAGAGGTCGTTTCTCCCAGGTAAGATCCCGAGATGTTGACTGATCCCAAGGCCGAGCCTTTTGATCCGAGCTATCATCTCGCCCTTTGCTTTTTTTCTCTAGCATCTTGGGCTCTCTTATCCATATTACTTTCTTCCCCTTTCACATAACATTCAGCTCGGGTAATGATTTCGTCCATGCTCTTGGCTGGTTTATGAGCCAGAAACTCGTTGAATTTCCCGGCCTTGAGTCAGTGCTGAAATGCCGCCACAAAGATCTCCTAATTAGGGTGAGAAACCTTTACGGTCTCTTCATTAAACCTGGCCATGAAATCCCGCAGTGATTCTGTTGGTCGTTGCCTGACGTTGAACATCGAGGTAGTGGCCACATTTCGGTGACGGTTTGTAGAAAACTGTTGGATTATCTTCTTATTGAAATCCTGGTAACTAATCACGGAGAACCATGGCAAGCCCATGTACCATCGTAACGCGGATTCCCTGAAAGTGCCAACCATCAACTTGCATTTCAAGGAATCTGTTGCTCCTATTAACGCTATTGTGTTATTAACTGAAATGATATGCTCCCGAGGATCAGTTTTTCCGTCGTATGTTGCCAAGATGGGAGGCTTGAAATTATCAAGAACAACATCCTCCCAAATGACCTGAGATAAAGGCTGTGGTTCCAAGAGTTCGGCCTCTTGTTCTTCTATTTCATCCAAACTCCTCTGTTGAAGAGCATAAACACTATCTTGTAGGGTGTCATTATGTTGACGTAGATCGTCTATCATGGCCAACAACTGTGCCAGGTCCGGTGGATTAGTTGGTGACGTTGTTGACGTCGTGTTATTGAATACTGTGCGGAGTCCCCATAGTCGGCGCCAAATGTTCTTGCAGGAAAAACTTATACAAAAGTATTTAAGGATTTGGAGGCTCAAGCTAAGTATCTTGAACTCCAAGCTAATAATTGTCTTCCTTATCCCGCTGGTGGGATCCCTATTTATAGAAGTATCGAGACTTCCACGTTTGATGCCTATAACGGCTTATGCCTTCCCAGTTCTATAACTAAACTGCCTTAAAGGTGAGTAACATCTGTCATTCACAAATGATGGCCTCAAAGTGTAATGCGTGCCGCCAGGGTTAATGTGGCAGTTTCACCCTTGATGACTGGTTTGGCCGTAACGCTCGCTTTATCTGCCGAGATAGATCATGGTTCGTAAGGTCGGGTTATATGCCTAGACCATACTCCGATCTCCATGCTTTTCGGACGAGGAGCATGCTCGGCTTCTTCCTTGTCCCTTCCGTCTTTATAGCTCGACTAAGATTTTATGTAAGATCAATATTCATGATCGTTTAGTTGAGAAAACAATTTCACAAACTTCTGGTTGTGAGTAGACAAATATATATATATATATATATATATATATATATATATATATATATATATGATCTTTAAGTCAATCCAACAATTAATATCATAAAATTATTCAAATCGTCTACATGATTAGTGTATTGATTCACAAATATCATCTTACATATGTTATATAAAAACTCAACTTATAAAAGTTTTAATTTCCTTTAAGAACATATAAAATTGATTGGATTGAAGAAACTTCAGGTTCTTCAATGTTAATTTTTGCATTATTATATAACTAGGATGACCCAACCGATCATGCCAAATTAGAAATATATCTTTATTCTTGCAAACTTTTGGTATACAGTTTTATGTACTTCAATTTTACTAATATAAATGTAGTACAAGCTATAGGTTAAAGTCAGTAGCTTTTCCATTACACATTTTGTGTCTGAATTATGTAATACAAAGATATTTAATTCCTCCTTATATGCAATTGTATTATAGTCACGAAAGATTCAAAATGGTAATTAAACTACTAATGTTGAAGAGAATGTGACATGCATATCCTTATGAAATAATCATTTATGTTTGATGACTTTTAGATTGTTATTATATAATCTCAAAAATAATACATCAATGATAAATTGTTATATAAAAATATAATTAATATATTATTTTAAGTGAATAATATCAAAAATAAAAATATAAAAAAGATATTACTACTATATTATAGATTCCTCATAATATATATATATATATATATATATATATATATATATATATATATATATATATAGAATTAAATTATAAAATAATTTAACTTCTTAAATAACAATCACTATTGATATTAATAGACATTAACAATTAAGTATTGATATTTTTTAAAATTGATACAATATAATTACCTAGATAATCATATTAATATAATATAAATTCAAATCAATATCATAAGGATTCATTAAATATCTTTTATTAACATTAATACCATTAAATAATTTTATAATGTCAAATTTGAATTAAAATTTAAAACAAATTGATTTCAAGACCGGTAAATTCATAACATATTGATTTTGCTAATAAAATGGTGTATAATAGCTTCCGTCAATATTTATGTATCACAATAGTATTTCAATAAATTGAAATCAGAACAATATTTTAAATTTCTTAACAGTTAGTAAAATATAATGTGCGTCATTTTGATGCAGTATTTCAAAAAAAAAAATTGAAACAATTTTTAAATATAGTTGACCAAATTAAAATCTAATTTCAAAAATCATTTGATCACCATGAGCATACAATTATGAATTTTTCAACATACAAAATCATTAAGCATCAAACATATTCCAAATAATAATTCAATCATTCACTACGATAAATATATTATGGTAATAAATATATTACGACAATTAAATGTCGAAACTTTAGTTTGATAAATGAATTCAACGTGAATCAACCAAATCAAAATTAAAATTGAATCAATTTCAATTATATATGATTAGACATGTTTTAATCAAATAAAAAATATTACCATGATTATGATTATATCAATATATAAATATAATTATTATTATTATGTATAAATCATATTTGAATTTAATGACGTACTCAGTACCCGGATACCACTAAAGGATTTTAAGAGAGTTCTTTTTTCTTGTAGTTCTTCTAGAACTCAACCACAAATTTTATTTTTGTAGTTCTTCACAAACTTAATCACAAATACTTTATTAACAAAAATAATAACATTTACGATCTCAAAAATAACATTTTCACTTTATAACAAACTCAGTATTATCCTTCAAAGATATTTGATATGTTTTTCAAGTATTATATATCAAATTCAATATTATCCTTCACGAATATTTGATAAGTTCTCCATAAATTATATATCAAACTCAATATTATCCTTCAAGAATATTTGATAAGTTTTTTGGGAACTATATAATACACTCATTATTATCCTTCACGAATGCTTAATAAGTTCTTCAGGAACTCAAAATTCTTTATAAGTTCTTCAGGAACTATATAATATTATTTTGCTATCCTTCAGATATGTTTGATAAGTTCTTCAAGAACTTATATAAATATTCTTTTCCTATCCTTCAAGATGCTTGATAAATTCTTTAGAAGCTTAGATAAATATTCTTTTGCTATCCTTCACGGATGTTTGATAATCATCGTTAATTTTTTTATTTATTTTCTAATCAATTTATTATAAATAATAGGTAAAAAATATATATTATAAAAGGAAGAAGAAATAATGTTACCTTATAATACCAAAAAACCTTCTCAAACATTGGAGTTTTGTGTTGATAACGTGTTATAAAATAAAGAAAAAGAAGATAAAAGAGAAGTGAGAAAGACCAGAATAATTCTATATAATTTTATCGGTGTAATCGTATATAATGAGATTGATCCTATTTATATGATATCGTATAAACAATATAATAATACAAATGAATTAAATAAGAAATGAAATTATTGAAAGATAAATCATCTAATTATTCATAACATTTATCAAATACTCAAATTAATTTATAAACTATCGATTTCCGACTATTAATTATCAACTAGCAATCAAAACCTAGGAGTTAATCTAACCAACAAGAGTTTTAGTGTAAGTCAATCGCAACTTATCAACACATCCAACAATTTGCAAAAAACTTTGCATTAATAGTGTATGTACTTTGATTCCAATAAATATTGCCATGTAATGAGAAGTCAATTGTGGGAGTCAATTTCCTGATTTAAAATAGAATGATTTAAATCTTTTTTGGTGGAAATAAAATGACAAGCGATAAATTCAAGTGCAATGTTTTAAAAATCGGATCAGACTGACCTATTGAACTAGAAACCAACTAGATAATCAGTCTGATTCAATCGTTGGATCGAATTTGTCATCAAATCGGTGTGAATCGATAAAAATCGGTGAAAATCAAAAAAATCGACAGCTTTTCAAATCGGTGGTTTAATTGCATATTTTATTTTATTTTTAATTTTCTTAATTTTTGTAATTTGTACTTTTATTTTTTTATTTTTATTTTAATATTTTTATTTTAAAAAATCAAAACGACGTCGTTTTGATTATTTTAATAAAAAAAAAAATAATAATAATACCATTGACGGGAAACACGTTGCACGTGCGATATATTTTATTGTAGATGATTTTCATATTGAAGAAGGAGATCTTAACATTGAAATAATGTTTTCTCCTTGAAACTAAATATAGTAGACAATAGAGTTATTTTGTTATAAACTGTTCAATTAGATTTTGTTGTAATTAGACTTTGTAATTTTGTACTATTTTGTTATATGTGATACCTATGTTTAAATTTTGAACTTAAATTATGAACTTGTGAATTTTTTTATGAAATGATATTTTTTAAAAATTTAAGTGTTAATTATATTTTGTAGAGACTGAATCATCCGATTTGACAAGTTTTATACCTATATAGTATTGTTATAATGACCGGTCTGTTCGACCGAATTATCCAGTTCAACCAGATTTAATCATGCAGTTCGATCAGTAACTCAATGGTTCGACCAATAAATCAACGACTCAATACCCTAATTAGTTTGATGTCTGATCCAGTTTTTAAAACACATTACAAGTGAATTTAAACTTTTTAAGAATTTAAAGGGTGTTTAAGTCTAAATAATGTATTTCATAAACACTAGTATTGCTTTAGACAAACCTTATTCCACAATGAAACCACTTATATATTTTGGACTTATGAGAAGGAGTCTTTCTCTGCCCCCAAATTAATTAATTGCATAAAGACTTGTCTCAAAATGCCCTTCAAAGACTATAAATTATTTTGATGAGAAGGCAAACTTTACGCAAGCAAATAGAGTTCAAAACTTTGATCTAAAATGGTGGCACGACAAATAATATTGATCCATGATGATGCTATTGATGTAACCAACACTATAAAGTATATATAATAAAAAAAGAAAAACTACGTAAAAGTTTGACGCCGAACGGCTGAAAGTGAATTGCTTACTTAATAACTACGGTTATGCCTTCAATTTCAAAGTAAAATATTTAGTGGCGTATGCCAAGCACACAAACAAATTAATTAAGCATTTTCTTTAAGAGAAGAAATAACCGTGAGTTATCTTATAGGATATATAACTATTGTGATACCCGTGCACGGGTACGCACGGGTATCCGTTGATGTTTGAATATTTTGTTCAATATTTATGTTATGTAAAATTTAATATTATAAAAAAAGATCTATAAGGTGGACACATTTAGTAAGAATTTAAAAAATATGTAAAATGTACGAAGGTGAAGAATATGATAAGTTTCCATTAATTTTTAATATTTTGATAAATAATTTAATATTTTCGTTAATATTCAATATTTTGATTATTAACTTCATGTTCCCGTTAATATTAAATATTTTGATTAGTAACTTCATGTTACCTGTAATATTCAATAATTTGATCAATAACTTCATGTTCCTGTTAATTTTCAACAGTTTGAACAATAACTTCATGTTCTCATTAGTATTCAATATTTTGATGAGTAACTTCATATTTATGCTAATATTCAATATTTTGATAAGTAACTTAATGTTCCCGTTATTATTCAATATTTTGATCAGTAACTTCATATTCCTGTTATAGTTTATACTTTAAAAGATATAATAAATCAATTTCTATAATTTTTTCAGTACATAAATATATTTGAATTAACGTATTCTTATATATAAATATTTTTTGTTTAGGAATTATTTATTAAATATTTAAATCAACACTTAACTATTCTTGTTATTATTCAATATTTAAATCAATAGCTTAATATCATACCATATGCGCGTACTGTAACATCCTTCTAAATACCCCGCGAATAATATAATTAACTCAGCGTTAACATGTCACCAAGGGCATCACAATTGGTTTAAACATATAAAATTCCAATACATATGCCATGCTTAACTGAGGAACATAACTTCAATCAACAATTAATCAACACATATTTAACACAACGGAATTTATCATTCAAACTTGGATAATTCAAAACCAATAAATATCATAAGGTCAATGCCTTAGTTCATAAACAATTATCCAAAGCAACATCAATTAAGACAACAGAGTCTAATGATGACTCAAAAACAAGCATTCCCCAGTGTTACAAGACCAGAGCATGACACCGACACGTGACAAAATAAATAGCATAGCTCTCCGAGCCATCCTCACCAACTCCTAAGCCTCTAAAGCTTCAATCTGAAATCATCAAAGTAAGGGTGAGACTACATCATAATTAAAATGCATTATAAATTCATAAAACAACAAAATTTCATAAGCTATTATTCCACCCTATTCAGCATAATCAAATTTATTCATTCATTCCACAACACAAATCATACACATACTTCATACACAACAACTAGATTATAACACTGGAAACCATCCTGTCATGTCATAATCCTTACAAATGCAATGCAAGACTCTATGCATATGGATCCATCGGAGTAAAACTCCCAATTTAAAATCATGTCAGGTTATCGAGACATTCAACAAGGCATAAACCTTCAACTTTCAATTTGTGTCAATCTAGGCCAACGTGGTGAGCATACGCTCCAACTTAGAAATGCAATGTATGCCATGTAACATCAACTTCAACATAAAATTCACAACAACGCAACAACAACAACAAATTAATCGCAATTCAACATTGGCCATAAGCCTACAACATAATATTTCATCAACTGCAAAACAACTTATCAACGTTGGTCATAAGACCTACAACTCAATTTGTCCATAATCCAAAATAATTCAACATCAACATATAACGACGACATATTCAACAACAACATATAATGACAACATATTTAACAACAACAACAACATATTTGACAACAACAACTTATTCACATAATTCCAACAAAATAAACCAACCAAAAGTACCTACTACATACAAACTACTCCTTTAAATTTTGACTAATTTTGGTTAAACAATTATGCCGGTTAAACTACTAAATTTACTATTCGGTATCATTTTCCTCAACTTCTACTTATTTTCCACTGATACATACTTAATATCCTTCGGCTAAATTAATTAAGTATAATACTTCTAACATTAAGTCATTGTACTGCTACTTGATGTGCCTCTGCTAGAACCAATACATCCCTACACCACTCTATTATCATTTTTGCTACTGTTACCAACTTATCCAATTATATTGGTTTGGTTTCTATTGATTAATTCTTATTATCATACTGCTATTTTCAATTCACCAACACATTCTGCTACCAATATTTCCCTGCCAAATAGTTACAACACTGCTACTAATCCATATACCCAAGTTACTATTATTATTATTTTTTATTTATAAAATAGAGTGTTTAATTTAAGAAACAATGTCCAAAACGAAGACTAAAACGAACTTACGGTTTGAAAGTTATGAATTTTCAAAGTTTAGTATTTTTTTTCCAAAAAGTATCAGTGGTAACCGGTTCCTCCACGGGAGTAACCGATTCCCACAATCATGTGAAAACACGTTGCTGAAAAATGTATGGGGAACCCGGTTCCTCCCAAGGGATAACCGGTTCCCACGATTTATAAAAATTATTTTTCTGGAAAATGTACTAGGAACTCGGTTCCCCCCACAGGGTAACCGGTTCCAACGATTCAGGAAAATCACCTTACTGGAAATTATATGAGGAACCCGGTTCCCCCTACAGGGTAGCCGGTTCCTACGACGTCTGAAGCAGAAAAGTGCAATTTGACAGCATTCTTTATTTTTCCCATTCAATTCAATCAATCCAATACAAACCAAATCATAAATTAACACCAGAATCATCCATCAAAAAACATCATAGTGCATAACAACATAATTCAACAACACTTAACAACCCTATAACATGTAATTGACTCAATTTCATACAATTAGGCATTTTAGGGTCAAAACTCATAAACCTATAAAATCCTAAATTGGGATTCCTAATTCACTCAATCAATCCTATCATTCCTAAAACATATAATACATAATAATCAGAGAAGTCACCCCTTACCTTAGCCAATTTCTTGAATTCCTCAAGCTTTAGGTTTCTTCCTCCTTGCCTCTTCTTCTCTTCTCACGTATAATCCTTTTCTCACTTTTTCTCCAAATTTTGGTTTCCAATTCCTTTTTCTTTCTTATTATTCTATTATAATAATAATAACAAAATAATTAGAGGCTTTTACTCCATACACACTCTCCTCTACTAATCACCACATAAGCCCAATTCCTTTTCTTTATTTATTTTTCAATAATTCTAATATTCCAATAATTTCTAAAAATCAAATTTTAATTAATTAAATAATTAAAATTCCAATTTAGTAATAATTGAAAATATGGGGTGTTACACGTACCATATTAGTATATGTGGTTTAAAAATAATAAATTAAAATTTGAGTCAACAATATATATATATATATATATATATATATATATATATATATATATATATATATATATATATATATATATATATATATTCATGTTTGGATCACTGATATTTTTTCCTTATTTACATCGTTGTCAAATATTTATTCAATTATTATTTTAGTTGTATACATAAATTTCAATAATTAGCATATATTTTTGTCGTATTTGGATAAATATTATATTTTTTTCCGTATTTATATTAATGAGTTGAATTTATTTAACTTTTTTTATTAATTGCATAAATTTCAATATTGAGACAAATTTTAAAATTGTCACATAGGCCCTAATAAAACTAATCTTGGTGATCAAGATAAAAGGTACTAACAGTACAAACTAATAAAATACTAAAGTACCCTTAAAACTAAACTTAATAACTAAGTTAAGGAACCAGAAGTTAAACACACTTCTGGACACAACCTCAGAAGTTCTACAACTTCTGAATACAACCTCAGAAGTTCTATAACTTATGAGCAACAGAATTTCTGCTGCCCTCAGAAGTTCTGAATATGAATTATTCTAAACACCATCCCTTAGTTCATATTCATCAGAAACTAACAACACTAATTCCATCCCTCAAACAGATAAGGTGTTCAGTCTTGACATCCTTCATCAGAACTTCTGCAAGTTTCTTCTGGTTGCTACACTATGCAACTTCCAATACTCTATTTAGAAATGCAGATTTCTCCTTGAAAATCCATCGGACGCTGATGGTTTTCTTCTCCTTTGGAAGCTCAGTTAACTTCCAAGTCTTGTTTCTTTCTAAATCCGCAAGTTCTTCTTTCATGGACTTCAACGACACTTTTTTCTTGAGAACTTCTCCAATACCTATTTGTTCAGATTCTCCTTATGATTCTTGAACCGTATCTCCTTCTGGACTTTCTTCAGAAGTTTTACTTCCACCAGAAGTTCCACCTTTGTTAACTTCTGGACCTTGTCCAGAACCATCACCTTCAAAAGGTCCTCCTTCAGAATCATGACAACCACTAGAGGCCAGACTACCTTTAGAAGCTCCTCCTTTAGAAGGTCCACCTTTAGAGTCACGATTACCACCAAAAATTTGATCACCTCCAGAAGCTTGTCCTCTAGAACCTACGTCTTCAGAGTTTTCCCTTCCAGAAGCATGACCACCACCAGATTCTTGATCATCATCAAAATTTGGATCAGAATCAGATTCACCATCTGACTCATCCTTAGAGTCTCCAGAAGATTCTTCATCTTCTGAATCTAACTCTTCTTCAGAACTTTCAAGTCCTGACTCATCTTCGGACCTTTATGTTCTGACTCATCTTCATAAGCAGAATCTCCTTGAGATTCTAACTCATATTCTGATTCTTCTTTAGACTCAAAATCACCTTCGGATTCTGACTTGTCTTCAGCTTCAAAGTCATCTTCTAACTCTGACTCATCTTCCGAAACCTCAGATTCTGACTCATCTTCACAATCTTCAATGTCATTTTCTGACTCTTCAGAAGTTTCAACTTCTGACTCGTATTCAGAAGTTATCTCTACATCAGAAGTTGGTTGGGACTTACTCCAATCCCAAACTTTTGACTCTTTCACAAAAATGTCTCTGCTGATTTCAACTTTGTTGGTTTCTGGATAATAGAGCTTATATGCACCTGTACTGTGGCACCCCACCAGTAACATTACCTTGCTTCTATCATCCAGCTTTTGGGACGTGTTTGTAACATACAGAACCAAACACTCTCAGATGACCAACACTTTAGTTATCTCCAGCCCACTTCTTTAAAGGAACAATTTCCTTCAGCTTCTTTATTGGACAGTTGTTCAGAACATATCTGATGTGGCAACAGCTTCTCCCCATAACATATGAGGTAGCTTCTTCTCTTTCAGCATAGTTCTGGACATATCAAACAAAGTTCTGTTTCTTCTCTCAGCAAGACCATTCTGCCGAGGAGTATATGGAGAAGTAACCTCGTGTTCTATTCCATTCTCCTCACAAAACTTCTGGAACTTTGTACTCACCTCCACCATCTGTTCTCAGAATCTTCATCTTTTGACCACTTTGCTTCTCAGCCTTCACCTTGAACTTTTGAAACTCAGTAAGCACTTCATGTTTGAACTTAATGAGTGTTACCCATGTCATCCTTGTGAACTCATCCACAAAGGACACAAAATATTTGTTTCCTCCAAGTGAAGGTACTGGAAATGGTCCACACACATCAGAATGTACTACTCCTAGAGCATGTTTTGCTCTTTGAGCAACTTCTGATACAAATGGCAATCTTGGTTTTTTTCCTTTCATGCATACCTCACATGACATCTCAGGCTTCACAATCTTTGGAATGCCATGTACAAGCTTCTTAGAACTTAGATGCCCTAAGATTCTATAGTTCAAATGCCCTAACCTCTTGTGCCACAACTTACTATCACCTTCAACGTCTTTTGAACTAAGGCACTCTGCTTCAGCTGTATTAACATTCACCTTGAATGTTTTGTTGCTTCCATGCTCAGACTTCATAATCAACTTCTGATGGGAATCATACAACTTCAAGAGGTTGTCCTTCGTTACAATTGAGAAACCTTTCTCAATGAGCTGACCTACACTCATCAGATTGCTTTTAGTTCCAGGAATATACCAAACATCTTTGATCATAATGTTTTTCCCATTCTTCACCTTGACTTTGACATTTCCCATACCTTCTACATTAAGGTACTTATCATCAGCACGTCTGATCTTTGTTCTCCTTATGGAGTCAAAGTCTATCATCCATTGTTTGTTCCCAGTCAAGTGATTTGCACACCCAGTGTCCATATACCACCAATATTATGACCGCTTACAATCAGAATCAGAAGCCATTAATAACACAGGTTAATCATCTGAATCTTGTCTGGCTCATATACATTTGGATTTTAAAATTTGAATGGTAATTTAAAATTTGAAGACAGTAATATGTAAGGAAAAATGTGTTTATCTTGTTAATAAAAAAATGGTTGCTAACTTCAATCAACAAAAGCAGATGAACAATCTTTTATTCAATAAAACTAAGTCCATCATCATATACAAAATCAACATTTTATTTTCATCATAAACAAACAAACTTATTTCCATTTCCACTTAACCACTGTGTTTCCAAAAGCTGCAGAATCAAATAACTATGTTCTTGTCTTGTAGAACTATGGCTACTGGTTTCAGCACATACATTTCACAACAATGTGATCATATTGTCGGACTCAACTTATCCACTAAATGCTTCTCCAATGTCTTGTGCTGCATCCATAACAATTAACTCTGTATCCAACAAAGATAAATTGAGTGTATACAATAGTAACATGAGGACCTTCCCATATCGATACCTTAAGCACATTTATTAAGAAACACAATGGGTACCCTGTACCCCAAAAGAGGACCAACCCATATCTTCCAAACATAATGCCAAAATATGAGTAGTTTGATCATCATCTAACAAAAGAGAACCTGATTCTCCCTACGAGTAGTGTTAGAGAGTCGAGAAAAAATTATAAGCTGAAAATTACCTCGAGATCGCCTTCCATCCTAACCTTCTTAGGTTATACACCAAGTGAATCTATAAGATAATATAAGTGATAAAACTTAACGTAAGTAGAATATTACAAATTTACAATGATTAAAAATTATCAAATTCAAGTTTTCCTTAAGCTATAAGATTTTCATAGATCAATATTCCTGAAGAGACTGAACTGTTGTTATGAGAAGATGAATGAGCCTCACAATCCAAAATTAAGACCAAAATCAGAAGCCTGGAGGTTGATTTTGACAAAATTTCAAGTGATCCCTTAGCAATATCAAGTAATTCATGATCAACAAAGGGACTTTGGCATCAAAATGCTTTAACAGTACCGAAACCATTGATGAATCATGACAAGTATTCAGCATACATAGAATAGCCCCTGACATTGGAAGACCAAAATGCAATTCATACATGGACGGAATATTAGGAGCCAACACAACAACCTGCACAAATCATCAATTAACTGCGATTAATCACATGTGTGTAGGAAGTTAAATTAATAGCAATGAAGAGTGCCACGATGAAGCACATATGTCTTACCATGTGAGTAGTTTGTATTGTGTCTTTATTGATAAGCTTTCTTAAGAATGAACAGGCCCATAAGTAACCTGCTCTTCCATACAATACTTCATAAGGAAAATCAGGGGTAGCTCAATCTGTTCACAAAGCAAAACCAATAGGAAAAAGATATAAAACAACCAAAATTAATCTATAAATTGAATTATCCTACAGATAATGATTAAGAAATAAATACAACAAAACCTCTTTGAATTTTCTAAGGTAATAGTCAAGTAATCTTTCCTCACCGGCATGCTTAGCTATGACTGCACAAAGAGCACAAACACTGGCACGCCCACAGATAAATGTCACACAGCTGCAACGGAATACATTAGCAAATAAAACTATAATCCCATTATTCTCCATTCTCCCATATTAGGCTGAAATTGTAACTGTGTTCATACCAGAAGCATATATGCCTGTTAGAAGATTTTCTTGTAATCTCATAAAATCAAAAGTATCATAGACTTCATCATAAGTGGCGATGAGTTCTTGTCCATCAGTGGAAAGCCTGAAATCAATTTCCAAATGTTAAAATTATATGATATACAAATGCACACAAATAATGCATTACACCATTACTTACAATTCATTCATTTTAGTGTCATACTGCTTCACATCAAATTGCGAACCTTCCGGAGCCAAACCTGGCATACTACAAATCCAAGAACACAATTTAGATAAAATTCAACACATATTACCAACAAATAACAAACATACAACTAAATATCCATTAAATTAAAATTATAATAAAACACAATCCAATTGCTTTTTTGCCTCCGTTTCCACCTTGAACATTTCTTCATGAAATAATGAGACTGTTACTGAATTAAAAACGACATAAGAATTGAAAAAAATACTGATCTTATTGCTCCATTAAATCCAAAAAGGATCATCCAAATAAATGGTGATGTTATCACAGACAAAACCAATTCACTTACCGTAACGACAATCTTATCCTCCCGAGGAATCTATCTTGCCCTCTAATCGAATGAAAGATCCACTGATCCAATGAACCATTCCTCAGGAACTCGTAAACTAAAAGCCTGCAAAACAAACACTTCTTAAGCCAATTAAAGAGATGAAATACCATACATAACATAGATAAAAACATTAGTCTATGTAGTTTCACACAGAATATCCAAACTACATTGAAAATGACATTGACAAATTGATGATACTATGTTGTTCCATCTCCACCTATTATCTGCATAATAACACAGACAAGTCTTTAATGACAATCATGTACTCTTAACAATCTAAAATTGCAACAAAGTAGAGGGATAAGAGAGGAAAACGCACGCGGAACATCATCAACAACAACTCAAATTGACTTATTCAGTTTTCTAAGTTATGGCGATGGAACAAATTGCGACATAGTTGCTGTAAAACACGCATCTGAATCAAAAGCATGAGCATATCAAAGAAGAAGCAAAAGAATAAATGGGTGAGAATCAATCAAATCTCCTACTTTCTTCTTTTTATCCCTTCACTCTTCAAATTAATGGATTCTAATGGTCAGTGGTAGTGGAGTGCGAAAAGAATTAAAGATGACAATGATGTATTGTAATCGTTATTAGCAGGTTTCGTGGAGTAGTGAAAGGAGAGGGTTATGAAGATTGAGGTGGAATAGTTGAATGGTAGTGGGCGATTGATTGGGAAAGAGAGAAAATAGGTCAAGAAGAAAGAGAAAGAGAGAAAGGATGAGAAAGAAAGAGGAAGAGAAACCGTTTAGGTTGAATTGAATCAAGAAGATGAGGTGTAAAAACATTAATTTAATTTATTTTATTTTTAATTTGATTTTGTAAAAATAAATCATGATGATTGATTAGGATAGCCACGTGGATGATTATGGAATAAGAAGGGTAATTAAGGATTTTAATAAACACCTTATTTTCTTATATGATAGATAACAATATTTTTCGCAGGTACATCTTGACATGTGTCCTTATATTTGATTGTAATGATTCCTTTTAGTAATACGACATTTGAGCATTCTTGGATAGTATGTTATGATATCTCGACCATCAATGGTGTAGTTCATGCTTTCCAATATCAAGGATCAAATAGTTCATCTTTCTTAGGGGATATATAAATAATTATGGGGTTACAATGTTTTCTTTTCTCCATGTGTGAATCTTTGAAAGTTCTTTTATCGTGTCTGCAACCTTCTATATCTTAGTGAGTCTCATACCATTAATCACAAATTCATGTTTACGCCGCCTCTTTCGATAGAACATATTACATGTAGGTTTTTGAGTTCATATTTTCAAGGAAACACGTGAATATGAACTTTCTATTCTTTTTACACTTGCTTACTTAAATAGGGTTTCTAGAGAGTTATGGGTTTTTTAGACATTTATGTTTTGTAAGTTGTTGAATTATTTTCTATGGATGATTTTCGTGGGGGAACATGCAACATTTATCTTTGTGTTGTCATGTACTTTTCTTATGACCATTTCTTCAATGTATTTAACAACTTCTTTAGACATGGACAACTTTGAATCATGAGTGGATCAAGATACATTGGACATTATTTGTACCTATGTGGGTGAAAGAGACCTAGACCATGCTTTTACTCAAGCGGGTCCTTCTTAGGATTAATAAGTGCTTCCTCCTAAAGGGGATAAGATGATTTACAGCAAATATGATGGATGTGTCGTCCCTCTCCATGAATTCTTGTTTTCTTTTGATAGATTTCTTTACCACCTTCAACAAATTCAAAGTGGGCGTCCTAAATTATTAGTTCTGTGTTTGTAGCAATTTTGGTAAAATATTCTGCTCAAAAAATTCCATGAAGGATGCCTTGACATGTGAAGCAAAGATGTATCAGCAAATTTATAAGATGTCAAAGCAGATGTCTTAACATGTGTTATAGAACTTGGTTTTTCTGTTTAGAACTTCTAGGCATTATTTTGTTTAGTTAATTGATATATGTATTGCTTAAAGTTAGCAAGTTTGTTTAAAGTTCTATTGCAATGTTTTTGTAGAGTTTTTATCCTACTTTCATGGAGAAAGTAGTGGGAAGTTTTGAAGACTTATGTGAAGCGGATTTGGGCCAAGCCTTATCCGCGGTTACTATAAGAAGAACAACTAACCCTACTTGCAGAGTTAGTTACACAGAAGGAATCTGAACGTGCTGGTTTTTGAAGATTAGGTTTAATTCTTGTGTTAATTGTTCCTTGTGAGCCACTCTTGTATTCTTTAATACTACAGTTGGACGTTTAGTTGAGTTGTAAATTTTTAATCATTCATACGCTTTGAATAAAAGAATGGTTATGTGTTTTTGAAGTGTGTCTTCAAATCATTGTCATTGTTTTATCATTGTGAGTGATTGAGGGGGAGTGAGAGGGGTCTGAAGGCGTGAAAAACACAAGAAAGGGGGGTTTGAATTAGGTTTTATCCTTTCAAAACTTTTACTTTTAAAAACAATCCCCTTGAATATGCTTCTCTTTTGATGAAGAATAAAATATAGGAAGCAATAAATAACACAGTATTTTTGTCCTAGTTCACTTGAAACATCAAGCTACTCTAGTCACCCTTCCGAGGTGATTTGCCTCTCTCCACCAAGGACTTAATCCACTATAACCAAACTGATTACACTTGCACGGGAAACCACTGGTGACTAACACCTACACACACTAACTTTATGTGACTAACAACCTCTAAGACTAACTTTCATAGACTTCTTGAGAAGCTGACCCAACTGGTCTCTTAAGGAAAAATCAAACAATAGTTTGATCACAAGTTTGTTTACAAGTAAATATGCTTCTACAAAAGCTGATTATGTAAACATATTTTTAGTACAAAGTGACTTGAATGAATTTATAGCTTTTTACAAAGAATAAAGAATTTATTCACAACGAGTTTCTTCGTGAATTAGAAGTTGTTTCTTCAAGTCTTCAAGCTCTTATATAGTGCCATGCATGATGTAACCGTTGGAGGGTACATTTGGAATATGAAACTTGTGGCGGCTTGAAAGAACATGGGGGACAAGATCATATACAACTTTCATCCTTCATGGTAGTGGAATGAAATGTTTTTCTTGTACCATGTACAGTTGTACTACGTTAATGTTATCTTCTTTCCTTCTTCACTTCAGAGGCTTCTACGAGCATGAGTTTGGAAGTGGAAATCTAACTTCTGGTTGATCAAAACTTCAAGTCTTCAGATCTTCCTATTTAGAAGCTTCAACACTTGGTTTTGAAGAACCTTGTTTCGTAACAAAAAGGTTGACAAAACTTCAAGTCTTAGAATCTTCAGAACCACGTTCTTCAGTGTCTTCAGCACTTGGTCTTGTAACTTATATCATAGCCTATGTTCAGTATAACTTCAAGTCTTGGAATCTCCATAATCACATTTTTCAGAGTCTTCAGCACTTGGTCTTCATAACCCTTTATGTCGTAACCAAAGTTCAGAAGAAATTCAAGTATTTCAAGTCTTTAGAGCCATGTCTTCAGAGTCTTTAAGCACTTGGTTTTCAGAATCCTTTGTCTTCTGAAACTTGAGTCTTCATCATCTTGACATAAGTCACACTTTTGTCTTTAGATCTTTTGACTTGTTTCTTCGAATGGACGTATCAGAGTAACTTCAGACCCTTCTGAAGATTTTCCTTGCTACTTGTTCAACAGAACCTTTGTAGCTTAGAAGTGGAACATATTCTCTTCTAATGTCTTGGCCACACCATTTATCAGGAGCATAACCTATTTGTTTATCTTAAAAATACAACAAACATTAGAGTAACCAAATTGTTCACTCAAACATACTCTTTGTTATCATCAAAACTCAGAGACATAATTGCAGAACCAGATCTTGTTATAACAATCTCCCCCTTTTTGATGATGACAGACTACGTATTTTGATGACACAATGTTTCATAATATTAGGAGAAAGTTAAACAATAAAAAGTTAAGGACTACTTAACCTTTCCATGTAAACTCCCCCTGAATCAGAGACTTGGTGAAAGATCAAAACTTCTTACTAAGGACCATCTGAGCAACAACTCTCCCTGGTTCCAACAAATTAGATGAAATATCTTGAGAGTCTTGATTCTCGAAGACACAACTTCTCAACTGAGAGCTTGAACTTTAATGTCACTCATACAAGTCCCATAATCTCCAGTTAAAATTTGACTTCGGACTAACTCTTTCAGAGTCTATTGTAAGGAGTCAGATGCACAGACTTTCTTCAGATCTTGAAAAATCCTGAAAAGGAAAAGTAACACAATTCTACCAAGAAACAACAGTTTATATTTGGTTAGAAATGTAAGCAGCATTTTTTAGAGAATTTTATCATTGAGAATCAAAACTACTTCTTTAACTACTCCCCCTTTTGTCATAATCAAAAATTTATATTTTAAAAACGTGTGAAAAACACATGAATAAAATAATAGACAAAAGAAAAGTGTTTTCATTCATTGAAAAGAGGAGTACATGAAGGATACAAATGAATCTAAACTTCAAAGATATCACATCTCTCATCAAACAACACCTTATCACCATATAATAGATTGTTTCCAACAGATTTAGTTACATGGGCTAAAGCAAACAGTTCAGATAGTAACCGTCCATATGGAATAAATGATTTATGAGAATCTCTGGAGTTGATGATGGAAAGCTTGAGATGATTAAAGATGATTGATGGAAGATGAACATGAATGTTCTTTTCTAAACAGTAAAGTAAACACGTATCCCTAGGAAAAATCCCATAATGATTATGTCCTATGGGGAGAATATTTGATAGTAAATACTTAAACCGGAAGTGAGCTGAGGATTTTAGAATGTATGGTCCATGGATAGAAGAGTCCGAAAAATTGGGAAGAACATTAACATTAGTGCATGAATTAGGAGAGGAGGGACAATTTGTAGCTTGTTCAATCAAGGGATGAGTGATGACAACAGGACACCCAAAAACATGAGAGTGAATGAATTCTCCAGAAGAATCAACTAAGGCATGAATCTAGAATTGTTTCACAAGATATGGATAGATAGAACCCCTAATCATGACGAAATATTCATACCAACCTTGTTGTTCTATGAATGAACTAATTTGACTTACATCAGTCACACTATCAATTCGTTTTTCATTAATTACTTCAAGAAGAGATTCATCACCATTAAAGGTTCTAGAATTCATGGAAAAGAGACTTAATGATATCGAATGAATTAGGATGATGAAATGCACTCAAAATATAAATAGTTGCAAACCTAAGTTTTAAAAGCTATGTAGGTTTTAAAACGTCAAAATAGTGAGAAGTAGTAAATAGTAATAAGATTTAGTCAATTTCCAAGAAGGATTGTGTAAGTTCCAAATTATATGGATTGGCTAAATTTTAATAAAACATATAATAACAGCAACAATGTTTTGTACAGTAGGATTCTCAACAAATAATCCTATCTAGAATGCCTTAACATACAGTATTGAAAAGTTTCAAAATCTGGAATAACATGTCATATGAGATGTCAAGACGTTGGACATCAGGACATCACGCTACAGAAACTGTTAAGTTTGTTACAATTATGTTTTAATTAGAGCATAATATTTTGGGAGTATTATGTAACGTAAGTAACGCGTGATTAAAGGCATATGTGGAGGTCCAAGAGCTAAGGAGAAAAACCAGAAGGGACCTTGATTGTAGCAGAAGTTATATGTGTTTTTGTCTCTGCAAAAGTTTGTTTGTTTCTGCAGAAGTTTTTTACAGCTTATGTTGTTATTTGAAGGTCCAAATCCAGTTGGGTAATAGGTTATAAATAAGCAGTTGTAACCTCGTTTTAGGAAGCTAGTCGGTTTTAGAAATATGTAGTCTTTAGGGTTAGCCATGTAAGTGAACCACCCAGATTGTGGGATGGTCACTGATTTTTACCTCGAAGCCTGTAGGCAAGAGGGTTGTTTTACTCACTCGTAAGATGTGAAGCAATGAGTGTAGTTATGTCCTTGGAAGAAGCTGTGAAGCAATTGCAAGTTTGGTTTGTGTCACTTGAGTGACTAGTTTAGATTGTGGCATCTTCAAACTGCTTTAGTTGTGTTTGGAGTAAGGTATCTCCAAACTGTTTTTATTAGGAGCCAAGCAGTCGATGCAGTTGCTGGTGTGATAGTAGTTGATAGACATCATTAAGGTGATTGGAAGTGAGAGGAGCTTCTCATATCTAAGTGTGGTATCTTAGGTAGAAGGGTCATTGGGTAGTCTAATTAAGTGAGGAGTGTAAACATGGTGGTTTCCCTCCGAATTAATACTACTGATAGTGAACTTCATTCCTGGTTTGGTATGCCCCAGATGTAGGTTGGTTAGAACCGAACTGGGTTAACAATTCCTTGTGTTCTTTTGTTTCCTGCTTTTAATTGTATGTTCTACCTTGTCTGTTTTGTAATGTTAGATCAGATGTCACGACATCCTGAGTCTGGCCCTCACCAGAATTTCAGATTGCTTGCTCGGTATACACACTAAGTTAGAATAATAATTATGGTATAACTCAAGTTGTACATGTTACTCATTACTTCTGATAAGGTGATACATTTAATATGCTCAAATTTCTGGATAACTATTGGTTTCCATCTTACAGAGACACTTCTGTCTGAAACATCTTCTAAATACTGAGATTCTAAGAAAATAAGAGAGTTATTGTTTAACCAGGAATCCAATATCTCAAACTGTGACTTTTAAATTTTGTTTTACTCTGGACAAATTTTCATCTTTAGATTTTCCAGAATAAACTGAAATCTATCTTCATCTAGGGGTTTTGTAAAAATGTCAGCTCATTGATGGTCTGAATCTATAAATTTTAAACATAACACTCCCTTCTAAACATAGTCTCTAATGAAATGATGTTTAATTTCAATGTGCTTTGCTCTAGAGTGGAGAATTAGATTCTTGCTTAAACAAATAGCAGTGGTGTTGTCACAAAATATGGGAATGTTACCTTCGTATATTTGGTAATCTTCCAATTGATTCTTCACCCAAAGCATCTGAGTACTATAAAGCGATGCTGATATGTACTCTACTTCTTCCGTTGAGAGAGCAATTGTAGATTTCCTCCTGCTTGACCAGGAGATTAGATTGCTGCCTAGGAATTGATAGTTTCTAGATGTGCTCTTTCTTTTTAATTTTTCTCCAGCATGATCTGCATCACAGAAACAAGAAAGTGTATACTCTGATGTTTTCACATGCATCAAGCCAAGGTTAGTGATTCCTTTCAGATATCTTAGAATTCTCTTAACAACAGTTAAGTGAGATTCTCTAGGATCTGATTGGAATCTAGCATAGAGATACACACTAAATACAATATCTAGTCTAGAGGAAATAAGATACAAAAGAGAGCCTATCACACCATGATAGAGCTTTTGACAAACATGACAGCTTACTTCCTCTTTCTCTAGAACATATGTTGTATGCATTGGAGTTTTTTCTATTGTGCTCTCCATCATATTAAACTTCTTTAGAAGCTCTTTAGTATACTTGCTGTGATAAACGTAAGTTCCTTTAGACTTCTGAACAATTTGAATTCCCAAGAAGAATTTCAATTCTCTCATTAGGCTCATTTCAAACTCAGCCTGCATCATCTTAGAAAACTCCTCGCAACGAGAGGGATTAGCAAAACCAAAGATAATATCATAAACATATATTTGCACAATGAGTATATCATTTTTGATTGATTTACAAAAAAGCGTTGTGTCAAACTTTCCTCTAGTAAATTCATTTTCTAAGAGAAACTTGCTTAATATGTCATACCAAGCTCTGGGAGCTTGGTTTAGACCATAAACAAATTTCTTTAGTTTAAAAACAAAATCTGATTTCTCAGATTTTTCAAAACTAGGAGGTTGTTTAACATAAACTTCTTCAGAAATGTATCCATTCAAAATGCACTCTTAACATCCATTTGATAAAGAATAATGTTATGATTAACAGGAAATGATATTAATAGATGAATTGCCTCTAACCTAACGACTGGAGAAAATGTTTCTGTATAGTTTAGTCCTTCTTATTGACTATAACCATGTGCAACCATTTGTGCATTGTTTGTTACAACTTCACCCTTTTCATTGAGCTTGTTTCTGAACACCCATCTAGTTCTAGTAACATGTACACCTTTCGGCTTCTAAACCAGGTCCCACATTTCAATCTTTGAAAATTGAAATTTTGGTGCAACAACAGAATCAGATGTGCTATTAGAATATCAAGATCTGATCTAAAATTAAGATAAACAGACAAGGTAGGGTAATAAAATAGTGCAGGAAACATATAGAACACATCAGGATTTTTAACTCAGTTCGTGGTTCAAACCAAGCTACGTTTGGGGGCTACCAAGCCAGGAAGAAGACTCCACTATCAGTAGTATTATTTTATGTAAACAACCTCTAGTTTACAGATAAAAAACCTCCGGTTTTCCTAATCAGTTCCCAGTAAAACCTTTATCTTAGAAGACCATATAAGACAAGAGAACCTCTGCTCACTCCCTAGTGATACCTAACTGTTGCAAACCCCTGTAACAATAACAACCTATTTGACGAACACTTCTTCAAATACAAAAATAGTAAAAAAATCTTGACACACATACTTGGAATTGCATCAAAGCTTCTTCCAAGAACACAACTCAACTCATTGCTTCACAGCTTCTGAGTGAGTACAACTATCCTCTTGCCTACGGGTTTCGAGGTACAAATCAATGACTATCCCACAATTCGGGTGGTTCACACACACGATTAACCTTAATGATTACATATTTCTATATTTGGATAGCTTCCTAAAACTAGGTTACAAAGTCATATTTATAACCTATCACCCAACTGGATTCGGGCCTTTAAACAATAACATATCATCTATAACAAACTGTAGAAACAAACTATGCAGAAAACAAACAGCAAAAAACTTCTGCTACAATCAAGGTCTTCAATCTGATTTTTCTCCTTAGCTTCTAATTGAATCTTTTAGAACTCCACATATGCCTTCAATTACACGCCACATATGGTGCATAATATTCCTAGAATATTCCTCACAACTTAAAACAGAACTGCAACAAACTTATCAGTTTAGTAGCGTGATGTCTGATGTCATGACATCTCCTTTGACATGTTGTTCCAGTTGTTGATTTTAATCAACACAACATGTTCAGGCATTCCAATAAGACTTACAAGTTCTCAAATATCCTATTGTACATTATATTATTGCTGCTATTATTTGTTTTACAAAATTGATTCCAATCCTAAAAAATAGGGAACTTACAATATCCCCCTTTGACAAATTTTGGCTAAAACAAATAGGTAAAAAATATATAATAAAACATTACATTGAAACAATAACAATAATTTACAATTTACAATTAATACTTCTTCCGTAGAAATATCCCTTGTTTTCTGCACACATCTTCTGATCTTGAGTTTCAGGCAATGTCTGAACATCCCATTCAACATCTTCTTTTCTCCATTAAACCAACCCACGTGTGCAAGGTAGGATAAGGGAGAAGACTCGGTGTTGGATTGCGGGATATACTTCTGCCTGAATAGCATTAGAGACATTTCAGAAAGGATTATGAAAAATCTCCATGTAACGCAGAACACAGGTCACAACTGTGTTCATAAACTCAAATTACAAGTCATAAAGAAATTTTCAGGATGGAACCTGATAGACAGTTTGGTATGATCCTTTTGGACATTGTGACTTAGACATAATTTCACTCTCTCTTGTTTTAATTTCTGAGTGACACATAACTTTCTCTCCCCCTTTTTAGCAAAAAATTGACAATGGGAGCCTTCACAAAAGTAGATCCAGGCGCATGATGCCTAGAATGGAATGAACCTCATGATGATAAATACACCAAGTTTTTCACTTAATAATTCATGTAGAGAGATCCTCTATAAATAGGCCAAGAAATATCAACTTTTGGTTTTTGGTCAAAGAGAATAAACTTTGTCTTGAAGGACTGCATTAAAAGCAACATTATACCATCCAAACTAACTCTGACTATCTTTAATAAAGTTTGGCAGTTTCTGTTGAGAGGAGTCAGTTCCAATAAAGGCATAGGATACCTCATCTTTGTACATCATGCAGTTACATGTGATTACTACCTCTTCTTTCACCAATCTAGACTACCTCTTTCTGAGACATCATACCATGTGATTTTGACCATGTCCCTTCACATGGAGAGAATTATCTATACTTTTGCAATATGACGCCACATATTCTTACTTCTGCTCCTACTTGTTCACATATAGTCTTGATTCAACCACTAATTTTGAGATTCTCAGGAATATTGATGTTCCAACATCATTTGGGACATCCACAACACTACTCCAGAACTTATCTGCTTTGGTTCAGATATCATAATTATCTCTCAACTGCTCTTCCAAAACATCAAATACAATCTCATCTCCAAGACACTCCCATTTTAGAAGAATATAAATATCCTTTCACACTAGATACAGAATAATTACTCCCCCTTAGATGTAGCTTAACGAAGATATTAACACATCATAATCAACATTAGGGATAAAGCATAGATGTTTAAACATCAGTTAGAACATTCAAAGAGGAACAAGCATAGCCATTATCATTTTCTTCTCTTATACATAACACCAGTAACAGAAGAAAACACATTTTCAATCATGCATATGACCAAAGATACATCTTCAAAAGATAAGTCTCAATCTTATCTGCCTTCTCTCAATATCTGGTGTCTTCAATAATTGTGATGTTACATCTCCATGTAGAACACTCTTTACATCACATACTTCATCACACTTGATTCTGAGTTCAGATTTCCACACAATTATCACACAAATATCCAGCTCCCATCACGACATTTGTCAACATTTGTATCCAATCTCTTAATATGAAATCATCTCCTCATATACTCGCGAGATAATGTTGCCACACATCCTAAACTTGTGAAGATTAATATGTGTTTAATATTGCCATTCAACTCATATTTTAGCATGAATACATCAGACAAATACTCAGCTCCTGACAGAGTATATGATTTTGGCATTCAAGCTATATACTAATAAGTACTAAGTCTCCCGTCAAATTACTTACCAGTTTGTCAGTTAGAATTATCTACTCACACTTGATGATCTTGACTGATTACTTCTTCACACTTTACACTTACTTCCAAGCAGCAATACATATTTTCATGGTTGAAGACACTGATATGATGTTTTAACATTAGATACGACATCATCCATTATAATATGGTTCTGAGGGTAACATCCATACTCCCACTCAACACTTGTGTGTGTGTGGGGGGGGGGCATAGGAAGCACAACTATCATCAATTAATCAATCTCAAGGATCAGACAACCAACATAACCAGGGGATAGCATGAGCCATATGTCAATAAGATTTTCTTTAGACTTCCATTCTGACTTTGAGATGATGGATGTCATTGTCTCTACCTAAAGAGGAGATTCCCTCTGCTAGGTTTCTGGAAAAGACTTACCTAGGCATGACATAGAATAATATACAGACTTTTCAAAGAAATCTGTCTCCCTTGATTCTTCAAGACAATACCCATCCAAGATAATATATCACATAAACATGTCTGATATTAGGGCAGTCACAACTCAGGAACATTAAACACCATGGTTGGATCACAGTACTCTACTTCAAATAGAATCTGTTCCATGGTCACGAATAGAATTCCACAATTCTGGTCCCTTTGATCAGAAGCATCTTCCAGATACAAGCTCATCTCGTGTACATAAAGGGATTGTAGAAGAAACCTTTATGAGTCCTTTTAAGGGCATTGAGCTCAACTTCTATACTCCCATGAGCCTTGGTCAGAACTAAACTGACATCAGGAGTAGGTAACCTGTTGATCGTATCCTGATCAACTAATACACGTCAGATGTCTGATCTTCGAGATCAGGAGTAGGTTCCAAACATACATGTTCAACACATTCTTGTTTAGAACCCAAAACATATGTTCTTCAACTGGAAGATAAATACCTACTGAAATAATGTTCTAACATCCTATATAACATCAGTTCCATCTTCTTGGAACACATCATCCTTGACAATCTTCAAGGTTTTCAAACAATACGGAGATGTGCATGATGATCATTGATCAATTAATTCTCATAAACTCCATTAATACATGTCTTTATGAGTGGACTTAAGGAATATCTCAAGTATCTTTGACACTTTTAATTTAGTTGAAAAAATCTGCCATATATTTTGTTGAAAAAAACCCTAGAATTATTCTTGTGTTATAAGGGTTATATTAAAATCCATGCAGTGGAATACATCAATAGTTCAATAGATTTTATACACAATGCTTATACCATGATCCCAGAATAAGCATGAAAACTTAGTATTTAAATTAAATCATCCCTACGTACAGTAGCTTCTCACCAAGCTATAGACTAGACACAACCAATACCATGACCAAAAGGATACTTAAACACAAATAGGCATAAGAGTTACCTTATCAACATCTTCACTCCCGCATGAAGGTTTTGACATTTTAACTCTTTTTGCTAAGTATAAGCTTGTTGTACCCCAAAATTTTCCCTTATATTTTAAGGTCAAAATATCTCTCCATGTCAAGAACTACTCAAGGGATGATCAGATAAACCCTCTCCTAAGCAATTAACCCACAACTAGAGTTTTGCTTCTCTCAAGACAAATATGGGTTATAATGGATCAAGTGAATGCCATGCCTCCTCATATGTCCTAAGATATCTCCATATAAAGTTTTAAGCCTTATACCCCAAATTTGCTCAGTCAATTGCTCAAATGGTTGAAAATCAGTTGTATTGAACAAAGAGCCAATTATGGTCAACATACAGTCAAACCTCATTATTTTTGGTCAACATCTAGATTTTGAGATCACATTCATCATTTGATCAAGGATTGATCATGATTCATCAAGAAAATTCAAGAATTGATCAAAAATCAAAAGTTGTTAAATTAGGGTTTCTTGATGTAAAGTCAAGAAAACTTTGACCAGACATAACTTTCACATACTTCATAAAAAATGTTTCCTTTAAAACTCATTTTGAAGGGAATTCAATTCTCTATAACTTTGTCTCTCACAAGGTTTTCCCAAAAATGCTTCATTTGAGAGATATGGATCAAGACATTATAGGTCCTTTCAAAAGTCAACAAAAGTCATTTTCTCCAAAGAAGTGTATATGAACATGGAAGCTTCAATGAAGATGAAACCAAAGATAGTTATCAGAGAACGTCTTAAGCTTTCTAAAACGTCCAAGATCACTCTAGAATGATAAAAATTGAGAAAGATATAGTTTGTGCAAGTTTGGAAATTTTGGGAGAAATGCATGAAGGAAATATTTATCAATATTGAAAAATTTCCAAATGGGCCTATGTTTCCATGATCTATACTTGTTTCTAATATGGCCCATGACCTCTAAGTCCAATTACACGCCCTCCTACTATTTATTTCATTTATTTTTGAATTATTTCATTTAAATTCAATTTCAAATAAAATAAAATGCATGGAAAGAGGCCAAGGCGTGTGGGCTTGTTATTCAAATGTCTTGAGGTCCAAGGAAGTCCAAGAAGCTGGCAAAAACGCATGGAGAAGATTGGTTCAAAATTGGAAGTTTTTCATACAAACCACCGATCAAATATTTTCCGTTAAATGTCATATATTTTCTCTCAAATTTTTGACCTAATGCAGTCACTATAAGTACAAGATCAAGGCCATCCTCAAAGAACATGGTTTGCTGCACTCAAAACCCTACACGAAACTTCCAAAATTTTGCAAACTTAGGGCAAATTCAAAGTTAATTTTCCAGTTGTTCTCAAGGTGATTCAAGCATCCTATCACCTTCCCGAGCCTTCTAGGAATCGTTCCATATCCTTATAGAAGCATGAAGCAAGCCAGAATCGCCTCACTCGATTGCACCAGTTGGTAAGGTTTCTTGAATCTCAAACTCTCAATTCATGCTATTTAAACTGTTTCGATTTATGCATATGTGTTCATACTAATGTTTGTGAATGTTTAAATCTATTATTTTTAAGGTTTAACTCAGGGATGAAGTTTCACCATTGTTAGGGCATAAGAAGCTGTGAGCTTCGAATCTGGTGTTTCAGGCCGTTTCAGACCAAACCAATGCCACCATTACATTCACAACACTTTAATTAGTGGATCTGGGTTATTTTTGTTTTTATTTTGATCGATTTTAAAGGTTTTTAATTCCTCCTTTCCGGAGAAGATGGCCGGAGCCAGTACCAAGGGTGGCTTGACCGATGTTGATTAAAAACCGGAGGGAGAGAACGTGATTGACCCATTCAAAACCCAGGGGTCCACTGGGGCGTGTTTGTATTTTTGTTGATTTTTGAGAATTAAAAATCACACACACACACACACACACACACACACACACACATATATATATATATATATATATATATATATGTGGTTTCAGTTATATTAATGGATGTATGGCCGCCCCAGCGGTAGAACACGTGCACTTAGTCCTCTTGTCCCTCAAGGCATGGGTTCGATCCCTGGCTTTTACCAAATTTTTCAATATTTCTTGATTTTTGCAGGTACCACTAACATACAATTGGAGGCGTGTTAGTAACACCAAAGGCCAGTGGCCTAGTGGTCACGTTTTGGACTTGCAACCCCAAGGTCACGAGTTCAACATCCTGGGGTGCCACCCCTATTTTTTAACACCTTTTCCCTTTCAATTTTTCTAACATATTTTCAATTTCATTTCTTATTTTAATTTCTTTGCAAAAATTGTTTTAATCATTTTCTAAAACCCTAAACATGTTTTGATTTTAGTTTTAGGTTAATTAATTAATTATTTAATTTTTGACGTAAAATTAATTGAGTTTAAATTATTTTCTTAATTAATTTCTAATTAACTTAGAATAAGGTTTTTTTAATAAAAATCGATTTCAAAAAACACCAAAAATATTTTCTTTTTAAATTAGGGATTAGAACACTTATATCTTCATTAAAATATTTTTCCTCTTATGTATTCTTGCTTTATTCTCATTTAAATTCTAGAAATCGATGTATAGGTTGCAAGATTTTTTTGTAATAGTGTAGATTTACTTTTCCCGCATTTTTCATTATTATGTATCTGCTCATGGGATGTAATAGTTTAGGTAATTTACTTTTCCGCAGCTCCTGTTATGTAACTTCCCCAAAGTCATGTAATAGTGTAGGATATTTACTTTCCACACATTTAGTTTCCCGCGAATATTAACTGGTTAGATGTATGCTAATTAGGATTGTATGCCAAGACTAAAAGCAATCTTAGAATAACCCTAATCTCAAGATAAAATATCTGAATTGGATCACTTTGCATATTTGCACCTCTAGGGTAATCTCTCTTATTGCCTTCGAATAAAAATGGTCGTGTCCCTCGAAAGTAGGGGTACCATTAGCAAAAGTCCCTCGATTCAAAATCATCACAAAGATCATAGTCCCTCGATGACCCTCGATGTTGCCTACGAATATATGATCTTTTCCCTCGGTTGTTGCCTACGAATAAGTGATGATAGTCCCTTCGAATTTCTAAGGTATCCTTACATGTTTCCTTCAATGACCATACGATGACCCTACGCCTGTCCCTCATGTAACACCCGTAATTAATTAAAGTAATTTAATTTAATATTATAGAGCATTTTCAATTAATCCGTGATCAAGTCGAATTTGTAGGTAGAATCGTTAAGTTATTAATCGGGTCAAATTAGTCGAAAGGAAAATAATATTAGAATTTATTTTATTATTTGGAATCATTAAATTAAATATAATAGATTAATTATGAGGGTGAAATAACATTTTTAGGAGTGTTATTTAGTAGACCAAAATTATGTTAGGAGCCCATTATTTAATTGAGTGACCTAGTAAAATAAGGAATTAACATTGCTTGCAAAACCAAAAACCAAAGCCATAGTCACGTAGCAGCAGGAAACCAGAAGAGAAAAGAAAGGAATTAGATTGGGAACAAGGGTGCTAGCTGATCAATTGTTGTCCGAGAGTTTCACTTTTCCGATCAGTTTTTCGAGTTTCCTTCGATCCAAAGGTAAGGGGTGGGGTTCGGATTATATAATCGATTGTAGGATAATTTTTATGTGGGGTTTAGGGCTGCATAATTACACTGCTAGTCGTATTTTCGTCGATGAAATTATGTTGCTGGAATGAATAATATTGCTTCCTGTTGAAATCGTTTCTGCTATATGTGTTGTTTGTATTTGTCGTTCTGTGTAATGGTTGCGATCCAAGCGAAATGTTCATTCTGCTACATGTGGGAGGCGACCGTCCCAAGAGGAAGAAGGGGTTGGAGGCGACCACCCCCATTGGAAGAAGAAAGGAGAGACGACCGTCTGGGAGAGGGGGGGCGTCTGTCTCCTTGGGTCAATGGAGAAGGGAGGCGACCGCCTCAGATGCAGGATGGGCGCCTCAGTTCATTCCCTGCTTGTTCTGTTTCACGTGGCAAGGCATGGCATAGTTAGTTTTGGCTTGCTTTCATAGTATATTAGGAGAGTATAATACTAGCTAATTGGTAAATTGAATAGGTTACTAGCAGAATGAAAATATTAGATAACAAGTAGCAGAAAAACACTCTAGCAGCAATAGATAAACATACCAGAAGAATAGTATTTAGCAACAACAAAATTATAGCAGGCAGTGTAATTAAATAGTGAAATGATAAATCAAAATTCCAGAATGATAATGGTACTGGTATAATTAATTAGTAGAATGTATAGGACTAAGTATTAATGTTGCAGGAAAATAAAAACAGAGCAGAAAATTAGACTGTCAGTCGATTTAAGCGGAAAAATTAGTTTCTCGGAATTGGACGAAACTTTGCAGAATAGTTCAGGTATACGGGTAGTGAAATAAAACGGTGTCACTTCGTTGAAATTCGCATTGGTTGCTAATTTGCAGGTACTGTCGGAACGATGTTGTTTTGTTTCCGAATTGGAAGAATCCTTGAATCGTAGGCTTAAATGGCCAAAGTCGAAAACTGAAGTTGATTGTATTAATTTATAAATTGCATTATGTTGATGTTGTTATTTGTTGTTGAAGTCGATGTTGGTTGATTAAGTTGATGCCGTTCATGCATGATTTTAAGTTGTCGTTGTTTAAGTCGTTGTTGGAGTTAAATTCGTTGCATCGTACATAGCATGTGCATTATCAAGTTGGCCTGGATTTGCACCACGTTGTAAGTTGAAGGCTTATGCCTTGTTGAATGCCTCGATAACCTGACATGTTTATAAGTTGGGAGTTTACTCCAAATGGATCCACATGCATTTGCATTTGTCGAGTTGCATCTGAGTTACATTTTAATTTGTTGTTGATTATTATGTTGTTTTATGGATATCGTACGTTGTTGATTAAAGTAGTAATTATTGTATGATTCTTTACTTAGCATATGAATTATCGTACTTTTGCTTATATATTTAGATATCTCACCCTTTCTATTTTGTTGGCCGTTACCTTTATATTGGTAAAGTGCAGGTAACAAGGAGTAGAAGGTTTATTAGCTTATGGCGTCGTCGCTCTGATACATAGCACTCGGGGGAAACGAACGCTTGTTTTCTTTATGCTTACGCATTTTATTCCGTTGAACTATGTTGTGGTTTTTGAGAAATAAATTGTGGTTTTTCCGTTGTTTAAAGATGCTATGCTATTTTGAAATTATCATGTTGAGAATCCACTGCGGTTTATTATTTAAAGTTGAATTGTTAAAGACTAATTATGTTTCAATTGTTTCGTATTCATTATGTGCTATGTATCTGCCAAGAATTAAGTTGTTTTAATGTTGTTTTCAAGTTGTGAAAGTGTAATGCCTCAAGTTTTAATGTGAAATTTTGGCACTCTGATTTATAAAATGTTGGGTAGATTTGGGGTGTTACACCTCACATCCAATGGATGGGGCTACCTACTAACTAATGGTATGGATAACAGTATTCCTAAAGTAGAAGGAAAATAACAAAGAACGACATTTCGAGTGGGTAGTTAATCTTAATTACTTGCTCAAAATAAATACTTTTCACACCTCACATTTTAAATAAACACTTTGTATACATTTATACGAGAATCATTACAAACTTTCAAACAAATATTTTCAAACACTTCGTATACATTCTTGTGGACTGATACAAGAATTATTACAAATTCAAAGCAAAATATTTTCAAACACTTCGTATACATTCTTGTGGACTGATACAAGAATTATTACAAATTCAAAGCAAAATATTTTCAAACAAATCACACACACACACACACAAAAAGCAAGTTTTCAAAAGTGAGCTAAAGCAATTAAGAGCCCATAGATAACTACGGATGGAAATGGTGCTAACACCTTCCCTTTTCATAATTACCCCCCGAACTCAGAATTGATAAAAGGTCTTTCCTGTTCTTTTCACCTTTACTTTATTGGATAATGTAACACGGTGAACTGACTTTTAGTGATTTTGTATCGCAAATGTGCGGATAGCAAGAGTCGCCACCGACTTTTATTTTTATCCAATTAAGGGAAGGTAAAAGTACAGAAAAAGACCTTCGTTTATATTTTGAGTAAGGGAGAAGGTTATGAAAAGGGAAGGTATTAGCACCCCTTTCCATCCGCAGTTTATTCTACGGGCTCTTAGTTGCTCTAGATCACTTTTTTAAAATTGCTTTCTGTGTGTTTGACAAAAATGTTTTGAAAAGGCATTTCGCTTTGACTTTGTAATGACTCATGTAGGAGTGTATACAAAGTGTTCGGAAATGTTTCGTTTTTTTGAAAAGAGTTTGAACTTTGAAAAAAGAGTGTGTGGTGTGAAAAGTATTTGGTTTAGAGCAAGCAACTAAAAGACTTATTTACCCACTCAGAATTGGTCGTTTTCATACTTTTACGTTCCTTTAGAATAGCGCTAGCCGTACCATTAGTTAGTAGGTAGCTCCATTCGTTGTATGTAAGTGGGACATTCGAAGGGACATCGGATGGTCATAGAAAGCAACTTGGGAAGTATCCTAGCACATTCGAAGGGCTATCATCACTTTCGTGGCGACAATCGAGGTCAAGATCATGTATTCGGAGGCGACATCGTGGGTCTATGATCTTTGTATCGAAGGGACTATGATGATTTGTTTGGAAGGCAGCGGTGCTAGAATACCTCGTTCGAGGACATGACCATTTTGAATTCGCAAAGGCAACGAGAGAGAATTACCCTAAGGGGTGCATGTGTGAAAGAAGTGTGTTGATTTCAAGTATTTTATCTTGCAATTAGTGGGCTAAGTTCATTATTATCTTGCCATACACGCCTAGTTACTAGCAATTGATAGGGTGCGGAAAGTAAAATGCGGAATGTAAAGATGCGGAAAGGTAAATCCTACGCTATTACAAGGCTTTGGGGAAGATACATAATTTAAAATGCGGAAAATAAAGACCTAATCTTAAACTATTACATCCCATAGACAGTTACATTATTGAAAAAATAAAATGATAAAGAAAGAATCGTCTGAATCGGATCAACCTGTAAAAGAACGAGAAATCGGAAAATACGAGATGAATCGAATAAGAGAAAAAATGTTAGAAAAATGCAAATTCTTATATGAGAAAATTATTACATGCTGGAAATAATATAAATATGCTAAAATAAATTTTTGGGATTTTTTGGATGCAATTTAATAATTAAAAATGAATTTAAAATGATTTAAATGCAAAATTATGAATAAAAATAAATATGCATGCAAAAATTATATTTTTTAATTTATTAAATTAAATAAAGATTTTCAGAAAACAAATGCAAAAAGAAAATAATTTTTGACAATTTTTTAATGCATAAATAAAAATATGTAAAGAATTAAAAATAATGCAAAATATTAAAATATTAGAAAATATGAAAATATTGCAAGTTTGAAAAAAAAGAAGGAAAACCGGTGCCCATAGGGATCGAACTCAGGACATGGGAGAGGATCCAGGAATAGTGAACGCCTTAACCACTGGGCCACGTTGCATCTGATGTTTGAAAACGGAGTGAGTGGAATACATGCACGCGTCACCCACCGATTGCCTCGTTTCCGCGCCAAGAACTTCATCTTCAACCTTTTGAATTTTTAAAAACATAGCGTCGGCCTCAGTGCGACACTATAACCCCTGCAATTTCCAAAATCTCATACACATAATATAAATTTGTTGTGAGTACATGAATCGATTGCAAATTGGATTCTAAACACAATGGTGGTGGTCTCATGTTCCAATTTTACGTATTCTGTGAGTTCCCAATTCGTGCAAGGAAACCCTAGCTATGGTAAACATCGATTCTGGCCATGAAAACTCAATCAAACTATGCAGAAAGCTTGCAAACTTCCATCTAAACACAAAACAAACCACGAAACATGTTAAAAATGCATGAGAATTAGAAATCGATTTTGGAAAAGGAAGAACAAACCGAAACTGGGATTCCTTGATTCTTGATGGTTTTGCAACTTGTAAAGGTCTGGATCGACTCTAAACAATCCAAGGAACACGATGGAATGCTCAAAATCGATTGAAATCCACTGGAACCACGGCTGCTGATTGCTTGAAGGTCACGAATTTTTGGCTTTTAGGTTAGGGTTCTTAGAGCAATTTTTCTGTTCTATCTTGATAGGTATGCATCATATATTTATACTGGATGGATTTGGGATGGTTTTTGGCAAGAATCAATCAACATTCAAAGCAAATCAAATTTGATTTTTGTACAAAATCAAATTTTTAAAACTTGATTAATTTCCAATCCAATCTTGCCATATTGATCAAATTTCGAAATTTGCTGGCCTTTGTGAGTTGCTTGGGTCTCAAGGAAAGAATAAAAATCAATCTTGCAATTAATTTTGATTTTATACTTTATTTTTTAAATTTAATTTGTATTTAAATGAATAAATTCCAAATTAAATAGAAAAATAAAATAAAAATTCATGGTATTGGGCTTGGATATTCCTAATTGTATGAGGAATAAGTTTGGATGAAGAAAAAGCAAGCCCATTTGCAAAAAATTTGATTTTTAGAAGTATCTCTCTTTGTGTATTCCTTCAAAATTCCCCAACTTGTGAATGGTTTATCTTGCTCAATTTTCCACATTTTGAGTGTTCTTGGACTTTTGGAAAGCTCTAAGAGTCCTCTAACCAACCTTTTGGTCTCATCTCAATTGGAGTTTCCATGCTCAATATATCTTCAAAACAAAAGTTGACTTTTGTTGACTTTGAAAATGACTGTAATGTTTTGAGCCATACCTCTCAAATGAAGCATTTTTGGACATTCTTGTGAGACATGAAGTTGTAGAAATTGAATTTCCTTTAAAACAAGAGGTGGTGGAAAAATTTACGAGAAAGTATGAGAAAGTTATGATCAGTCAAAGTTCAGTTGACTTTTCATCTAGAAACCCTAATTTAGAAAGTTTGACTTTTGAGCAAATCTTGAGTTTTCTTGATGAATCATGATCAATCCTTGATCAAATGATGAATGTAACTTCAAAATGAGGATGTTGACCCAAAATTATGAAGTTTGTTGTATGTTGACCATAGTTGACTTTTGTCCATCTGGTGATTTTCAACCATCGAGCAATTGTCTGAGGAAACTTGACTTGTGAGGCTTGAAACTTGACTTGGAGAATCTTTGAAACATATGAGGAGGCATGAAGACCATTGGACATGTTGGAAGTTCATCTTGACTTGAGAGATACCAAACCATAGTTTGGGTTGATTGTCTAGGAGAGTTTGTCGATCAACTCTCCTTGAGTATAGATGTATGAAATCTCTTGAGTAGATGGAGGGCAAATTTTGGGGTATGACAGATAAAAGAAAATTCGGTGGCGACTCTTGCTAACCGCAACATTGGCAATAAAACATAAAACAAACAAGTCAATTCACCTTTGTGTTCTGAGCGGTGACTCTATTGGGGAACTACCTAAAGAGGGGTTACCTTAGGGTTTTTAGATCACTTTTACTTACTTTTATCATTTGACTTGTATTCTTTATTTTAAGGGTATTGAATGGGTATTATTGTTCATAAGGATCCTACACCCGGATCCAGGATACCTTAGGTAAGTAGAAATAGATCATCGCGATTGTCCAACGTAAATCGACACGGTTAAAATGATGCCTACGATTAGTGTGACACTTTGGATGTCCCAATGTTCCTTATGTTCAGTTAAGGAAATATTTGGCGTCTGCGTGGTGTCTGTAATACGGTGAACTGACTTTGAGATTTTTGTATTGCAAATGTGCGGATAGCAAGAGTCGCCACCGACTTTTCTTTTATCCAATTAAGGGAAGGTGAAAAGAACAGGAAAAGACCTTCGTTAGATTCCGAGTAAGGGAGAAGGTTATGAAAAGGGAAGGTATTAGCACCCCTTTCCATCCGTAGTTATCTACGGGCTCTTAGTTGCTCTTAGATAATTTTTTCAAAGAAAAAGCTTTCTGTGTGTTTGACAAAAATGTTTTGAAAAGGCATTTCGCTTTGACTTTGTAATGATTCATGTAGGAATGTATACAAAGTGTTCGGAAATGTTTCGTTTTTGAAAAGAATTTGAACTTTGACAAAAAAGTGTGAGGTGCGAAAAATATTTGATAGAGCAAGCAACTAAAAAGTCTTATTACCTACTCAGAATGGTCGTTTTCGTGTTGTTTTACGTTCCTTTAGAATAGTGCTATCCATACTATTAGTTGGTAGGTAACCCTATTCGTTGGATGTAGAAGGGACATTCGAAGGGACATCGGATGGTCACAGGAGGCAACTTGTAGGAAGTATCCTAGCACATTCGAAGGACGATCATCACTTTCGTAGGCAACAATCGAGGTCAAGATCATGTATTCGTGGCGGCGTCGTGGGTCTATGATCTTTGTATCGAAGGGACTATGATGATTTGTTTTGAAGGCAGTGCTAGAATACCTCTACGTTTGAGGACTTGACCATTTGTATTCGTAAAGGCAACGAAGAGAATTACCCTAAGGGTGCATGTGTGAAAGGTGTCAATTCGATATTTTTATCTTGGAATTATGAGTGATCTATGTCCAATTTTATCTTGCCATACACACCTAATTACTAGCAGTTTATAGGGTGCGGAAAATAAATTGCGGAAATGTAAAGTGCGGAAAGATAAAGTCCTACGCTATTACATGGCTTTGGGGCAGTTACATAATAAGAGTGCGGAAAATAAAAGTCCTAATTAAACTATTACATCCCATAGGAAATTACATAATTGAAAAAGAAAAGCAAGAAAAATCGTCCGAAACGTTACAACCTGTAAACAGATACATAATCGGAAAACAAGAGAAATTGCATAAGAAGAAAATGTTAGTAAAAAGAAATATTTTTGAATGAGGAAAAAGGTTTTATGTTAGTAATGACAATAATATGATAAGATAAATTTTTGGTAATTTTCTGGATCGTTTTGATAATTTAAAAACAATTAAAAGTCATTTAAATGGTTAATTAATAATTAAATAAAATATGCATGCAAAAATAACAATTTTAATGTTAAAAATTAAATAAGTATTTTTCTGATAATAATGCAAAAAAGAAATATTTTTGGTGATTTTTAGATGCATGATAAAATCATTTGAAGATAAATTAAAATAACATGAAAATATTAAAGAGAAAATAGAAAAATATGTCAGTTTTGCAAACTTGTAAAAAGAAGTGGTCCTGCCCAGGCTCGAACTCGTGACCATCTGGCAACAACTCACGCTCCCTTGCCTTTACCACTGAGCCAACGCGCGTTTGGTGTCATAAAATTGAAACGAGATCGTTTTAAACGAATTTGAACCCTGGACATTCAAATCACGCGCGAAGAACACCTTCTTCTTCGTTTGAATTTTTGAAAACTTAGCGTCGCCTGAGTTCGACGTTATGGCCCCTGCAAATATCAAAAATCCAATACAAGCAATATAAATGAAATACAAGGCCATGGTTCGATTGGAAATATCATTCTGAACACGATAGTGGTATTAGTTTTGTCCAATTTTACGGATTTAAGGAAACCCTAATTCGACCCAGAAAACCCTAGCAATGGTGATTCTCGTTCCAGGCCATTAAAATGCAATTAAATCATTCAGAAAGCTTGCAAACTTTGTTCTAAACACAAAACAAACGTCAAAACATGTTAAAGATGCATGAATAACAGAATTCGAATTTTGAAAAAGTATGAACAAACCAAAACTGGATTTCGCGATTCTTGATGTTTTTGAGAGTTGTAAAGGTCTGGATCGACTCCAGGGACTCCAAGGAATGTGTTTGGATGCTTGGAATTGGCTGAATCGAAGCAAAACTATGGCTGCAAGTTGCTTCAAGAACAAGGTTTTTTGGCTTTAGGTTAGGGTTCCTCCAAGCAATTTTTCTGTTCTTTCTCATGTTGTATGCATTGTATATTTATAATGGATGGATTTTGGGCTGAATTGAAGAGCAAATATTGATCAATCAATGTAAAAAATATTTGATTTTGTATGAAATGAAATCTTCCTTTTTTGATCCAATTTCAATCAATTTCTTGCCAAATAAATGTAAATTTCGAAATTTGCCAGCTTGTATGAGTTTCTTGGATCTCAAGAATGAGAGAAAAATCAACTTTGCATTTAATTTTGATTTTATACCTTATTTTTTAATTTAATTTGTTTTTAAATGAATAAAATTCAAATTAAATAGAAAAATAAAGACAAAAATCGTGGCATTGGGCTTGGAGGTTCCAAATAAGATAAGGAACAAGTTTAAACCAAGAAAAACTAGGCCCATTTGCAAAATTTTGGATTTTGACAAGTATCTCTCTTTGTGCACCTCTTCAAAAATGCCCAACTTGTGCAAGGTGTATTTTGCTCAATTTTCCACATTTTTGAGTGTTCTTGGACTTTTTAGAAAGATCTAGGTGTCCTATAAACAACCGCTTTGGTTTCATCTCAATTGGAGTTTCCATGCTCAATAAAACTTCATTACAAAAAGTTGACTTTTTGTTGACTTTGAAAAAGACCTGTAACGTTTTGATCCATATCTTCCAAATGAAGCATTTTTTGAACATTCTTGTGAGACATGAAGTTGTAGAGAATTGAATTTCCTTCAAAATGAGAGGTGGTGGAAATTTTTTTGAGAAAGTATGAAGAAGTTATGCTCAGTCAAAGTTCAGTTGACTTTTCATTGGAAAACCCTAATTTGGAAAGTTTGACTTTTGAGCAAATCGTGAGTTTTCTTGATGAATCATGATAAACCCTTGATCAAATGATGAATGTGACTTCAAAATGAGGATGTTGACCAAAAATCAGGAAGTTTGATTGTATGTTGACCACAATTGACTTTTGTCCAATCTGATTTTCAACCATCGAGCAATTATGCAGGAAACTTGACTTGTGAGGCTTGAAACTTGACATGGAGAATCTTTGAAGTATATGAGGAGGCATGATGACCATTGGATATGTTGGAAGTCCTTCTTGATCTGAGAATTGCCAAACCCTAGTTTGGGTTAGTTGTCTAGGAGAGGGTTTGTCTGATAACCCTTGAGGAATCCTTGAGTATGGATGTATGAAATGTTTTGAGAAGTAAGAGGGAAAATTTTGGGGTATGACAGTGTCATTAACACTAATTAAAATTTTATAACCCTAATTTACCCACCTTAGCATTAGAAGGTAGTGAGATAGTCGTCTTCGGTGTAGACTGAGGTTGGTTGATACTCGATGCTACGCTTATTGAAATTCGACTTTTGGGATGTTTCGGTCGGCCATTTGGTAGCCGTGTTGAAATAAAGCATGCGAGAAAGATCCATGATATGAGATTCCTAGAACCCGGTTACTATTGTAGGACAGGTTGAACCAACTTAAACTTCGGTAAAGGGTAGACACCTATGCCTCATGCAAGCCTTAAACCTAGGGCTATTGTGTGAATTCTTTGTGCTTGCTATTTAAACATGACATCATGGCATCATGACATCATAACATCATAATATTTCTAACCATTTCAAAAACCTAGGGATTTACTTTTGCTTTGCGTTGTAGGGTTATGGCTTTCAGGAAGACTATCTGAATCAACTTTGTGGGTATAACTTCTCAACTCAAGGAGTTAGTCTCAAATGTTCCGGATCATTCTCTATTCATCAAAAGAAATGGTTATCTACTCGACTTGGTTATCTCCAGCTTTGAAGAAGATATGACGAGTATCATATTCCAATTCTATGATCTGAAACATCACTGTTGTACCTTCCTAGACTATCAGTTGGTACCCACAATGGAAGAATTATATAAGCTACTTGGAATACCTATTCTTGATCAGATACCTTTCACCGGTCTAGAAAAAGTTCCAAGGTTTGAATACATCGGAGCAGCATTGCATCTAAGGAGGCCAGACATTGAAGCTTATTGGGTAACAAAAATTAGAGTTAATTGTTTGCTTGCTAAGTTTCTGATAGAGAAGGCTCGAGAGTTCTTAAGTTCTATGAGTTTCCATGCTTTCTAAGATGTTCTGGCTTTATTAATCTATGGCTTAGTGCTATTTCATAATCCGGACCAATTCATAGACGTGGACGCATCAAGATATTCCTCATTCATAATATCGTGCCTACCTTACTCGAAGATATTCTGCACTCTCTTCACACCCGTACTATGAAAAGAATAGGGACTCTCATATGTTGCATACCGTTATTATCCAGGTGGTTTATTTCACACCTTCCTCAATCAGTGATGAAGAGTGAATAAAGTCTGGAATAGTCTCAAGGTTAATGTCATTCTCTCACTCGAGATATCTATTGGTGTCTCTATTTCCATGAAGACTTTACTTTCATTGGCGCTATGGAAATTCCTAATGTACCACTCCTTGGTATAAAGGAGGTATCACTTACAACCTTTCTCTACGTCGGTTTGGTTATGCTTGAAGGGATGATCCTCATGATATGCTTGTCCAAGGTATTGTATTTGACTACGACAACGATCTCTAAGGTTATCGTCGAAGATTTGTACACGCTTGGGGCATGGTGAAGAATATTGATAACAAGACGTTGGGGCATAAAAATTCCATTCCTTGGGAACCATACCTCAAATGGGTGCGACCTTGCGCTCAAAATCTTATTATGCTATATGCTGCTATCCTACCGATAACCGTGTAACCTATTATTGAAGGCAACAAGTCTTATACCATTCTCCATCCAGACATGCCTACTGATTTTGAAGAATTGAAGAGATCCTGGATTCAACTTAAGGAAGAAAGGGATACATTCGAAGCTCATTGCTATGCAAGCGAGAAAAGAGTATTTGAAATTTTGGTATCAGATATGAGATGTCGAAGGTAATGTCACGACACTTATATCTACTTAGAACACAGTTAAAAAGAATAGACTAAAACAGTGTAGAAAGCAATAAAAACACAGAGAGTTGTTAACCCAGTTCGGTTCTAACTAACCTACGTTTAGGGGCTTCAAAGCTAGGGATGAAGTTCACTATTAGTAGTATTAATTTGGAGGTAAACCTTCCCTATTTACACCTCCTCACTTAATCAAACTACCCAATGACCCTTCTACCTAAGATACCACACTTAGATATGAGAATCCTCCGCTCACTCCCTCAGTACCACAAGCCGTGATACTAAAACAACTAAAAACTGAAGATACTCTTCAAAAACACACAATCACACTTACTTCAAAGCTTATGGTGATTGAAAACTAACAACTTAAAACATCCTTCTCAAGTAACTAACAAGAGGCTCACAATTAACAACTAACAACCAAAACAATGAACAACCAAAATTAAAACTAAAACTCTCTAAATGGAGCGACCAACGCAAAATAAGGATTACAGCCTTTAAATAAATAACTACTAGGGTTGCTTTACTCACAAGTATTCAACACTGTTGTCTTCTCTCCATGAAACAGGATATTAAAACTCCAAAGATATTTACGAAGACGTTTCACTGACTTCCTAATTGAAGCACACAATTAATAACAATGACTTCCTAAAAATTATGCACTTTAGTCGATTACATATGTCGGACATCTGTACATCTCCTACTTTAGTAAACTTCAAGATATTTTTGCGAGAATGTTTTACCAAAATTGCTGCACATCAATAGAACCAACAATATTGGAGTTGCGAAGCTACTTCACGAGGAACAGAGCATTAACACCTATATCAATACAAAGAGGAAGCGTCCATGGGAGGTTTAAGCGGTAGGAGTTTTACTTTATGCTTGAACTTTATTTTTATTCACTACTTAACTAATAAAAGTTTGTTCTTATTATTTACGATTTAAATCTCTAAGGTCCTTGAAAACATTGCATAACATTGCATATCATAACATTTCATTTCTTAATGTACTCGAGACCGATTTTCTTATTCTCTCGCTGTTTATTTCAGCAGAAATGGCTCTCAAACAAACTGTCAAAGATCTCCAGGTTCAGAACGCTCAGTTCCAAGAGATGTTCACCAATTTGGCCAAGGGGCAGAAAGATCTGAAAGAGCTCATCACCAAGAGAAAGAAGAAGAAGATATATGGTATTCTCAACATGGGAAGAAGATTGAGAGGTCGATCAAGGCGATCGGATAGGCGAGTTCTCGAGAAAAAATGGTGGCCCGAAGAAAGTGTCAATGGCAATGAAATAAGCCATCACGGGTTTGAAGAAGGAGCGAAGACTATATGAGAAAGCAGTATCCTTCTGATGATAAGAAGTATAAACAACTCGAAGATCGTCTGAATGCTGTGGAAAATTTGAAAATGTCAGGGTTGAACTTCGATGATTTAAGCCTGATTTCTAGAGTGGTGTTTCCTCGTAAGTTCAAAGTTCCTACTTTGCTAAGTGTAATGGCATTTCCCCCAAAGCTTCATCTAAAGTCCTATGCTTAGAAGATTCAACCATACACTGCTGATAGGAAGTTGTGGATGCATTTCTTTCAAGAAAGTTTGTCTGGAGCACAATTGGAGTGGTATTATCAGCTGGAAAATACCCACATTCATACCTGGAATGATTTGGAAGATGCTTTCTACAAACAGTACTAGTACAATGCTAAATTGGCACCAAACCATATGCAGTTACAGAGTATGTCTATGGGTCGTGATAATAAGTTCAAAGAGTATGCACATAAATTGAGAGATCTAGCAAGAAGAGTTGACCACCCTTGTCGATATGGGCCGGTTGACATGTTCATGGGAGCAGCGGACCATTCTTCATCATCGATTGGAAATTCTTGATCGGATTCACGAGATGATATTGACAAGAGAGCGTATTGAAGTGGAATCAAGAATGGGAAGATTCAAGTCGAGACATCAATGAGTCTTTGTGAAGAGGTCTTTGGTGGGAAGAAAAGCCAATGATGTGTATAACCAAAGATTCGTGATAAAATGATCGCCATCAACACAGGGGCAGTTCGATCTTCAATCCGCTAATACAAACTTAACAAGACAATGCGTGTAGGCAGAATGCGCCGAGAAGACAATTAACGAAGATCATATGTCGTTGTCTTAAGCGTTGCAACATAACTTAAAATCGGTGATTACTTTGAGGATCCGCCTCCGTATGTTTACATCTTCTCTAAATACAATCCCAATGCAAGGTGTGTATACCATTCCAATAGCCCCGGGCATGACACGAACAACTGTTGGGCCCTGAAGAACAAGATTCAAGACATGATTGAAGCTCAGGAGACTGAATTTGACCACCACAGCCGAAACTCCAAATGTGATTACCACACAATTCTGATCATGGCAATAGTGCAAATGCCATTGATGATAACTCCTATGTCTTTACTTTGAGTGAATTAACCACTCCCATGATGGTATCGAAGAATACTGCTACAAGCCGGTTTATTTCTAGGATGTTTCGACAATTGTCGCTACTATGCAGTTGATTCTAATGGATGTGTCTTGTTAAAGAGAGGTATTCAGCGCCTGATGGACAATGAGAAGTATTGTTCATGAAAACTCTGTCTATAGAAAGTTTGTCGAAGATATTTCCAAGGGTTTGAAGATTGAAGGCGTGGAAGAACAAAGCATCGAAGAAGAGATTCTACGAAACTTGGGATACCTTAGGGTAGCCAGAGTGGAAATTGATTTCATGGTAAAATATACATACAAGCTCTAAGATTACAATTGAAGACATCCAAGAACCGGATGGGAAGATGATGACTATCACGAAGAATATCTTGATGTAAATGCAATAAGGATCACCTCTATAGGTCACAGGAAGATTTCTCCCACACCCAGTGGCTCCTTTGATTATCACCTCGTCTGGACCAGTTCCATATTCCTTTGACAAAGCTATACCTTGGAACTATGGAGCCAAAGTTTACTACCATGGTGTCAGCGGGCCTTTGGCCATTGAACAACAACGGTTTTGTCTGATATCAACAATATTATTGGATCAAGCAAAGTAACTAGAGCCGACAAAGTATTCTCTCCAGAGATATCTCCTCCCAAAGATACTATTGAACTAGTTCACATCCCTGCCATCGAGCCAACCATTGAGGCTCGGGGCAAACAAAAAGTGACTCCGCCCACCCAAACAGAAGCACTGAAAGAAGTTGTCGAAGACACCTCCAAGCAAGACATGTAGTAAATATTGAAGATTATTAAGAGCGACTACAATATTGTGGAGCAGTTGGACAAACTCCTTCCAAGATATCCATGCTAGCTCTATTCGTGGTGCGAGGCTCGTACTAAAGCCTTGGTGAAATTTCTGAAGAATGCTCATGTGCCGCAAGAAACTTCTGCTGACCAATTTGAAAGTTGTATTGCTATCCTGATAGTAGAAAATGATTTGGGCTTTTCTGATGTTGACTTGACTCTGAGGAAGGAAGCTTAACAAAACCTTGCGCCTCTATTGAGTGTAAGGGCACTACATTATCGCATGTGTTGGTAGAATCTTGGTTACTCTCTGAATGTTCTACCAAAAAGTGCTCTAGATAGACTTGATGTTAAAAAAGTAGAGATGAAAACCAGTGACATAATCGTAAGAGCTTTTGATGGTTCGAGAAGTATAGTACTTGGAGAGCTCGACCTACCAATCAAATTGGGTTCCCACACTTTTGACTCTACTTTCTTTGTGATGGATACTCGTCCAGCTTATTCTTGCTTTCTTAGACGCGCCTGGATACATGGGGAAGGCGCTGTTACCTCTACCTTACATCAAAAGTTGAAGTACCCAGTGAAAGGGAAGATTGTCACCGTTTGCGAAGAAGAGGAGTATATGGTGAGACATCTGCAGTCATTCCAATATGTTGAAATGGAAGGCGAATTTATTGATACTCCCTGTCAAGATTTTGAAGTAATTCCACGAGTAATGCCTGTCGATGCTCCTGTCATTCCCAAGATTACTAGAGTTCCACCAAAGATGGCCTCGCTGAAGGACGTAAGAGCTGTAGTTGAAGAAGGAGGATGTACTATTTGGGGTCAATTGCCCGATTTCCCATTCAAATTAGATAAATTTGGTCTAGGCTTCACTTCCAAAGGTCAAAAAATGATACGCCACGAACGTGCTGGTGGACCTCTATTCCGCATCAATAGAGATGGAGTTCATGCTATAGAAGATGATGACAATGATTTTGACATCAAAAATTGGATCTTCCCTACTACCGACGGTGTAATCAACAATTGGATGGCGAAGGATTTTATATCAATCTCCTTTAGTCAGGAGTAATTTCTTTTTCATTTTTTATGCCATTAAGTTTTATGTAATTCTGAATAATAAGACTTTAAGCCTAGTTCCTTACCTGGGGCACGATGGCTCGTTTGTGAGGGTTATTATTTGTCATTTGCATATTTTCATTCAATAAATCATTGGAATTTCGCCTTCAAATTTTCCGCTCTTTGTCTTTTCTTTTACTTTATAAAAAATATAGTTATGTGTTCTTACACATACCCACATAATAAACTGCAGATCCATGTCCACTCTGGATCTCATTGATAACAACTCTGCTATTGCCAAATATGACTTTGAAAATCCAATCTACCAAGCCGAGGACAAAGGTGAGGAAGATTTTGAAGTGCTAGGAGAGCTTGCTAGACTGTTACAACAAGAGGAAAGAGCTATACAACCGCATGAAGAATTAATCGAGGTTGTGAATTTGGTCTTAGAAGACAGGAAAGAAATCAAGATAGGAGCTGGTCTTGAGGCGGTGTCAAAGAAAGATTAATCCGGATGTTGCAAGATTATGTTTAGATTTTTCTTGGTCCTATGAAGACATGCCGAGGATGGATATTGATATTGTGGTACACGGTTACCAAACGAAAGAAGGTTTTCTTCCTATAAATTAGAAAGTTCGTCGTATGCGTCCTGATATGTCTGAGAAAATTAAAGCTGAAGTCATGAAGCAATTCAATGCGATTTTCTTAGTTGTTACTTCTTATCCACAGTGGGTTCCGGACATGGTAATAGTGCCTAAGAAGGATGGCAAAGTGCGTATGTGTGTAGACTACCAAGATCTAATAAGGCAAGCCTGAAAGACGATTTTCTGCTTCCATATATCGATATCCTGGTTGACAACACCGCTCAGTGTAAGTTATTTTCTTTCATGGATGGTTTCTCTGGTTATAATCAAATCAAGATGGCTCCCAAAAATATGGAGAAACTAATTTCGTCACACATTGGGGAACTTTCTATTACAAGGTTATGCCATTCGAGTTGAAGAATGCACGTGCAACATATCATCGTGCTATGGTAGATTTATTCCATGATATGATCCATCACGAGATAGAAGTCTATGTTGATGACATGATAGCCCGATCTCAGACTAAAGAAGAACACCTTAATCACCCACACAAGCTATTTGAGAGGTTGAAGAGGTATAAATTAAGATTGAATCCGAGCAAGTGTACCTTTGGAGTAAGATCCGGTAAACTCCTAGGTTTCATCGTTAGTGGTAAAGGTATTGAAGTTGATCCGAGGTTAAATCCATTCAAGAAATGCCACCTCCCCGCACTGAGAAGGAAGTCAGAGGTTTCCTAGGACGATTGAATTACACTGCGGTTTATTTCACACTTGAGTGCTACTTGTGAACCAATCTTGAGCCGTTGAAGAAAGATCGTAGTAAAATGGGCAGCGATTTTCGAGATAGCTTTTGACAAAATCAAGGTACCTCTAAGAACCTCCTATTACGATGCCACCGTTGAAGGAAGACCTCTAATCATGTACTTGACAATATTAGAGAATTTAATGGGGTGTGTGTTGGGGCAACACGACGAGTCTGGTCGAAAAGAGCACACAATATGCTCGATAAAACTTGCTGCGCTTTGGCTTAGGCTGCTCGCCGACTAAGATAGTACATGTTGACTCATACCACTTTGTTGATATCCAAGATGGATCCAATTAAATACATATTTGAGAAACCCGCTATCTCTGGAAGAATAGCAAGATGGAAAATGATCTAGATCGAGTACGAAATTCAATACACTACTCAGAAGGCAATCAAAGGAAGTGCAGTAGCCGATCATTTGGCTCATCAAGCCGTAGATGACTACCAGTCTATGAATTTTGAGTTCCCAGACGAGAATACTATGCTAGTTACCAATTATGAAGAACTTGGACCGGATGAAGGACCTGAGCTAGAATCCCGATGGGTTATGGTTTTGATAGAGCCTCAACGCACTTGGAAGCGATATTGGTGCTATAATTATTTCTCCCAAAGATGGCCATACACCTTTCATTGCCAAGTTATGTTTTGTTGCACCAACAATATGGCGAATACAAGGCACATAATGGGTATGAAAGCGCTATTGATTTGAGCATCAAATTCCTACAAGTATACGATGACTTAGTTTGGTGATTAGTCAGATCAAAGGTGAATGAGACATAAAACATCCAAATCTCATTCTGTATCAAGAGTAGGTGTTAAGTCTGATCCCCTACTTAGAAGAAATTAGTTTTGAGCATATTCCACGAGAAGAGAATTAGTAGGCAGACACACTAGCTACCATGTCATATATGTTCAAAGTCAGGTGGGACAACGAAGCTCCTCAAATTAACATTGAAAGGCTAGACGTACCGTCATATTGTTGTGAACATGATATTGAATGAGTATAAGAGAAGCCTTGGTTTTACAAAGTGAAGAGGTATCTCGAAGCTCAAGAATACCCTGAGGGGGCATTAGTCAACGATAAGAAGTTTCTAAGGAGATTCGCCGCCAATTTCTTTCTAAGTAACGGTATTCTATACAAGTGCAACAACGATTTGGCCTTACTTCGGTGTATGGATAAGAAGAAAGCTGGAATAATCATGGAGGAACTGCACGAAGGCGCCTTTGGTACTCATTCTAGTAGACAACAATGGCAAAGAATATTTTGAGAGCAGGTTACTACTGATCTACTATAGAGGCCGATTGATATCGCTATTCCAGATCGTGTCACAAGTGCTAGATATATGATGACAAAGTAAATGTGCCTCCGGTTTCGTTGAATGTCCTGACTGCTCCTTGGCCTTTTGCAATGTGGGACATTGATATGATTGGAGAAATTAAGCAGACTGCATCTAATGGGCATCATTTCATCCTTGTGGTTATTGATTACTTTACGAAGTGGGTAGAGGCAGCCTTGTTCGCATATGTTACCAAGAATGTCGTGGCTTGATTCATCAAGCATAATCTCATTTGTCGATATCGCATCCCCGAAAGGATTATCACAGACAATGGCACCAATATCAACAACAAAATGATCACTAAACTCTGCACTCGGTTCAAGATTAAGCATCACAACTCCTCTCCACATTGGCCAAAAATGAACGGAGTTGTGGAAGCCACCAACAAGAACCTTAAGAAGATTATACAGAATATGACAGTGACGTATAAAGATTGGCACGAGATGTTACCATTTTCTCTTCATGGTTATCGCACCTCAGTACGAACGTCTACAGGGGCAACCTCGTTCTCTCTTGTATATGGTATGGAAGCCGTCCTACCTGTTTAAGTTCAGATACCTTCACTTAGAGTTATGAGGAGGCACAATTAGACAAAGATGAGTGGATCGAGACTAGGCTTGACCAGATAAATTTGATTGATGAGAAAAGACTCGCGGCCATCTGTCATGGACAGATATATCATAAATGCATGATCAAAGCCTTCAATAAGAAAGTCAAGCACCGAGTGTACTAAGTTGGATATCTAGTAGTCAAGCGTATCATCTTACCTCAACGTGATCCCAGGGGAAAATAAACTCCCACCTACGAGGGACCATTCATAGTCAAAAAAATATTTTCCAGCGAAGCCATGATACTGACCACTATGGATGGAGAGGATTTTCTGAACCTTGTGAACGCGGACATAGTTAAAAAAATACTACACATAAAGGAAACCCTCTAGGACTGGCCTAGACAAAAATAAGGACATCTCGGCGAGCCAAAAGTGCTCGGGAAAAAATTAGGGATATATATGAAAAATGTACACTCAGGAAGTCGAAAACCTACAAAGGCGGCTTGGGCAAAAAAGGTATCTCGGTAGACTGAAAACCCGAAAGGAAGGTCTTGGAAAAGTTAGGGATTAAATCGTATGACTATGTCCCGTTAGATCATCTACTTACAGACTACATTACTGTCAGCTTCAAGTTCAAATGGCGCAGATTAATCCAATCACCTTCTTCTAGCAGCAAGGAGATGAGATATTTGAAATATATGAGCAATAGCGAGTTGAAGCTCAATGGGATTATTTCCGCATGGCTTTTATCACTTTTTCAATTTTTTCGACGATTTCCTCTTACTAGGATATCATCTCTTTGTACACAATTTCCTATTTATAGGCCCCTCTTTTCAATCAATATAATTTCTCTTCTAAATTCAAATTTTTTACTTTATCTGTTTTGTTTGCATAAGTCCAATGATTTATTTGAATGATCATATATATTTAACAATAAACATCCACTTATGAATACATGCAAAATAAACATAAACAACGATTACTACGGACTCTAGGAGTTGGGATAACGACCCAGTCACCAACATCCCAGTGCATATCATAAAATTACTCCCACATCCACACAGAGTTATCACACCTTTAAAATTACTACACCACCATCTCATATCTGATGGGATGGTTCATTTACAATATCTACACATATTTTTGTTACATTAGTCCACAGGCGGTAGCAGATCAACTTTCAACTCATCACGTTAGTCCCGAGCGGTGATTATCTACATTACTACATTAGTCCGGCGGTGGCGGATCAACTTTCAACTCATCACCTTAGTCCCGAAGTGATTATCTACATTGCTAAATTGGTCCGGGAAGTAGAAGATCAACTTTCAACTTATCACGTTAGTCCCCAGCGGTGATCATCTACACATGTTCTTGTTACATTGGTCCCAGGGTAACAATCAACTTTCAAACTTATCACGTTAGTCCCCAGCGATCATCCACCTTGTTACATTGGTCCTCCAACACTAGCGGTGAACTATCGACTTATTATGTCAGTCTCTGAGTAGTAATAAGTTATCCAAAATTATATCATTCCCCAACAAGGGTTTAATTACTCAATATGATTCACATGATTTAATCCCCAGCCAATTTCCATCCCCAGCACAATGTTACCCAAGGATTATCATTCCTCAGTAAAATCAGTGTCCACGCCTGAGACTTAGTCAGATATTGCATCGAAGGAATTTACATCTCTTTTATCCCGTCGGTGTTTCGATCACTTTTCTATCCCAATGATCGAGGTTCCTCAGCAAAACATTCTCAGACTAAATACGGGAATCTCCAGTAAAATTATTTCTGACAAAAATCGAAGAGTCATTCTCCTCATCTCCAGGAGACCATCAGGGATTTATTTTCTCAAGATAGATATGTTTTGAAATAGAACAACATTCTCATTCATACATCATCTATAAAATCTGATAACATATGCACACCAAACACATTCTCGTTGATTTCGAGAGCATCATTACGCATTACATACATCATAGTGCATAAAGCTAACCTTATCTTTTCAGGTTAAATTCACAAACAGAAGAAAATTATCCACAAATTTCTATGCAATAAACAGTATGAATTCCCAAAACCAGATGGGTTTACCAGCAAAAATTTGTAGATCAATTCCCGAAACAAGACGGGGGACTAATCTACACAATCAAACGGTATAAATTCCCGAAACTAGACGAGTTTACCAATAAAACAAGTTATAGATCAATTCCCGAAACAAGACGGGGCGACTAATCTACACAATTAAACAATATGAATTCCCAAAATTATACGAGTTTACCAATAAAACAAGTTATAGATCAATTCCTGAAACAAGACGGGGTGGCTAATCTACACAATCAGATGAAATAAATTCCATAAACAAGATAGGTTTACCAACAAACAGCAGGCCACAGATTAATTCCCAAAACAAGACGAGGAAACTATCCAGGTGACTATCCAGTATGAACCCCAAAAATAAGACGAGTTTACCAACAAGCAAGTTGTAGATCAATTCCCGAAACAAGATGGCGCGACTAATCTACACTGCCAAAATGGTCTCTATCCTGACCAACACATCTCCTTGAATGAAGTCTAGCGTGCGACTCACTCCGATACAAATCACAACATTAACTCCTCCATATGGAATGTTTAAGTCCATCTCTGCCTGCACATCACTGTCTCTTCAAGTATATCATCAGCCGACAGCTTCACTCTGCGCATAAGCGAGTGCAAATTTTAGGGCACTCGAGTGTTCAATCATCTTATACCTTTAAGTCACAAATGACGTGCACACCAATCTAACCCCTCAGGTATAAGAAGATTGAACAAGGGGAAGCTGTTGTACCCCAAAATTTGTCCTCAAATTTTAAGGTCAAAATATCTCTCCATGTCAAGAATTACTCAAGGGATGATAAGATAAACCCTCTCCTAAGCAATTACCCCACAACTAGGATTTTGCTTCTCTCAAGAAAATGTTGGGTTATAATGGATCAAGTGAATGTCATGCCTCATCATATGTCCTAAGATATATCCATATCAAGTTTCAAGCCTCAAATCCTAAATTTGCTCAATCAATTGCTCAGATGGTTGAAAATCAGTTGTATTGGAGAAAAAGCCAACTATGGTCAACATACAGTCAAACCTCATCATTTTTGGTAAGCAACCAGATTTAGACATAACACTCATCATTTTATCAAGGATTGATCATGATTTATCAAGAAAATTCAAGAATTGATCAAAAGTCAAAAGTTGCTAAATTAGGGTATCTTGATGAAAAGTCAACAGAACTTTCACCAGGCATAAATTTCACATATATCATCACAAAATTTTCCACCTAAGCTCGTTTTGAAGGAAATTCAATTATATACAACTTTGTCTTTCACAAGTTTTTCCCAAAAATGCTTCATTTGAGAGATATGGATCAAGACATTATAGGTCCTTTCAAAAGTCAACAAAAATTCATTTTTTTCCAAAGAAGTGTACATGAAGATGGATGCTTCAATGAAGATTAAACCAAAGAGAGATTTTATAGGACATATTGAGCTTTCTAAAAAGTCCAAGATCACTCTCAAATGACAAAATTTGAGCAAGATATAGTTTTTGCAAGTTTGGAAATTTTGGGAGAAATGCATGATGAAAATATTGATCAATCTTGAAAATTTTCCAAATGGGCCTATGTATTCATTATCTAAACTTGTTTCTAATATGGCCCATGACCTCTTAGTCCAATTACACGCCCTCCTACTATTTATTTAATTTATTTTTGAATTATTTCATTTAAATTCAATTTTAAATAAAATAAAATGCATGGAAAGAGGCCAAGGCGTGTGGGCTTGTTATTTAGATGTCTTAAGGGCCAAGGAAGTCCAAGCAAGCTGGCAAAAATGCATGGAGAAGGTTGGAAGAAGAATGGTTCAAAATTGGAAGTTTTTCATACAACATACCGATCAAATATTTTCCATTGAATGTCATATATTTTATCTCAAATTTCTGACCTAATACACTCACTATAAGTACAAGATCAAGGCCAACCTCAAAGAACACAATTTGTTGAACTCAAAAACCTACACGAAACTTCCCAAACTAATGGAAAATTCAAAGTCAATTTTCCATCCATTCTCAAGGTTATTCAAGCATTCTATCACCTTCATAAGCCTTCCAGGAATCCTTCCATACCCTTACCTGAGCACAAGCAAGCAGTTCGCCTCGCCCAGATTACTGTTGGTTGGTAAGGTTTCTTGAATCTAAAACTCTCAATTCATGCCATTTAAACTATTTTTATTCATTCATATATGTTCATACTAATGTTTACGAGTGTTTAGATCCATTGCTTTTAAGGTTTAAGGCAGGGATGAAGTTTCACCATTATTAGGGCATAAGAAGTCATGAGCATCGAACACAGTGGTTCAAGTATTTTAGACCGAGCCAATGCCACCATTAGATTCACAACACTTTAATTAGTGGATTTGGGTCATTTTGTTTTTTGATCGATTTTGCGGGTATTTAATTCATCCTCAGTGCAAAAGCTGCAGTATAAGCCATTGAATTGACTTAACTCAAAAATTAACAAAGAGTCGCCACCTTTTATTTTATCCAAAGGACTAGGAAAGAGAGAACAAAATCCTAACAAAAGATCAGAGATCTGGGACTAGGGTTAGTTATGCAAAGGGAAGGTGTTATGCACCAAAAGCATCTGATACTCCTCGGGAACCTTTTGAAAATTTGTATATATGTGCTAAAAAGAGTTTGTACAAAATGGATGGTGGGGAGAAAAAGTATTTTTATAATTTTGGTTTGATAGAACTTCCAATGAGTTCCAGTCCTACATACCAACAATGTGCAATGTTGAAATCAAATCCAAGTAGTTCGGCTAAAAAAAACCAATTTTGTGTGTTGGTTGATTTTAAGAAAATGTTAGTTTAGAAAAGCTATAAAGAGCTCAAAAAAGTTTGAATGAGGTTAGGTGTTTTTTAGTCTTATGAGAAATGGCCAAAATATCATTAAATGGGTTGAAATTTTATTAAGAAAACAAAACTTGAAAATTCATGGACCTAAGTCCAAGTTTTTTTATGAAAGCGGTTCGAGTTTTGAAAAAAACAAGAATCCTTTGAAAAAGAGAGAAGATTTTGAAAATTAACGAACGGGAAGGAGATGAAAAGTCTAACCTATGTGCATAAAGTAAAAGGTAAGAGTAAAGAAATATCTAACTAGGTGAGAAGATTAGTACTTGATAACAAGAAATCGTATCATATATTTGCTATGAAATTAGCCCATTTTAATATCGCATTGATCCATTTAACTCCTGAATATTCTGAGTTTTCATGTGTTTTTGCAGGTACTACATATCTCAAGTCAAATTAGCAGAAAATATTATATAAACGAAGTCAACATGCAAGATCAGAAGGAAAAGAACAAATTTGCAAAAGTCTGCAGATTTTGTTGTTGTGACGCTCGTCACATGCCTGCCACGACCGTAACACATTGCTAAGCCGTGTTACACTCGTCACCTTCTTGTAACGACCGTAACACGCTACTACTCAAAGAAAGACCGTCACACACCTTCCACGACCGTAACACGCTTAGATTTAATTTATGCAGAACGTGGAGACGTGGGCAAGCGTAAAGGAAGAGTCTTCATATGTTCCTAAAATCTCTCAACCTCGAACATCCACCTTCTGCTTTTTCTCATCAATTCAAATCAAAGCCCACGATGAGAAAGTTCCAACTGCCAATTTCCTTCCTCTATAAATACCAGGAGTTCAAAGGAAGAAGTACAGAGTTTATTTTTCAAATTGTCTTGCGGAAGCTCTGCCGAAATTATAACTCATTTTCCAGTTTTACATTTTGTTCTTGCTTTTAATTTCCTTTGTTTCTGTACTGTCCAATAGCTATTTCCAACATTAGGAAATTGCTATTTTTAGTTAGGATTTATTTTATCCACAGACTTTGATATAATTTCCGATTCCGAAGGTTTCGATTTTCTGAGTTATGGAAGAAGGACGTGAGGAGCAGTATTGTATTTCAGGTTTTTAATTGCATTTAATTCCAAGTATAATTTATTTATGATAAGATTCCATCATTTATTCAATATGCATACTTTAATTTATTCGAATTATGTATCCTGTGTGTTTGCTTTAATAAACATGGCTAGCTAGATTTTTCCTATGTCGGTATGTAGTAGTAGTAACAGTAGGCATTAAATTGTTCATAAGCTAAAATCTTAATTAACTTAAATTCTGGTTATGACTTTTTGTAATTAAAAATAAACCTTTTTTGTTATGAAAGTAAGAAAAGTGGAATAGGTTAGGATTGAGACCACGAAAGTGTGAGGTTTTAACCGGATAGCTAAAGTTAGGCATTCGATTTAAATACAGCGAGTGCTTTAAAATGAATTAGATTTAATTAAGTTTTCAAAGAATATTTTCTAAACACTTATGGGCTAGGCGAACGCATAGGGCTTTATGAGTGTAATCCGAGATAAGACCATGAAAGTGTGAGTTGAGGGTTTTAAACGATAGTCTCTACTGAGAACAAGTAAGTTAACCATCTTTATACGCTTAGGTTCGATTAAATTCGCTTAGGTTCACTATATTACATACCGAGCTTTAATATTATTTCTTTAAACCAATTAGTTTTCTCTACCTTACCTCCCAAAAACCAAAGCGTGACATTATCCGCCTTAGTTAAATTAGCAAACTTTTATAGCACTAGAGTGATTCACGAAGTCCCATGGGTTCAACATCTTTTATTACTACCGTGATAGGCGTACATGCTTGCGTTAAGATCCGAATTAGACACATTAGTCGACCGCACATCAAGTTTTTGGCCGTTGTTTGATCTAGTCACTTGTGCACTCATAAAGTAGCCTTGTCTAGACTAAGGAAACTTTTTATTTTCCCTACTTGTTGTGCAAATACTCGCTCCGAAGCGGTCCTTTGCATATACAAATAAACGATATCGGCGTTATCTCGGATTAAGAAGGCGAATTCAAAATCTGCGAACTCAACAATCTTCCTCCGACTAAGCTTCTAATATTCTTGAGTTAGTTGAAGAATTGAAGATGGTTTGGCCACCACCTCCACCTCGTCCTCTTAAGGATTACAGCAGTTCCTTCTCAGCGGAGCCTCATATGATATTGCTGCTCCTGACCTTAAACAAAACAATTTAGCTGAAATTCGCTTCTTTCCTTCGATCAAGCGAACCAATTTGGATCTCTACGATGATTGAACACGCATTTGTCGGTGTTTATGCGGTATCGGAACAACGTAAAAGCAGATAGTGTAAACCAGGGTGATCGATTAGCCTATTTCCTTTTCTTGAAGAGACAAAGCTAAAGGCTCAATCTCTTCCTTCAAACTCAATCACCACATGGGATGAGTTGAAGAGAGTCTTCTTAGCTAGATATTTCCACCACAAAACTACTATGCTTAGAGCTAACATCAATTGTTTGGACAAAAGATAACGAATCACTATTGAAGCTTGGGAACGCTATAAGGATACACTTAAACTCTGTCCTCATCATGGTTTAGAAGAATGAATGATCATTCATCGTTTTATAACGGTCTCTGTAAAACACAAGATTGACTATAGGCCAGCTGCTGTTTGGTAGGCGCGATGGATAAACCATATGCGTCTGACCAACTTATCGAAGCATGGCTCGAACCATTATCAATGGGGGAGCGAAAGAGCTAATGTAGAAAAACTCGAAGCGAAAGGTGGCATGGTTGAAGTGAATAGTATGGATCAAGTCAGCGCTAAGTGGAATCTCTCACCCAAAAGCTAGAGAATCTTACCACGCTCCATGACTAAATGGCTGCGGTAGCCCAATTTGCGATTTATGTGGTCTTGATCACATCTTGCTCCGAATGCCCACTTCGAGGAGTCCCAGCTGAACAAGCGAACTACGTACAGGGAAACCCTTACATTAATACCTATAACCCTGGTTGGAAGAATCATCCAAACTTTTATTACAAAGCAACAATGAGTTATCGCACAGAATGACTCCACCACACAGTTATCAAGAAAGCTATCCTAAATCCACTAATCATGGACCTAATACATCCAACAATCCTAGGAAATCTAATCTGGAAATCATGATAGAACACTTCATTTCTTCTCAATCTCAGACTAATAAGGATGTTCTAAATTAGAATTTACATACTAATGAGCATATTAAGCAATTATCTAGTAAAGTTGACGCTTTAGCTACACATAACAAGATGCTTGAAACTCAAATTTCACAGGTATCTCAACAACAAGCACCCTTGCTGCTTGGTGGAATTTTCCTTAGTCAACAACCCGAACCCAAAGGACACGCTAATCTTTGTATCTTGAGAAGTGGAAAAGAACTTGACGGACCTGTGGATCCAAGACTCGAAAATCCAGTGATGTACCAAAAGCAGAACAAGCCAATTGAAAATGAGAATGAACCAAAAGAAAAGGAAAAGCGAGAACCAAGGCGTTGGAAAAGAAACCTTATGTTCCTCCACCACCTTATAAACCAGATTAGTACCTCGGAGATTAACCAATTCCAAAGCGATGGGCGGTTCAAAATTCGTTGAACACGAAACAATTGAATATCACAATCACAGTTCTGAAGCTATCACAGATGCCCTCGTGCGCTAAATTTCTTATGAAATCCTATCTAACAAGAAAAGATGAAGACAACGAAACAATTACACTTATCATTGAGTGTAGCACTATAATTCAAAACAATATGTCCCCAAGTTAAAAGATCCGGGTAGTTTCCTATACCTTGTAACATTGGAAAGTTCGTCATAGACAAAGCTAATAGACTTGGGACAAATGTCGATGTCATGCCCTTATCTATTTGCAAAAATTGGAGATGGGAGAACTTAGACCCACGAAAATGTTTGTTCGAT